>WOXC01007937.1:1547500-1961843 GCA_011680675.1 Gymnobelideus leadbeateri | reverse complement strand
AAAAGTCATCTTCTATTTGTTTTGTATATACATATATGTGTATAATTGCGTTAGCACAGTGCTTGACACAAGGTAAGTGCTTAAAAAATGCTTTTTATCCATCCTTTATAGATTATAAGGTTCTTAGGGGCAAGGACTGTTTCATTTTTGTATTTGTATCCACAAGGACACATTTGCATTCATATCCAGACAACTAAGAGACAATTTAAAATGCTTCTTATTGAATACTTAAAATCTAAGCCCTTCCCAGACTAATTTTTTTTTGCTTTTTTTTGGAGGGCAATTGGGGTTAAGTAACTTGCCCAAGGTCACACGGCTAGGTTTTTTTTTTGTTTGTTTGTGTATGCATTAAGTGTCTGAGGCCAGATCCGAACTCAGGTCCTTCTGACTTCAGGGCCGGCGCTCTACTCACTGCACCACCTAGCCTCCCCTCTAATTTTTTTTTAAAGGAGCAGATAAAGGATTCAATAATCTGTTTATTTTAACACATTTATGATTCTATCTTCAATTCAATGACTAATTATTAAGTGTATAATACTATTCTAGCTATCAGGAATATGAAGATAGGGGCGGCTAGGTGGCGCAGTGAGTAGAGCGCCGGCCCTGGAGTCAGAAGGACCTGAGTTCGGATCCGGCCTCAGACACTTAACGCACACACAAACAGAAACCTAGCCGTGTGACCTTGGGCAAGTTACTTAACCCCAATTGCCCTCCAAAAAAAAAGCAAAAAAAAAAAAAAAGGAATATGAAGATTAAAAAAAATAACGTAGGTCCTGCCCTCCAGGAATTTTCTACTTTGTTGTTGTTCAGTCAGATTTTTTAGTCAATTCTTTGTGACCCCATTTAGGGTTTTCTGGGTAAAGATACTGGGTTGGTTTACCATTTCATTCTCCATCTCTTTTTAGAGATGAAGAAACTGAGGCAAATGGAGTTAAGTGACTTGCCCAGGGTCACATAGCTAGTAAGTATCTGAGGCCAGATTTGAACTCAGGAAGATGAGTCTTCCTGACTCTAGCCTGGCGCTCTATCCACTGTGCCACCTAGCTACCCTTAGTCTTCGAGGAAGATATATTATTTGCAAAAATACAAGGTGTATATAATGGGAGTAAAGGAGAGTTCAAACAATATTCTAGGGAAATCTGAAGAAAGAGAATATTTTCACCTGGAAGATTAGGTGGGGAGGGGGCAGAAGAGAGATTAAGGAAACCTTTGTAGGGAAGATGGCATATAACTTGAGCTTTAAAAGCAAACAAAGGCTCTTATAAGTAGAGATTTGGAGGAGTGTGTTCCAAGCATGAGGGGATGGCCTGGGTAGAATGTAAGAAGGGGAATCTGGCATGAGGTTAACCAGGTTCTAGAGGACCTTAAATGCTAGACTAAGTTTATGATTTTAAACAATGGGAAGGTTCTACAGAACTTTGAGTGTGGGAGTGACATGATCAGACCTAAGCATTAGGAAGGTTATTTTGGCAGCTCTGTGAAGGAAGAACTGGTAAGTGGAGAAACATGGGGCATGGCAACCAGTTTGTATTCTATTACAACAGTCTAGGTGAAAGGTGATGAAGACCTGAAATAGAATGGTTGTAGCAAAGAAGGAAACTGATAAAACAGATGTTGTCAGGGAATACACAGGATCTACAATGTTGGGATTACAGGAGTGAGAGAAAGGGAAAAGAGAAAGATGGCTCTGGAAAAATAAGTACTATGGAAATGCATACAGCAAGGGCAGATGATTCTGTCTGTGAAGGAAAAGAAAAGCTAACACCAATAGCTATGCCAAGGAATCTTCCTTCAAAAAGAATGATCAGTTAACTCATCAATAGCATTTGTTAAGCATTTATTAAGCAACTACGGTGTGACAGCACACTAAGCAATGGGAATATAAAGACAAACAGGAAAATCCCTGCCCTCTAAGAGCTTAATATTTAAACCTCTCCACAACTTGAAGACTTCCTACCTTTCTGGAAATCTATGATTTTGCCACACTGGCTCACTCCCTGCCCTTCTTTCTCTCTCTCTCTCTCTCTCTCTCTCTCTCTCTCTCTCTCTCTCTCTCTCACACACACACACACACACACACACACACACACACGCACGCACGCACCCACCTGTTACTCTATCTCCCACCTTGTTCTGGGGGTCCCTCCATGTCCAGAATGCATTCCCTTCTCACCATCACCTCTTGAAGTCCCTAATTCTTTCAAGACTCGTCTTAACTGCCACCTTCTTTGTCAAGTTCTTCCTGGTCTTCCATTCCCCAGCTCCAGCTGCCCTTCCTCCCAAATTACTTAATATTCTTGTTGCATGGGGCGGCTAGGTGGCGCAGTGAGTAGAGCACCAGCCCTGGAGTCAGAGGACAAGTTACTTAACCCCAATTGCCCTCCAAAAGGCAAAAAAAAAAAAAAAAAAATATATATATATATATATATATATATATATATATATATATATATATTCATGTTGCATATATTCCAAAAATACGTGTACATATGTGTACCTATTGTCTGTCCCATTAGAATTTAAGCTCTGTGATGGCAAGGACCATGATTTAGTACAGCACCTAATTGCACGTGGTAACTACTCAGCAAATGCTTGGTGAGTAACCGACTGGACATCCTCATTACCTCCAGTCTCTTTATCCTCCAACATCAGCTTCATCATATAATACTTTCTCAGAAGGCTACTGGGGATTTCTCCCTGCTTTGAAGGGAAAAAAAAGTGGGGGACTACAGAACAAGGGTGCCGTATGCCCTGTCAGATGCAGTTATTCTGTTGTCTATTGATCTCTATTACACGGGAACATTCAATTAGGATTCAATATCAGAAAGTTACTGTGATAGAAAAAAACAGAAGACAAGATGATTGTTAAAACAGATCTAGGATGGCTCTCAAAGTCCTCACCCATTAAACGACAACTACCAGTGCTGTGTTGCACCAGTCAGCTGTGCCATATCTTAGCTCTTCTATCTCACTAGACCCAAACTTTTATTTTATGATAGTTGAACTGACTTGCTTACCTTCCTTTATTCACATAGTTCCTCCACTCACCTGAAAATTAATAAATGTTATATCTCCAATTCAAAATTGCTTTCCTATTCTCTCTGCCAGATCAATGCACTGTTCATAATTTAATCTACCCTATGAAGTCTTTCCAAGCTAATACTATGAAGCATCAGTCACTATAACTGTTTCAGCATCATCTTTTGTACCCACGTTATAGCCAAGGAAACAGGCTAGAAAGTTAAGTGACTTTTCCATCAGCCACATCAGTCATACCCCTACTATCACATGAGATATTTGTAAAGCCCTTAGCACAGCACCTGGCACAGAGTAGGTGCCAAATAAATGCTTACTCCTTTCCCTCCCTGTCCCTATCCCCCAAGATCTAAGACCAGGTCAGATCTGATTTTGAATTTAGCACATTTTATACTAAAAAAGATTACTTCAAATTTCCCTTATAGAGATCTGATACAGAAGAGGTTTTAGCAAGCAGTGATAGCACAAAATATACCTGTTTCTGGTGAACAGGCATTTATGTCATTTATGTTTTTATGGAGATGCACTTAGATGATCAGGTACCTACCAAGGAATGTTCTTGGAAAGACTAAGCTCCTCCATAAGGCCAGACTCCAAGAAGCATAAGACCTAAAGCTAAAAGGGATATCATGGAGTACAACCTCTTAATTTTAGAGATGAGGAAACTGAGGCCCAGAGAGATGCAAGGACTTGCCTAAAGTTACACAGGCAAGAACAGAGTTAGATTCTAAATCAAATTTTCTGATCCCAAATCCAGGAGTTCTTTCTATTATACCACACAAAAAAAATCCTTTGACATATAGATGTATTTGCTCCCAAAAGTCACCTATTTCTGAGCAGATTTCCTTTCTCCCCACCTTGGCCACTTCACTGTTAGGATCATAGTTCCAAAAAGGAAGTCTTCACTTTTTTGTTGTATCATGGACACCTTTGGTAGTCTAGTGATGCCTACTGACCCCTTCTCAGAATAATGTCTTTAAATGTATAAAGTAAAATACAAGGTTGCAAAGGAAACTAGCTATATTGCAATACCAAAATATTAGAAGAAAAAACAACCAAGTCCATAGACCTAAGATGAAGAACCCCTTCCTTAGAGAGATAGAGATGGGGTGGATCTGTAATTTCATTGCTATAGGGAGGCCCCAGGTGATGGTATTCCCTCTACCAATACAGGTCAGCAGCTTCTCTGTAACTTAGTTTTAGACTGGCATGCCCAGGGTCACAGAGCCAGCACATGTCAGAAGACTATCTTGAATTCACTTCTTCTTGGCTCCAACCCCAGTTCTCTATCAACACCACACTGCCTCTTTATCTTTAGAGAAGAATTCAACAAATAATTGGTAAAGAAGGTACCTTAGGATCATCTGGTCCAAATCTCTCATTTTACAGAGGAGGAAACATGTACAGAGAGGGAAAATAATTTTTCCACGCTCACACAGTAACAAGTGGAAGAGATAGGATTTGAACTCGGCTTCTGCCTCCAAATCCAGCAGTCTTTCTGCACTCTGTGCTGCCTTTCTTCTGTCCTGGACTAGACACACATGTGGTCAAAATGACAAACAGCTGCCTTAACTAAGTAAGGGTGTTACCATGGCAACAAGGATACTATACACAAGAACAGCTATCTTACTCTCCATAGCTTGTTTAATAATTTAACTTGCCTAGACTTCAGTGACACACTCTAAATGATCACATTCATTAGCAATAAGAGTCAGCTCAATAAAAAAAAAAAGAAACAAAAACATAAACCCCAGACAGCTAAATTGATCCACAAAAACCAAATATACTGTCCTGGGATATAAACAGCAAGGAGAAAGAGAAGATGGTGGATGGAAGGAGAAGAGAGGATGGGGAATAGACATTAAAGGATAAAATCTGAACATGCTGACCCCATGCACAGGGACTTTCAAATGCACACACGGAGGCACACACATGCACACATACCCCTCTGCATGTCCAGTGTTGGTAAAAATAAGAAAATTCACATACTTCTTACAATGTAATTTCTCATGATCAAAAGTCCCCTAAAGTTGAAAGAGAAAAATCAAAGACCTAGTACCTAACACCGCATGTTGCAGGGAGGGGAGCAGGACATTTGCTTTAATTTGTTTCATGTGTATTTATCACTTTGGAAAGCCAGACTGAGATGATGGAAAGATCCCTACATTTGAAGACTTATCTCTGACTCTCTCAACAAGTCACTCCCTACTCTCTGAGACTCACTATCCCCCACTGTAAAATTAGAATAATTTTACACCATTTACTTCAAAGGGTTATTTGTGAGGAAAGTACTCTATAAATACTAAACACACAAAAATAGTGTGGATAAAAGGCATGTTTATAATTTTATTAGCTTCTAATTAGGAGATGGGAAGTCAGGCAATGAAGAAAATATATGTATTATTCTCCTTTACATTCATTATGTTCCAAACTGGTCTATTTTATACTCCCTATATGAGGCATTTCATCTACTATCTCCATGATTTTGCCTAGGTTTCTTCTACTTAGTTGCAATCTTCACCTCTGTCTTAGAGAATCCCGACCCTCCTTTGCAATGGCAGGCTCAAAGGCTCTTCTTCCATGAGACCTTCCCTGACCATCCCCAGCTGCTAGTGGCATCCTTCTGTGGTATTTATTTTGTATTGGCTGACATGCTGTATCCTCCCAATGGAGTATAAGTTCCTAGAAGGTGGAGATGATTTCATTTTTTTCTTTGTATCCTTAGCACCTAGAACAGTGCCTGTTACATTGTAGGTGCTTAATAAACCTCATGTTCTTAGGTCAAAACCCAATGACAGCCAGAAATCCATTGCCTTAGCTCAGTCCTAAGGTATGTTGTCATTGCTGACTACAGCCAACCTCCAGAGTGGTGTTAAGAAGGAGAGCTGGGGCAACTCCAGATCAACAGTCCACAGGACTATACTAAAGAGCACAGAAGTGTTATTTTATAAACAATAACTGATAATGATGATGTCTGACATTTTATAGAACTTTAAGATTTACAAAGCATTTTCCCCATATTATCTCATTTGATCCTCCCAAATTCTGGGAGCTAGGTACTAATAATTATCTCCATTTATAGGTGAAAAAACTGAGGCTGAGGAAAATGAAATGACTTGCCCACAGTCTCACAGCTCATGTCTGTGGTGAGATTCAAACTCAGGTCCTCCTGTCTCCAAGTCCAGCACCATCCACTGACCACTAATCCCAGCTGTCTCTCTACCATACCAAGGGCATTCCAGGGCATGTCTAGGTTCAAGTTCAATTTAGACTTTACAGATCTTACCCTGCAACAAAACCAAACTCTACCATCCTTGTGGATGATCCCACATTGCTTTAGAATACTGTAGGCCTATACCAACAGTCGAGCTATGGGGTGGCTAAGTGGTGCAGTGAAAAGAGTACTGGCCCTGGAGTCAGGAGGACCTGAGTTCAAATCTGACCTCAGACACTTAACACTTACTAGCCATGTGACCTTGGGCAAGTCACTTCACCCCAATTGCCCTCTCTTTCCCCCTCCAAACAGTGAAAAAAAAATAGTTGAACTAAGAAGCTAGAGCAGGGAACAGAATGGCTTTCTGCCTTATACTGCTGTATTCTCTTCTTTGACTTTCCAAGGAATAAGAAAAAAGTAAAAACAGACCTCCTCTGCAGGACTCTAGCCTTAGGGCTAGAAATCTTTTTTTGTTTGGTTTTTTTTTTTTTTTGGAGGGCAATTGGGGTTAAGTAATTTGCCCAAGGTCACACAGCTAAGTTTTTGTTTGTGTGTGTTAAGTGTCTGAGGCCGGATCCGAACTCAGGTCCTTCTGACTTCAGGTCCTTCTGACTTCAGGGCCGGTGCTCTACTCACTGTGCCACCTAGCCGCCCCTGGGCTAGAAATCTTTAAAGTGCACTCAATAATGTAAGTCCATGGTGACCCACCCATAACACTTTTCTGAGGCATCCACTTTACAGAGGTAAAGGATTTTTAAAGAATAATTGGGGATAGGATACCAGAAAGGAAATGACCAGCTTACTAGAAAATACTCCTCACACACTTCACAGAAAAGTATTTATGAGCCTTGAGTAGGGAGCAGAGAGCTCTGGATTTAGAGTCAGGGAACCTGAGTTCAAAACCTAGCTCTTCCCCTTCCTCTGTGTGTTGCACTAGACAAGCCCCTACGCCTCACTGAGCATCCTTTTCCTTGTCTTAAAAACAAGGGAATTTGGACTAAATGACTTTACAGCTCTAAATCTCTTATCTGTCTTTGCAGCTTCCCTTTATGTGTAGTGTTCCCCTATTAGAGTATAAGCTCCTGAAGGGTAGAGACTATCTAATTTGTTTATATTTGCATCTCGAACTCAGCACAGTGCCTAGCACATGGTAAGCATTTAACAACATTCTAGGTTGTCATTCTTTATGGTC
The DNA here is from genome assembly GCA_011680675.1 of Gymnobelideus leadbeateri. Classification (NCBI taxonomy): domain Eukaryota; kingdom Metazoa; phylum Chordata; class Mammalia; order Diprotodontia; family Petauridae; genus Gymnobelideus; species Gymnobelideus leadbeateri. The sequence goes on along the minus strand of WOXC01007937.1, from coordinate 1,954,401 downwards.
AAAGAGGGTCAAAATGACATTACTATGTACAGTGGCTACTAGGGTGCAATGTGTCCAGCTGTGGCTGATCAGACCAATACAAGCTTAGAAGGCTTTACCACAGGCCAGGCACAAATCATCCATAGGAACATTTGGAGTGTAGCTATCTCTAAATCTGCCCATCTCATGTTTCTTTTGAGCCACTGAAATTCTGTTTGAGCACAGCAACTTTTTTGATGAGGGCACACCATGCTGGGCGGTCCTGTGCCAGTAGCTCCCATGTCTCACAATCAACACCAAAGTTCTTCAGAGACACCTTGAGAGTGTCCTTGTATGGCTTCTTCTGACCTCCATGTGAGCACTTGCCTCGTGTAAGTTCTCTGTAAAATAGTCTTTTAAACAGATGTACATTTGGCATGTGAATGTCACTGGCCCAAGGGAGTTTCACTCTTTGCGGTAGAATCTACCCCATGAATTGTACTGTAATAACCCTGGCATGGAGGAGACTCTGGTTACCCAAGAGTCCTATATTCCCACTGTCCTCTGACCTAGTCAGAACTCACTTGGAGTAGAATCTCAACTTGTGATCAGTTCTAGATACTATGGTTTAAAAAGCCATTCTGTTCCCTGGTCTAGCTTCTTGGTATAGGCCTATAGTATTCTAAAGCAGAATCTGAGAGTAAGGGGAAGGCAACAAAAATGGTGAAGTCCTTGAGTCAGGGTCTTCTGAGGACCGGTTGAAAGAACTGGGAATAGTTATTCTGAAGAAGAGAAGATTCGATGGGGGTGGAGTATACTTAATAGTTCCCTTGAAATATTAAGGGTTTTGGGGGCGGCTAGGTGGCACAGTGAGTAGAGCATCAGCCCTGGAGTCAGAAGGACCTGAGTTCGGATCCGGCCTCAGACACTTAACTCACACACAAACAAAAACCTAGCCGTGTGACCTTAGGCAAGTGACTTAACCCCAATTGCCCTCCAAAAAGCAAAAAAATTGAAAATTAAAAAAAAAAGAAATATTAAGGGTTTTTCCTGGAAAGACTCGAAAGAACTGATGCTGAGTGAAGTAAGCAGAACCAGGAGAACATTGTACACAATAATGGCCACGATGTGCAATGACTAACTTTGATAGACTTATCCATTCTTAGCAATGCAAGGATACAAGACAACTCCAAATGACTCATGATGGAAAATGCTGTCCATATCCAGAAAAAGAACTATGAAGTCTGAATGTAGTTTGAAGCATATTATTTGCTCTCTCCTCTTTTCTTTTTTTGTTTGTTTCCTCTTTCTTGTGGTTTCTCCCATTGGTTCTTTTTTTTTACCTTTTTTTTTTTTTTGGAGGGTAGTTGGGGTTAAGTGACTTGCCCAAGGTCACATGGCTAGTTTTTTTGTGGGTTAAATGTCTGAGGCTGGACTTTAACCCAGGTCCTCCTGACTCCAGGGCTGGTGCTCTATTCACTGCGCCACCTAGCCGCCCCTCTCCCATTGGTTCTAATTCTTCTTTACAACATGTCTAATGTGCAAATGGGTTCAATATAAATGTATGTGTAGAGTCTATATCAAATTACATGCTTTCTTGGGGTAGGGGAGGGGAGGGGAGAAATGGGGAGAAAATCTGGGAATTCAGAATCTTACAGAAGTGAGTGCTCAAAATTAAAAATAAATAAATAAATGTTTTTAAACAAAAGAAATATTAAGCGTTTTCATAGGGAAGGGTAGGATTAGACTTGTTTTCTTTGGCCCTAGAGAGCAATACCGGGTGAACTGGACGAAGAAAAAATTTAGATTTGATGTCAGGAAAAACTTTCTAACAATTAGATCTGTCTAAAAGTGGAATGGGCTGCCTGGAGAGATGATCGATTTGCCCCTGAGATATCTACATCAAGTATGTCACAGCAGGATTCCTTTTATGTATGGAGGAGTTGGCCTGGATGGCTGCTGAAGCCTGTTCCAACTCATGTTTCTATCATATACCATGCAAGCAAGGGGTCTGGCAAGTCTTACAAAATAAGAAAGGCCTTAAAAACATGTCCACTGATAAATGTCTGTTGTCTTAGCCAGACCAGCCTAGAGAAGTGAGGAAACACTAACCACAGAAGCCCAACCAAAAGGTGTTGAACTTTTTTTTTTTTTGGTGGGGGGAGGGGACTGAAACAACAGCTAGTTAGAGCACAAGATTTGGAGTCAGTAAGATATGGGTTTGAATCCTGTTTCAGACCCTACTGTGTAACCCTAGGTGAGCCACTTAACCTCTCTTCACTTTAGTTTCCTCATCTATAAAATGTGGATAACAATAACATCTGCTTTCACGGGATTTTGTGAAGATCAAATGAGATAACATAGGTAATGTATGTGCTATAAAAATGCCAGCCAGTTATTAACTAGTAACTCTTGAAACCAGATACACTAACATATGAAAGCGTTATGATCTATACACCTCAGCAGATGATGAACTCCATAGAATCCTATCTTTGACCTAAGTGAAGGATGTTCAGCTGGATCTGTGATCTCTGCCATTCAGAATTTGCTTCCAATGATTGAGTTCCCAACTCATCGTTGCCTGCCCATTCTGGGTGATTCTTGTTCAGGTCTTCCTGTAAGCTCGGTACTTGGGATCTACCCAATGTTCTAAATGCCTTCCTTGCTTTTTTTTGGGGGGGGAGGATAACTTGAGGGTGCCCAGGCAGTGCCCTAGCTGTCCTTCTTGTCCACATCATGTGACTAACCCATCTTCTTTTCTCCTCATATAATCCCCCCATGGTGTTTTTTTTTCTCCTCTTCTTCCTCCTCTTTGGAGCTCCTCATTGGCTATATGCCACAGCCAGTGCTCATGCTCTCCATGTACCTCTGAAGAATTAAAGGGGATGGGAAAGCACTGGAAAACCAAAGTGCTAAGGATGTGATGATAACACAGGAAACAATTCTGTGTTTGGTAAATTCCACCTTGCTGAAGACTTACTCAAAATAAAATTTTTATAATCCTTGTACTGAAAGCAAAAACCCAAAGTGACTGAAATACTTATAGAAGGATTAGATAGCAACTCATAGCCAAGAAGATGGAAATCACTCCTATAAAGGCATAAATCACCCAGTAAAGCTGCTCGGCCCTTACAAACCCTTTACAAGGGTATAATTTTATTCACACACTAACCCAAAACACAAACCTGAGCTTTGGGGATCGTTTACACAATTAAAATGTCTTACTGATTACCATATAAAATTGCTTAAGACCAAACATCTCTCATGTCTGACAACATACAAAGGAATGAGTTATAATTATTCTGGAGCTCTAATTAAATGAATGCTTTTAGATACTTGATCAAATACTGAATCTCATTTTCAGTCATTTAACCTGGGTGTACAGATATATTTTGTGCATTAAAGGGATCTTGCCCCTACCCCAAGTAGATAAGATATATGGGTCAATTTGAGGTCTTTGGGAAGTTTTAAAATCCTTAACCATTATGAAATTAAGTTGTGAGGATGACAGAACCAACCCAGAAAGGTTATTTAGAAGTTTCTTCTCACAGATAAAACAGACAAATTCTACTAGTCACAAGGTACTTTTTTCTTTCCATTTACAGTCACCAGTTCTCATTTGGCTAAGAAGCTAAAATAACACTCATTCTAGTTTAATTATATGGGATAGAAGTGCTAAACTTCAATTTGATAAGCATTTATTAAGTGCCTACTATGTAGCAGAGTCCAGGAAAATGAGATCTGTATTGATTCATAGGCTCACAGACTTAAGATCACAAGTTCATAGCTTTCAGGCTGAAAGAGTATTCAGAGGAATTCTAGTTCACAGGATCACAGATAACAGATTTAAAACTAGAAGATACATCTGAGGTTAAGTCATTCAGCCCCTTTATTTCACAGAGGAGGAGACTGAAGCCCAGGAAAGAAGGGCACATAGCAAGGCAGAAGCCTCGATTTGGGCTCATCTCCTCTGACTCCAAAACAAGCATGCTTTCTACTACACCATGAGTTAATGGTTATTATTATGGTTATATTATTATGTTTATAACCATAAGTTAAAGGCAGTTAGTACCATGCAAGACCAAAAGAAAATCAACTCTTTTCATTATAATCTCCACAGAGCATTTTTATCATTGTTAGATCATTGAAGAAGGCTAATTATTGTGGGTGCTGAGGAAAATCACTGAGGTTATAGAAAAGTGTAATCTAATCTACTGGAAAAAAGTAAAATGGGATCTTATTCAGGAACCAAGTTAGTATAAACTAAAAGCCAAGATAGGCCAGGGGAGAAACCTAGTTTTCTCTGTAGTCCCAATATCCAACTCTATCCACTTTCCTGATTTAATTGTACTCATAAGGCCCAATACTCCATGAGAAAACCTTACCACCCTACAAGCCCACATCTTAGGTGACACCGATGAAAAACCTTTGCAAATAATGGGATATCCATATTGTATGCTGGTTCCAAAGTCCTCTACTCATGTGTGGACCCTGCCAGTAAATTATCCTACTGAATACTAGAGGCATTGTTACCTCTGTGAGATGAGACTCTCCTGAACAATGTATATTGCTAACCTCCTCACTTAGATGGGGAAACTGAAGCCCAGAGAGGTTAAGATCACTCAAAGTCATACAGGTATATAAAGAAAGTAACAGAACTGGAATAATTAGGTGGCACTGTGGATAGAGCATAAGCTCTGGAGTCAGGAAGACCTGAGTTCAAATCTAGCCTCAGATACTTACTTAGCTATGCGACCCTGGGCAAGTCACTTAACCCTGTTGGAAGGAAGGAAGGAAGGAAGGAAGGAAGGAAGGAAGGAAGGAAGGAAGGAAGGAAGGAAAAAAACCAGGATCTGAATCTAAAATCTGTGTTCTTTCTGTGACACCATTGTGTCACCAATGCTATAGCTTGCTTGAGTTGATCTAATTCCTTTGGCTTTTTTCATGATAGGTAGGTTACAGAACAGCATGGAAGCACCCACTATCTGGTAAGGAATGGAGCACTGAAAAGATAGGAGAAGAGGGTCAAAAAGGCAGGGAGAGGTTGCACTGAGGAAAACCTATTGTTGAGTTTTATCTAGGGTAAGCCCTATTTTTCTGGATACTTTTTAGTTGAATGAAAAGATATGAGACATCTACCCTGGCATCAAAAAGCTTTCTGTCCAAGAGAACAACGGCAAATCACATTCATTCTCTTTTTCCAGTTAGGCTTTACAAGTATAACCAAGAGAGAGAAAATTATGAAATAAACAAATAAATACTATCTTGGATATATTTGTGCCAACTTAAGAACTAAGGAGAGAAAATAATCTGAACTAAATATTTTAAAAGTAGTTCTGAAGGTTCATGAGTGAAAAAAAGAAGTGAGGGGATTTGCAATTTGCATCATCTGAGAGCTGTCTTGCTACTTACCCTACTGGTACAGATGTTGACTCATCTGCATGTTAAAAATTACTCCAGAGGTCAAGTTTGCACAGGAACAACCTCCTAAGTGGCACCTTTTTGTGACAGAGTATACATCCTGAGAGGGCACAGGTCACGTCTGTTTATTTAGCTGGCATGGTGCCCCAGGGAGCCAATCATCTAACAAGATGATTCTGTTCAAGGAAGAGTCAGTCCCCCTCCCTAGGAGCCTAATCTGTTATCACATAATGATGATTACCTGCTTCTTCATGAATAGCACTATGCTTAGGGCAAGTATAATTCCAAAAGAATATGCTCTCCTTGCTCACAGGGAGGAATCTTACTGAAGCATCCTGGAGAGAGAGGAGGAGATAAGGTAGGGAAGGGGTGAGTAAAAGAGGGAGGGAAGGGAGGAGGATAGAGGAAAACAAAAGTAGGAAGGATGGGAATAGAAAGGCAAGAAGGGAGAGGGGGAAAAGTTAGAGGATATGAAGGAAAGAGGGACAGAAAGAAGGAGGGAAGGACAGAGAAAAGGAAAGAGACAGAAAGGGAAGAGATAAGGGGATGGAGAGAGGAAGAGAAGGAATAAAAGTGAGAAGAAAAGGGTGAGAAGGAGAAAAATCAGAGAGAGAAAGAAGAGGGGAAGGAGAGAGAAGGAGACAGAAGGAATGAAAGAGAGAAGGAAGAGGAGAGAAGAGAGATGGAGAAAGGAGGACAGATAGAGAGGAGAAAAAGAAGGAATGAGAGAGAAGGAAGAAGAGGAGAGAGGTGGGAAGAAGACAGAAGGAAGGAGTGAGGGAGAGAAAGAGAAGGAAGGAAAGAGAGAGGAGGGGAGGAGAGAAGTGAGAAGAGGAGGAAACAAATGTTAGCCCGCAGCCTGAAACTCAGCTAAGAATTCTGGGTCGAGGTTTTTCAGCAATTTTGTTTTGTTTGCTGTTTGTTTAATTTCATATAATGTGAAATCTCATGAGTGCAAAGTCAAGAAATACAGAAATAGCAGATGAAAGGCAGCTGAAGTCAGTGGTAAAAGACAGAGCTTATTAGGAAGGTTAAGGAAGCCAGAAACAAGTTGGACCTTGCACAATGAACTGTACACAATAGGCACTTTCTAAGTCTTTGCTGAATGAATGACAGTGGGACCGTCTCCTCCAGCCCTCCATGACTTGAGGATTCAGTCAGTGTCACTTGAAGATTTCTGGTCAGACCAGAAGCATAAAGGCTGGTCAGGGTTAAACCCTAAGCCTGAATAACCTTCCTGTGTCAGCAACAACACAACTTCCAACTTGTCCAGAAGTGCCAGGGAAGGGGTACAATTGGGTTATTGCAAGCCCTCCACCACTCTGATCTGTCTCCCCTTCACCCACTGCCCAATCCTGGGCTGCACCCTAGACCCCAGGGAAGAGGAAGCAATAATGAGTATCACACTGAGACAGGTCCCTCCACTCCCAGGCAAACTCTGTGTCTCACTGAAAGGTTGGGAAGATTAGTAGAGACATGGGCTGCATCTGTGATCTCATTAGTGGAAGGAGGTCCCAGTAATGAACTTCCATTAACAACATACACCTACAACTTTCCAAAACTAGCTCTTACCCACTATACTAAGCAGCCTCTAGCGAAAACTAACAAAATATCTTCAACTCTTAGAGCTATAAAGAAACAAAGTGGCACAATCTTATTACATAATATCCCTGATCCAAGTTATAGAGGCAGTGTGGCTTAGCAGGGCTTAAGCTTTTTCCACTCAGCCCCTTCAGTGCTTGCTGCAACCCCACAGTTTAAGACACACAGGAGAGGGCCAGTTTTGGAGTCAGGAAGTCTCTGTTTGAGTCTTACCTTTGATACACAGTAGCTCTTGAACCACAATCCTCTCACTTTAAATGTCTAAGTCTCCAGCAATTCTCTAAGAGCATGTAAATTATACCCCAAGAACCTAAGAACTCACAGGTCTGCTGAATACTTTAAACCCTCACTGCTGCCAGGTAACTCTCCAAGACTGTAAGTACAGGGAAGCTAACAATTTGCATCAGAGGAAGAAGCTCCCACACTGGGAGTGTCACATACCATGATGAAACCACAGTTCCAGGTCCACACCACAAAAACAATCCTACCACAACCTTCTCCTAAACTCTATTCCAACTCCTCATATGGCCAGCTTTGATCCATTCCTACCTCTTCCAGGCCCTTTCAGGGGTTTGAAACAGCCTGTTGGCCAATCTTCGAAGTAGGACTGCTTCTACGTATATCCAGGCAGCTAGATAGAGTGGATAGAGTGGATAGAGTGCTGGGTTTGGAGTCAGAAAGACTCATCTTCCTGAGTTCAAATCCAGCCTCAGATAGATACTTACTAGCTGTGTGACCCTGAACTTGGCTTGCCTCAGTTTCCTCATCTATAAAATGAACTGGAGAAGGAAATGGCAATTACTCCAGAGTCTTTAACAAGAAAAACCCCAGATGGTGCCACAAAGTCAGACATGACTACAAATATCCACCCAGAAATGCCTCCCTAGGTTCTCATTCATCCTAGATATACTCTCTGTCTCCTAGAATGAGGAAAAGTGCCTCAGGATAATGCCTTCATGCTAGGAATAGCCTTTCCTCTGACAGGCAACAACACTGACCTGTACACCCTAAATAATACATAACAGGTGCTTTTAGTAAGGAAAGAACCAGCTACTCCTCCTCTTCTTGAGACCTGAGATACCTCTCCACTCCTCTAATTGTCTCTTTCTCCCAGACGAAGTTATGGTTTTCAAAAAGGCAGAGAAAGTTTAAAGTCTTCCCAGGGGTAAAGGAGAGAGTTTCCGTGAAAGGATTTTATGGCTTTTTTTAAAAAATGGATTCAAATTCCCTACTCAGCCTCTGGTCAACTATATTTTTATCTTATTTTTCTGGAGAAATATGTAGCAGACCTATGACTATTTGCAACCCAACTTGATTAAACGGGCAGTCATAGAAAAAGATAGATAAGCCAATATGTTAGATAAGCCATTATGTCTGCCCGAAAATAGAGTATTTACTGATGAGACACCAGACAACTAAATGGAAGGAGGCCTACAAGGCCATTTAATTGCACCTGAATTGAAGAAAATATACGTGTGTATGTGCATGTGCATATGTATATGTGTATATGTGTATATACATATATGTACATACATATACATACACACATTTTGAACTTTGCTTGGCTCCCCTGTAAACCCTTTCTTTCTTCCTTCCATCAAGCACCCCCCCACCCCCAAAAAAGATAACAATAGTGAATCAAGACATTTAATTCCAGGTGTTGTCCCATCTAGTCTTGACTGCACCAAGGATTTCCCTTCAAGTGATCACATAAGTCTCCTGCTGACTCAACCCTAATAGGATATTCGACTAGATTTCTATTTTGTAGGGAGGGGATTACTTGTCATCTTTTCAGCAAGCATGAAAAACCACCCCTGTTTGAATGAATCTGAAAAATAATTACAACCCTTTTACCTCTGCTACTATGGAAAAGGTAATAATATTTTTCAAACTGTCGTTATGCTTTTTTGAGCTGCCTGGCACATACGGCAGAGGTCAGAAGAAAAAGGATAGGCTTAGAGATTTACAGTCAAAGTGAAAATGTAGCTATCACTATGGTCACCCCTCCCCACCAAAAAACTGAGTATACACCAGCTGATTAAATTCCTTTTCCCAACCCATCCAATTTTTCCCCACTCTTTCCATCTCTACAGATAAATATCATTTGCCTTAGTTAAAAAATATAACATTAATGGATGAATATGATAGAATTCAAGATCTAGTCTCCAGTCTCAAAAGAAAACCACATGGTAGGGGGGCGGAGCCAAGATGGCAGAATAGAAACAGCTCATCCAAGCCACTCTGCCCCCACATTCCTCCCAAACGATGTAAAAGGGGACTCTGAACAACTTCTGGAGCCCCAGCACCCACAGAACGACACAGAGAAGCTAAACTCCCGCTGAGGACAGCCCAGCAGCCCTGCAGGAAGGACCAGCGCAGCGGTCTGGGACCTGGCAGCGTGCAGCGCGCAGAGTGCAGGAGCCGAGCCGAGCCCAGGTCCGCATGAGCCGAGGTTTTAGCCCCAGGGCGGCAGGGCCAGCAGCCTGCTAGAGGAACCCCAGAACACCAGGAGCTGTGGCGACTCCAGAATTATCAACATAGACATGCCTAGGACAAAGTAAGAGGTTAGTGTCCTATGGACTTTGGGACCTGTATTTGGGGAATGCCTCAGCTCCCTCCCCTGGGGGCTAGAAGCTGCTGAGGAGACACGCCACTGTGTAGTTTTCAGAGGCATTTCCGGCTCCCAGCCTACAAATCGTGGGGAGATCCAGCGATCAGTCTTGGGGGGTAATCGCTCTTGCTTTAACCCCCCTGGATCTGGATTGTGATCTAGGGTGGAAGTTGTGGGTGGGTTTACAGCTTGCCAGAAACGGAAGTTGCCCCCCACACGTTTGGGACGAAAATTCCCCTATCTGGCCTTAAAGCCATAGTGTGGCAACAAGCCCAAAAGTCAAGTAATTAAGTGGCAACACGCCAAGGCAAAGGAAACAGAAAAATGCAACCCTAGACTCCTATTTTGGGGGCATAGAGCAGGAAAAGGACTGTGAGGTTAGAAGTCCTGCTCCAAAAGCCCCAGGGGAAAACATGAGCGGGTTGCAGGCCATAGAGGACCTTAAGAAGGACTTTAAAAATCAAATAAGAGAAGTGGAGGAAAAATTGGAAAGAGAAATGAGAAGGATGCAGGAAAAGTATGAAATGAGGGTCAACAGCCTGACTGAGGAAAACAACACCTTAAAAAATACACTAACTTGGGGCGGCTAGGTGGCGCAGTGAATAGAGCGCCGGCCCTGGAATCAGAAGGACCTGAGTTCGGAGCCTCCGACACTTAATCCACACAAACAAAAACCTAGCCGTGTAACCTTGGGCAAGTTACTTAACCCCAATTGCCCTAAAGGGGCGGCTAGGTGGCGCAGTGAGTAAGAGCGCCGGCCTCGGAGTTGGGATGACCCGAGATCAGATCCGGCCTCAGAAAATGAGCACCCACGCATAAATAATGACTAGCCGTGTAACCTTGAGCAAGTTACTTAACCCCAATTGCTTTAAAAAAATACACTAACTCAAATGGCAAAGGAGGCCCAAAAGGGCAATGAGGAGAAGAATGCCTTAAAAAGTCAATTTGCCAGATGGAAAAAGAATCTCAAAAGTTCACTGAGGAGATTCATTCCTTCAGAGTTAGACTGGAGCAAATGGAAGCTAATGACTTTATGAGAAATCAAGATGCTGTTAAGCAGATCCAAACAAATGAAAGATTAGAAGGCAATGTGAAATATCTCATGGGAAAAACCACTGACCTGGAAAATAGATCCAGGAGAGACAATTTAAAAATTATTGGACTACCTGAAAGCCATGATCAAAGAAAGAACCTAGAAATCACCCTTCAAGAAATTCTCAAGGAAAACTGCCCTGATGTTTTAGATCCAGAGGGCAAAATAGAGGTTGAAAGAATCCACCGATCACCTCCTGAAAAAGACCCCAAAAAGAAAACTCCCAGGAATATTATAGCCAGGTTCCAGAATCCCCAGATCAAGGAGAAAATACTACAAGCAGCCAGGAAGAAACAATTTCAATATTGTGGAAACACAATCAGAATAGCCCAGGACCTGGCAGCTTCTACACTGAGGGATCGAAGGGCATGGAATATGATATTCCAGAGGGCAAAAGAGCTGGGAATGAACCCAAGGGTCACCTACCCAGCAAAACTGAGTATTTTGTTTCAGGGGAAAATATGGTCATTCAGTGGAATAGAGGACTTTCAAGCATTCTTGAGGAAAAAACCAGAGTTGAATAGAAAATTTGACATCCAGACACAAGAAGTAAGAGATGCCTGAGAAGGTAATCAGGGAAAAGAAATCAAAAGGAACTTATCAAAGTTGAACTATTTACATTCCTATATGGAAAAGCAATAACTGTGACTGATGATATCTTTCTCACTATGAAAATAATGGAAGAAGGGGGTGTGGTCATATGAATACATATGTGAATGTGTGTGTATATGGTTACAGTTATATATGGATAGAGGGCATAAGTTGAATTTGTTGGGAAGGGAGAATACTCAAGGGATGAAATTATGAGGTGAGAGAGGAAAGTGGCAAGAGGAGATGGGGAGAGACAGGGTAGTGTAAACTATCCCATGCAGAAGAAGCAAGGGGAAGTGGTTGCAAAAGAGGGGGAGAATAAGGAAGGCTAAAAGGCAAAACCACATTCAAACTGAATTTGGTTCAGGGAGAAATGACATACATAGTAAATGGGATATCTCAACCTGCAGCAGGATAGGGGGAAGGGGGATGGGAGGAGGGATGATGGATGGGAGGGCATCCTTGGGGTGAGGGGAGGTTGGAAGTACCCACTATAAAAGAGGGACAGGATCATGTAGGGAATGGACCAGGTGGGGGGTGGGATGAGTGGGAGGGAATTATAAGCAGCCTTGTACAATATATCTACTATGATAATGTTTTGCATAGCTAGACATGTACAACATATACTGAATTACTTATCTCCCCAAGAGGGAATGGGTGACAAGGAGGAAGGAAATGGATCTGAAATTCGGTCTTAACATTAAATGTTTCAAATATATATAAATACTATTATTAATACTCTTTTGCTTGTAATAGGGAGATAAGATGTGCAGGCATTGGGATGCAAAGACTCACCTTCCTCTAATGGAAAAGTCGATGGGGCTATGGGAGAAGGTATGGGAGAGAGCAGATTGGAGGAAGCGATATCTTGTGGGATTACTGTTCTGGGAGGTTGGGTAGGGGAATAACGGGGGGAAAATGATTGTAACTCAAAATCTGGTGGAAATGAATGATGTAAAACAGAAGTTAGTAAAGCATTTGTTTAAAAAAAAAAGATGTAGAGTACTAAAAAAAAAAAATGTGCCTTTTAATGAGTTTTACTTAATTAGCTCATTCTCCAGAATTTTTTCTTTTTTTAAAATGTTCATTTTAGTTATGAACTTAACAATCATCAAAAAAATTAACATTTCACTATACAAAAATGATTGCATATAAAACTGTGAATTTCTATTAACTATACTTTGTTTTTTATTTGTTTATTAAATTTAACAAGTTAAAAAAAAACCACATGGTAAATTTTAAGACAAATATTCCAACAACAGGAGCTGACCAAAACTTGGCACATTTTCAATTCCCCCTGGATGGCTTAATTTGCTCAGGAAAGCCTTTCCAAAACTGGACATTTTTCAATATCTAGCACTAGACAAATTAAATTGGTTTGACCAAAGGCTCACGTGTTCAGAAAACTGTTTCACATTCTCAGATATCACAAATTTTTCTTTGTGAGTAATATAACATGAAAAAATAAAGTCCTCTTCCTAGGCAAACAACAAATGATTTTGATGTTATTCTACAGAAGGGCATGTCAAAACAACTGAGAGTGAGACTGTTTTTAGGGCATACTGAGGCTGGTTGGAATTATACAACCTTCTATTCTCAATGCAACAAGGGTACAGATCCATTCTTCCTTTCACTGGAGTTACAGAATTTCTGAGTGCAATTATTGAACCCTAAATGATGTCCCATGGGATCCATGATCTTATTAATGTGAGTAATCCTTCAAAAAGTGAAGATGGAAACCTATCCACAATTGCCCATTCTCTCTTTCATCCCTATACTCCAATAACAACAACAACAACAACAAAACCCACTAGGGAGTTTAAACAATTTACAAGAAACCAAGTGATCAGTCAATGTCTCTCTTCTTTCTCCTTCCATCCCTAGACTCAGGTCATAGGTGTGCAGATTCATAACTAGAAGGGCCATGAAAGATCATCTAGTTCAAATTCCCTAATTTTAAAGAGAGATGATATAACTTACCTAAGATGACAAAGGCAGTAACAGAGCCAAGATTCCAACTAAAGCCTTTAACATCAAATATAGTGTTCTTTCCACTACACCACACTCCCTCTTAAAGTATCAATTCAAGTGGAATTGAAACCCACAACCTTTATATTCTTTAAGATGAGTACTAGAAGTCCAAAGCTCTATCCATTCTCAACATGATAATACCAAGGCATATCAATTTACATGATTGGGCTTGGGGACCTCTTCCAACTATGTCTTAGAAATTAACAAGTAGGGGGGGCTAGGTGGTGCAGTGAATAGAGCACCAGCCCTGGAGTCAGGAGAACCTGAGTTCAAATCTGGCCTCAGACACTTAACACAAAAACTAGCCATGTGACCTTAGGCAAGTCACTTAACCCCAATTGCCCTCCAAAAAGCAAAAAAAGAGAAATTAACAAGTATAGGCAATGAGCACCATCTTTCATTGGAAAACTGTCCATCAGAGGTTGGAAAAATCACTTTTTTATTAAGTTGTAGAAAGGATAACTGGTCATTTATGAGGTGTATTAGATGTCTTCTTGGGTCCCTTGTGTCTCTGATATTCTGTGATTTGGTGTGTGCCAACAAATATGAAGTGTCAAAACATACTGCTTTGGGGAATCCTGACTAAAACATTAATAGGGTCTCTAGCCTAAATGTGAAGCTGATGAGACCATGTACATAAGTCTGATCTCTGAGAGGGTCTCATATTATGACCAAATTTCATTATGTAACCAAAGACTTAAAGACCCTAATCCCAAACAACCATGTTGCACATGTATGAATATCATCAAGTATCAGAAGCAAGAGAGGTGTGGCTGGCTTAACACAAATTCCTAGAAAAACTCTTGAAAGGTACATAATCTAAAGATACTAGATCCACTTCCTACATAAAGTACAACATCCTCCCAGTATAGACTCCATCTTTAACAGCATTCCCATCCCACATGTTTGTAAACAGTTGAATGTTCTTATAGCTTCTTTCATCCATATCTATTTAAACCAGCAACTAATTTATTTAAAAGAAGAAAACAGACTAACACACTGAATTCATTACCCAGGGGAAGCACTGTACTTAATGGTAATTAATCAAACTTTTTTCCCCTCCTATAGAAAACCAGCCACATAAATAACCATATCAAGAAGATCAATGGAGCATCTGTTTTATCTTAAAAAAAAAAAAACCCAACAACAACAAACAACTCATCTGGCAAGGCATCTCTCAGATGTTTCTGTTACACCTGAAACTAAGGCCATTTTCAGAAAAAAGCTACAGCTTTCTATTAACAAACAGAATGCAGTCATAATCTCTTCCCTCGATTGGTTTTCTACAGTAATTATATGCTTTTATATATACATGAATACATACTGACACAGGTGCATAGGAGTATAAACACACACATAAAAAACACATAACAATATCATAAAAATTCAAGCTGGTAAAGATAAAGCTCTCGAGAGTTCACTTAATTTTGGGGAAAGGCAAATGTTTGTTATTTGGGAGACATGTTTCCACTTTTTAAAAAAATAATTCTATACAGAGAACTTTTCTTTAAAAATTGTTCACGTCCATAAAAGCCAATATGGTTTCTTTCATATAGGAGGTGCTCAACAAATATTTTATAAGACCTAGAGTTGGGAGAGACCAGGAATCATCTTGTTCAGCCCATTCTTTCGAAATGAGAGAAATGAGGTCCAGAGAGTAGAGGTGACTTAGCATCCAAGTCCCAGAAACAATAGAAAGGTAAGCTAGGATTTGAACACATTCCAAATGCCAAATGTCATATCTCTCTACTATTCCATTTGGCAAGTGAATGGGTGAATTTAACAATGCACACATGGAATTCCTAATGAGCAGAAATGAATAAAAATTGCTGAGACAAATGTCCAATTTTTGTTTTTCAAAGAAAACAGCCTGAGTTCAGGTTTTTTATTTCTCTCCCAATAGCTCTTAGGAACAACTAACATATGACCATACTACAGAGAGCAATGGTCTTTTTGGCCCTTAGCAAATCAATCTTTGCACAGCAAAATCCCATTTTTAACAAGCTATTGATTTAACAGTTGTGCCAAATATGAGGCAGCAATAGAGATGTCCTTATCCTCATCACCCATTGCCAGTTACACATACCTTCTTTCACTGGGTATAAATTCATTGACTTTCAGTTTAATCATCATCTCACCAATTTAATGTTGCTTTTCCGATTTGCTTACCATGAGGTGAATGGCAGAAGAAATCTGTTCATGATTTCTTTTTCTTAATGGACACCCTATTGGTATCTTTGAAGATGAAAATAGAATGTCTTTGGTTAGAATAGGGCCATGAATCCAGAAGTATATGTACTCTGCACACAACAGGATTCATTACAAGTCAGAAAGCTCCTGCCAAATGCCAGGCACTATGTTAGGCAACTAAGATACAAAGACAAAAACAAAGGAGTCCCCACTCTCAAAGAGCTAATATTGTGCTAGGTGAATACAACACATACACAGGTAGATAAATATCAAATATACACAAAATAGATATTAAAGTAATTGGCCAGAGGGGAACATGAAGAACACGAATGATTGGGAGAATCAGGATAGTCTTCTTGAAAGACATGGCCCATGAAATAAATTTTAAAGAAAGGGAAGGAGACCAAAAAATAAAGGTAAGGAAGGAGGGCCCTATCATATTTGTGATCCCATACCCCTAAAGAATTCCAGGTATGGAGGACAGCTTGTGGGTAGGGAAGACAACCTGTGCATAGGGAGGACAGCCTGTGTGTAGGGAGGACAACCTGTGCATATGGAGGACAGCCTGTGCATATGGAGGACAGCCTGTGCATATGGAGGACAGCCTGTGCATAGGGAGGACAGCCTGTACATATGGAGGACAGCCTGTGAGTATGGAGGACAGCCTGTGCATATGGAGGACAGCCTGTGAGTATGGAGGACAGCCTGTGCATATGGAGGACAGCCTGTGTGTAGGGAAGACAGCCTGTGAGTATGGAGGACAGCCTGTGCATAGGGAGGACAGCCTGTGTGTAGGGAGGCCTGTGCATATGGAGGACAGCCTGTACATATGGAGGACAGCCTGTGTGTAGGGAGGACAACCTGTGCATATGGAGGACAGCCTGTACATATGGAGGACAGCCTGTGCATATGGAGGACAGCCTGTGTGTAGGGAGGACAGCCTGTGAGTATGGAGGACAGCCTGTGCATAGGGAGGACAGCCTGTGTGTAGGGAGGCCTGTGCATATGGAGGACAGCCTGTGCATAGGGAGGACAGCCTGTGTGTAGGGAGGACAACCTGTGCATATGGAGGACAGCCTGTGCATAGGGAGGACAGCCTGTGTGTAGGGAGGACAACCTGTGCATATGGAGGACAGCCTGTACATATGGAGGACAGCCTGTGCATAGGGAGGACAGCCTGTGCATAGGGAGGACAGCCTGTGCATAGGGAAGATAGCCTGTGCATAGGGAGGACAACCTGTGCATAGGGAGGACAGCCTATGAGTATGGAGGACAGCCTGTGCATTTAGGAAAATAAGAAGAAAACAAGCATTTATTAAGCACCTACTATGTACCTGGCATTGCGCTAAGAGCTTTACCAATATTATCTTATTTGATCTTCACCACAACCCTGTGAGGCAGGTGCTACTATTTTCTCCATTTT
The DNA here is from genome assembly GCA_011680675.1 of Gymnobelideus leadbeateri. NCBI lineage: Eukaryota > Metazoa > Chordata > Mammalia > Diprotodontia > Petauridae > Gymnobelideus > Gymnobelideus leadbeateri. The sequence continues at coordinate 1,937,481 of WOXC01007937.1, read as the reverse complement.
ATAGTTGAGAAAACTGTGGCAGACACAGGTTCAATGATCTGTCCACAGTTACACGACTCGTGAGCATCTGAGGCTGGATTTGAACTCAGGTCCCTCTGACTCCAGATCCAGCATTCTATTCACTATACCACCTACCTGGCTTTTTCTGCTCCAACATGATTCATTTTCTGAAACCACGGCATTCTCAGACTGGCTTCTCTCTTCTCTCTTTTACCTTTCCTCTCTTTTCTCTCTCTCCTCTTTCTGTCCTGTTTCCTCCTCTGTCCTTCCTTCCCTCCTCCTGCCCAGTGACAAGGGATGGTTCTCAAGGTAAGGGACTAGGGAAGTAGCTTTGGCACTGAAGGTGATATTTTCTTTCTATTTTTTTAGATTTATTTTTAGTTTTCAACATTCATTTCCCCGAAGATTTTGAGTTACAGATTTTCTTCCCATCTCTCCCCCACCCCCTACCCCAAGATGGCAAGCATACTGACTACCCATTCCCCCAATCCCTTATAGCCCCCCTAACACCCTCCCTCTTACTTTCTTGTAGGACAAGATGGATTTCTAAACCCCAGTACTTGTATATCTTGATTCCTGGTTGCGTGTAAAAAAACACATTTTTTTAAACATTTGTTTTTAAATCTTTGAGTTCCAGATTCTCTCCCTTCTCCCCTCCTCACCCACCCCAACTGCGAAGACAAGCAATTCAATATACATTATACAAGTGTAGTAATGCAAAAATTTCCATAGTAGCCAAATTGTGAAAGACTAGCTATATTTCCCTCCATCCTATCCCGCCCCCCATTTATTCTATTTTCTCCTTTGTCCATTTTCAAAAGTATTTGCTTCTAACTACCCTCTTGAAGGTAATATTAAAACACCAATGTTGTTCTTAAAGTTTTCTGCATCAGTGTTATATCTGGGTGACTATGGGCAGCAGTTCCATCTATGGTAATAATTCAGTTCCAGTACATATTGCTTCATGAATTTCCAAGGGGCTTTTTGAGGCCTCTATTTGTAGTATGGGATCTGTCTCTGCTGTAAAATTCCAGCCACCCAGTCCTAGCATGCTCTGAACAGTTTCTACCTTTCACAATTTGCACTGATCAGCAAGTTCAGGCTCCTTAAGGATAAGCTGTCTATGGAATTTCCTGAATCGCCATCATAACCACCTTCATTTCTATGGACAATTCTGCATGACTCATGATGACCAACCTCATCATCATCATCATCATGATTATTCAAGCCCTTCCCAAACCATCAACAGTTTATTTTGTTGTTCAGTCGTGTCAGTCACTTCTGCCTCTTCATGACCTCATCTGGGGTTTTCTTGGCAGAGGTACTAGAGTGCTTTGCCATTTCCTTTTCCAGCTCATCTTACAGATGAGGAAACTGAGGCAAACAGGGTTGAGTGACTTGCTCAGGGCCACACAGCTAGTAAGTGTCTGAGGTCAGATTTGAACTCAGGAAGATGACTCCTCCTGACCCCAGACCTGGCACTCTCTCCCCTGCGACACCTCATTGCCTAAAGAGTCTCTTACTTTAACATTCTTATAATAAGGATGAGGATCATGCTGACAGCTAGCATTTTGAAAGTATTTTAAGGTTTGCAAAGCATTTCACATATGTTGTCTCATTTAATCTTCACAATAACCCTGTGAGGGAAGTATTATTACTCCCATTTTACAGATGATGAAAATAAGGAATGAGAAAGGTTAAGGGACTTGCCCAGAGTCACCCGGTAAGTGTCCAAGGTATGATCTGAACTCACGTCTGATTTCAAATCCAGCATTCACCTTGCTTTCCCTTTCGTTCTTCCCCCTCCCTATTCCAAAAAGGATTAACTACATCCTTTGTGCTTTCTGGCACACCTACCCATATTTCAGTTTGTAATTAATTATTTTTCATTTCAGAACCCCCTTGGTCTCCCTCCTTAGCTTAGTAGTTAAAGCCCTTCACAATCTGGCTTGTCGAATCTACTTCTGCAGGCTTATGCCAAATAATTCCCCTCTCATGTACTCCACGTTGCAAACAAGCTCCTTCTCTCCTCTTCCCCCAGTGAGGGTTCCCTGCCTCTTCCTGGGTTCTCCTCCTCCCCTGGATTCCAGCCCCTTCTCACCTCTGCCTGTTCTGATCACTGGTTCCTTCCAGAGCTCAGCTCACAGTGCCATCTCAGTATGATGCCTTTCCTGATCCCCTCAGTTCTGAACTCCCCAGGAAGGGGATTTCTTTTTCTTTTTGGCTTTGTATAACTGGCACCTGGTAGATCCTTGCATATATCAGAGCTCTTAATAAATACTTCAGGATTAGAGTAGATTGCTGATTTTCCTGAAACTAATATTATTTCTACCTCTGGCTATGAAATTCCTGACAAGGCACTGAAACAAGGCCTCTTCTTCCCACCCATTATAGACAGCTGTACTGACGCATAAAGCAGCACAGATCCTCCACTAATCTCTGGGCTTCTGAGTATCTGAGAGATAAAGAAACACCTTAGTTACCATTCTTAACATCCTTCATAGAATGCTAACCCTCTGGGGAAAGCCAGAAGGATGATGAGACAATGAAGGAGCTATTCCTGAATCTCGAAACTGAGTGCTTAAATCTTTTGCTTTTAAAACCAATCATCCAGAGAACAGTGTACTGAATTAGGTAGCCTTCTTCAGAAATGGCCTGTGTTCAAGGTCTGCTCACGACACACACTGGCCATATGACCTTAGGTAAGTCACTTAAACTCTCCTGTCCCAGATCAGAAGTTGCAGTGCAGGTGCTAATTCGCACCAGTAAAGGAGGATACCACCATGGGAGTCAAGAAGCAGTTTAGCTTAGTGAATAAAGAACTGAACTTTAAATTAGGAAGAGCTAGATTCAAATTCTACCACAGGCCTTTACTGGTTGTGGGACCCTGAGCAAGCAACTCGTAGAGTCAGTTCCCCAGCTATAAAATGGGGACATTGCAATGCCAGGTCTCCAGGGACCACAGACTTGTGCTAGGAATCTAACACAAAGGAATGGAGGTAGGCAGAGCAGGACTAGGGAGTGGATAATGCTGAGAATGGGGCACTTCTTCCCAGTAAAACTCTATCCCTTGAATGATTCTCATTCCTTTGCCTGCTGAAAAAGGCTAAACTGTTGAACCTTTAATGTGATGCACTTAGATCTCTTCCAGATGACATCAACTATTTCCATATTTATGAAAAGTCAAGGGGCAGCTAGGTGGTGCAGTGAATAGAGCACTGGTCCGGGAGTCAGGAGGACCTGAGTTCAAACGAAGCCTCAAGACACTGAACACTAGTCATGTGACCTTGGGCAAGTCACATAACCCCAATTGCCCTGCCTTCCCCCTTCCCCCCCTAAAAAAAAAAGTCAAATTCTGAAGGACTTTTAATAATTGACTAGATTTAAACAGCTGAAGGTGTCCCTGGGAGCAGGGAATTTATAGTATATTAACACTGCCAGAGTACTCTGCCTGTCTGTCTGTTTCTCTGTCTCTTCTCCCTTTATTCTTTCTTTTTTTGGAGGCAACTGAGGTTAAGTGACTTAGCCAGGGTCACACAGCTAGTAAGTGTTTGAGGCCAGATTTGAACTCTGGTCCTTCTGACTCCAGGTGTTCTGTCTGTTGCACCCCGAAGCTGTCCTCTGCTGCCAAGTCATGTTTCTAATGCATATTTTTATGAACACATCAAGCAGGTGTTTTGTTTTTTTACACTGATGGGCTTCCTAACTGCTGGAGGAAAGAGCCTTCACTACTAGAACCACAAGAAGAGCCAAAAATGAAGCACGGGAAATGGTTTCCTCATTTTCTTCTTGGATTTTTGGTAAAACTTTACCGAGTTGTTTTCCAATTTAAAATATGTAAAGAAAGACACAGGTTAAAAAAAGTTTGTAAAGTAAATGAGCATTATATCGGGGGCCTCTGAGGTCCCTCCCAGCTTCTGTGATCCTACAAGTTTCCTACAGGAATGATATCACAGGTTTGATCATTAAAACAATCAGAAACAAGCAGATCAGCTCGGCAGAGCAACGATCTGGATCCTGGATCTTTTCTATGTCCTCCCCCCACCCCCCATGGGCAGTCTGGTAAAGTCCATGCATTCCTTCTCAGGACGATACTTTAAAATGGATAAAATAAAATAACATAGAATTACAGAAGCAAACAATTACACTGAAATCCATTTATCAAAATATTTTAAAACAAATTCATGGGCTTCATGTTTAGAACTCCTACTCTGGACTGCATCAATTTAAAAAGTATTTACTATGTATAAGGCACTGTGCTAAGTGCTTTACAGATATTAACTTGTTTGATCCTCACAAGAACCCTGGGAGTACTACTGTTATCCCCATTTTAGAGATAAGACAACTGAGGCAAACAGATTAAGTGACTTGCTCAGGGTCACACAGCTAATAAGTATCTGAGGCAAAGTTTGAACCCAGACCTTCAGACTCCAGGTCCAGAACTCTACCTATTAGTTCATGGAGAAAGGATGGCATCAGAATTAAGGTGTGGCCTCTAAAATATACTAACAGTATAAATCTGGGCAAGTCATTTAACTTGTCACTGGCCCAGGCAATTTTCTGTTGTATTTTTTTAATTTAATATATTTTAATTTTTCCCCAATTACATGTTAAAACAATTTTTAATTTTTTTTTTTTAGTTCAGGGGGTGGCTAGGTGGCACAGTGAATACAGCAGTGACCCTGAAGTCAGGAGGACCTGAGTTCAAATGCAGCCTCAGACACTTACTAGCTATGGGACCCTGGGCAAGTCATTTAACCCTGTTTACCTCACTTTACTCATCTGTAAAATGAGCTAGAGAAAGAAATGACAAACTGATTCAGTATCTTTGCCAAGAAACCCCAAAATGGGGCCAAAAAAAGAACCAGATAAAACTAGAAAGACTAAACAACAATAGCAATCAGCACCTACTCTATGGTTCTATATGCCAGGCACTATGCCAAGTGCTTTCCAAGTATTGTCTCATTTTCATCCTCACAACAATTCTGGGAGGTAGATGCTATTATGATACCGTTTTACAGATGAGGGAACTGAAAGAGAAGTTACATAACCTGCCCAAAGTCTCATAGCTAGGAAGTATTTTGGGGGACCGTCTCCAGTTGTCCTGATTGATATCTGGCCACTGGACCTAGCTGGCTCTGGAGGAGAAAGTGAGGCAGGTCACTTTGCACAGCTCTGCCTCACTTAAATCCAATTCACTTGCAAGTCTTGGCATTACCTCCCTGATGTCATGGTTCTCTTCAAGAATGAAGGACAACACACACACCAAAAAAAACCCAAACAAACAAAAAAAAAAAACCTAGCCATGTGACCTTGGGCAAGTCACTTAGCCCCAACTACCCTCCAAAAAGCAAAAAAAAAAAAAAAACTGAAGGTCAAGTAAGAACACCAAGAAGTATTCAAGGCCACATCTGAACTCAGATCTTCCTGACTCCTGGCTGGTGCTCTATCCACTGTGCTACCTAACATTTCCAGAAGAAATAACAAATATAAAAAATTCTTTATTCTATTCTGAGAAACTCAGGAAAACCTATCTGAACTGATACAGAATAAAATAAGGAGGCAGAGCCAAGATGGCAGAGTAGAAACAGGTCATCCAAGCCACTCTGCCCCCACATTCCCCCCAAACGATGTAAAAGGGGACTCTGAACAACTTCTGGAGCCCCAGCACCCACAGAACGACACAGAGAAGCTAAACTCCCGCTGAGGACAGCCCAGCAGCCCTGCAGGAAGGACCAGCACAGTGGTCTGGGAGCTGGCAGCACACAGCCCAGGAGCCCAGCAGAGCCCAGGTCCCCTTGAGCTGAGGTTTTAGCCCCAGGGCGGCAGGGCCAGCAGCCAGCTGGAGGAATCCCAGAACACCAGGAGCTGTGGCGACTCCAGAATTATCAACATAGACTTGCCTGGGACAAAGTAAGAGGTTAGTGTCCTATGGACTTTGGGACTGGTATTAGGGAATGCGTCGGCTCCCTCCCCTGGGGGCTAGAAGCCACTGAGGACAAACGCCATTTTAGAAGTTTTCAGAGGCAGCTTCCGCTCCCAGCCTGCAAATTTGTAGGGAGATCCAGCAATCAGTCTTGGGGGGGGGGGGTAATCGCTCTTGCTTTAACCTCCCTGGATCTGGATTGTGATCTAGGGTGGAAGTCGTGGGTGGGTTTACAGCTTGCCAGAAACAGAAGTTGCCCCCCACACGTTTGGGACGAAAATTCCCCTATCTGGCCTTAAAGCCATAGTGTGGCAACAAGCCCAAAAGTCAAGTAATTAAGTGGCAACACGCCAAGGCAAAGGAAACAGAAAAATGCAACCCTAGACTCCTATTTTGGGGGCATAGAGCAGGAAAAGGACTGTGAGTTTAGAAGTCCTGCTCCAAAAGCCCCAGGGGAAAACATGAGCGGGTTGCAGGCCATAAAGGACCTTAAGAAGGACTTTAAAAATCAAATAAGAGAAGTGGAGGAAAAATTGGAAAGAGAAATGAGAAGGATGCAGAAAAGTATGAAATGAGGGTCAACAGCCTGACTGAGGAAAACAACACCTTAAAAAATACACTAACTCAAATGGCAAAGGAGGCCCAAAAGGGCAATGAGGAGAAGAATGCCTTAAAAAGTCGAATTTGCCAGATGGAAAAAGAATCTCAAAAGTTCACTGAGGAGATTCATTCCTTCAGAGTTAGACTGGAACAAATGGAAGCTAATGACTTATGAGAAATCAAGATGCTGTTAAGCAGATCCAAACAAATGAAAGATTAGAAGGCAATGTGAAATATCTCATGAGAAAAACCACTGACCTGGAAAATAGATCCAGGAGAGACACTTTAAAAATTATTGGACTACCTGAAAGCCATGATCAAAGAAAGAACCTAGAAATCACCCTTCAAGAAATTCTCAAGGAAAATTGCCCTGAAGTTTTAGATCCAGAGGGCAAAATAGAGGTTGAAAGAATCCACCAATCACCTCCTGAAAAAGACCCCAAAAAGAAAACTCCCAGGAACATTATAGCCAGGTTCCAGAATCCCCAGATCAAGGAGAAAATATCAAGCAGCCAGGAAGAAACAATTTCAATATTGTGGAAACACAATCAGAATAGCCCAGGACCTGGCGGCTTCTACACTGAGGATCGAAGGGCATGGAATATGATATTCCAGAGGGCAAAAGAACTGGGAATGAACCCAAGGGTCACCTACCCAGCAAAACTGAGTATTTTGTTTCAGGGGAAAATATGGTCATTCAGTGGAATAGAGGACTTTCAAGCATTCTTGAGGAAAAAACCAGAATTGAATAGAAAATTTGACACCCAGACACAAGAAGGAAGAGATGCCTGAGAAGGGAATCAGGGAAAAGAAATCAAAAGGAACTTATCAAAGTTGAACTATTTACATTCCTATATGGAAAAGCAATAACTGTGACTGATGATATCTTTCTCACGATGAAAATAATGGAAGAAGGGGGTGTGGTCATATGAATACATATGTGAATGTGTGTGTATATGGTTACAGTTATATATGGATAGAGGGCACAAGATGAATTTGTTGGGAAGGGAGAATACTCAAGGGATGAAATTATGAGGTGAGAGAGGAAAGTGGCAAGAGGAGATGGGGAGAGACAGGGTAGTGTAAACTATCCCATGCAGAAGAAGCAAGGGGAAGTGGTTGCAAAAGAGGGGAGAATAAGGAAGGCTAAAAAGGCAAAACCACATTCACATTGAATTTGGTTCAGGGAGAAAATGACATACATACTAAATGGGATATCTCAACCTGCAGCAGGATAGGGGAAGGGGGATGGGAGGAGGGATGATGGATGGGAGGGCATCCTTGGGGTGAGGGGAGGTTGGAAGTACCCACTATAAAAGAGAGACAGGATCATGTAGGGAATGGACCAGGTGGGGGGTGGGATGAGTGGGAGGGAATTATAAGCAGCCTTGTACAATATATCTACTATGATAATATTTCGCATAGCTAGACATGCACAACATATACTGAATTACTTATCTCCCAAGAGGGAATGGGTGACAAGGGAGGAAGGAAATGGATCTGAAAGTCGAGGTCTTAACATTAAATGTTTCAAATATATATAAATACTATTATTAATACTCTTTTGCTTGTAATAGGGAGATAAGATGTGCAGGCATTGGGATGCAAAGACTCACCTTAATCTAATGGAAAAGTCGATGGGGCTATGGGAGAAGGTATGGGAGAGAGCAGATTGGAGGAAGCGATATCTTGTGGGATTACTGTTCTGGGAGGTTGGGTAGGGGAATAATGGGGGGAAAATGATTGTAACTCAAAATCTGGCGGAAATGAATGATGTAAAACAGAAGTTAATAAAGCATTTGTTTAAAATAAAAAAAATAAAAATAAAACTTAAAAAAAAAAGAATAAAATAAGGAAAACTAGGAGAATAACAATGACCACAATAATCTACAGGAAAACAAAGCGAAAAGATTTTAATATTCTGAACAACCAAAAATGACTTCAGAGGACTGCTGATAGAGCATGCCTCTTGGGGCGGTGGTAGTAGCTTGTGACAATGATGTAAAAATGAAAAGCACATCAATAAATCATTTAAAAGGGGAAAAAATATTTTTGCATCCTAGTAAGTGATAGAGCTAAGAATTAAATCCACAGGGTCACACAACTTAAAATAAGTTATCATAGCATACAAAACAGTTTTTCCCTTCAGTATTGAACAAGTAATGATGCAGCATGCTGCCAAGATCCTTAAGGATAAAAACATAATTTATTTATGGTATAAAAAGTGTATAATAAATGATTTCTTATGTGCACAAATCTGATATTCTCTAAAATTAATTTTTAAAAGCCTAGAGTGGAATACTCAAGCTACAAAAGCCATTTCCCTTCTATAAACACCACTGCTCCTTATCAATTACCTTTCATCTGAGGATTACAAAGCCTGTTGTCATGAATCCCAGTGCCAATGAGACAAATGAAGGCTGTTTTTGTTTGAAGCCAAGTTCTACACAGTAGAGTTAAAATGGCCTGTGCCCAGTGTTCCATAAGTCAATTCATGGAAATAAACATTTACTCTACACCTCCTCTGTGCTAGGTGTAGGAGTATAAAGACATACAAAGCTGCCTCTGCCCTAGAGGACCTCATGGTCTACTGGGGCTGGGGGAAGATTGACAGCAAGAACTACAAAGTAGTAAGTCCTTTCCAAAGGAAAAGCATTAAAAAAGAATGGAATCCAGAAAAAGGTAAGGTGTAGAAGGCAGCAGCTAAACTATCCTATGAAGTAAGCTAGAGGGTCTAAGGCAAGGGTGGGAATCATGTAGCCTCAAGGTCACATGTGGCCCTCTAGGTCTTCAAGTGAAGCCCTTTGAGTCCAAGTTTTACAAAACAAATCCTTTTATTAAGGGGTCTAAGGAGTAGAAGTGAGGAGGAAGCCAATCTAAGATATGGAGGACCATCTGTTCAAAGGTGTCAAGGGTGGATGATGGGAATGGGCATAGATTAACTAGAAGATTGCTGAATAAAGGGTAATGAAATTAAATTCTAGATTCAGAGCTGTAATCAATAGGCATTAAAGGCATTTAGTCTGACCTCAATTTTACAGATGAGGAAACTGAAGCTAACGGTGCTTAAGTGATTCACCCAAGATCACCCAGTGATAAGTACAGAGCTGGGATTTGAATACAGATCCAACACTCTTTCCATGGCACCACTCTGCCCACTCTGAAATGAAACTAGAAAGGGAGGTAGGATCCAGAATAGAAAGGCTTAAAATATCAGCCTGAGAATTTTGTATTTAAGCCTAGAGATAAGAGGGAGTTAAGTTTTTAGGACCAATCAATGGGCAAATAGATGTATCTGGGTACCTTAGACTTGAGCAAAATCTTGAGAATCGATTTATCAGCACATCTGACAAGTAGAGCCATTTAATAAAATTAAGTATTTGACACTTAAAAGGAACAATGAATCAAATCCATCTTTACTCTACAGAAATACATGTTTTCCATTTAGACAAGAAATCAAGATACCTATCAACTTAAAAAATCTTTTTTTTCTTTTTAAAAAGGTTTATTATTTATTTTTAACATTCTTTTCCTTTAAATTTTGAATTCCAAATTACCAATTTATTAATGTCTTGAAACATTCATTCTCAATCTAACCTAATTATAGACAACTTGCCTAAAACTCTGATCCTTTGTGAATTCATTAGCATGCACAATGATGTATATTCATTGGAAGTATAATTAGGGAAAAAGAAAATTAAATCGAAGCAATTCCTCTACACTAGACTTGATCCAAATGGGATCTGGTAAATACTTAATGAAAGTGTATGAAAATGAGTGTTCATGGGTTGGGGAATGACTGGACAAATTGTGGATGCAGTAAAATACTAGTGTACGATAAGAACGACGAATGTGAGGAATTTAGAGAAACATGTGAAGACATATGAACTGATGCAGAGTGAAATTGGCAGAACATGAACAATATAATAAGAACTACAACAGTGTAGAAAAGGGAACACTCAAAGGAAGGCAAATTCTGAGTAGTCATAAGGGTCAATCTTGTATCCCCAAGGACAAGGACGTATGATGATATATACCTCCCTTCCTTTCAGTATAGGGATGGAGGGACTACAAATGCAGAATACTGCACACCCTTTCAGTCTAGGTCTCTGTAGCATTTAGTTCTGCTTAATCCTATATACATACATATATAAACATACACACACACACACACACATATATATTTTTATAGACTGGAGGCGTTAGCATATCTAGAAAAAACTGGGATATACAAAGGCTCAATAAATTTTATTTGAAAGAAAAACTGCCCATCCATCCCTGAGACCAAATAAAAATGAAGAGTAACTTTTTTTTTAAGTTTCTTACCTGGAATTGTTTTCTCTCATAAGAAGAGTCAATCTATTTCTGGGTTGTATTTGCCTGCTTCACTCTATCACACAGTTGACCTCAAGAGATTTCTGGATCATCAGTCTCAACTGCTGGTAATTCCCTGGAGAGAACTTCCCAAGACTGTAGACAAGAAAAAGAAATACCCCTCAGAGATTAACACAGATGAGCTACAAATTCCCCTCTTCCTCTTACTCATTCTTATTCAAGACCATTTATTTAGCATTGAATAGGAGACACTCAGGAAGGATAGCTGTCCTTGTTGCAAAAGGATAAATTATAAGGAAGAGTTGGTGTTTAATTTAGGACTCTGGGTACCAGCCAAAGAGGGAGATTCCTGGCTGTAAAACAGCAAGTAGGCAATGAGTCTCCCATTACATTAGGAGTGTGATAAGTAATTATCGATTTTTCAAAGCCAAAAAAAATTCTGCATTGTAACTGAGGAAAAAAATCCTGGAACTATGTAGATCCACACAGATGTTAATTTAATAACAACGCTGATAGAACATAAAGACAATATAGTATAACATAGAAAACAGTGAACCAAAGCCCTTTGTGAATCTCTTCTGAAAATGTGCAGTTCTGCCTGGAATATAACATAGGATAATTAATGTCAAGTTAGATTTGACCTATTCAGATACTGAAACCTAGAATGTACTTAATAAGCATGAGCATGGAAAAACCTCTCTCCAGCCCTTTTGCCAGTCTCTATTCTCTCTGTTTAAAATAACAGCCTCCTGAAATATCATAGGCCTAACTAGGGAAAAGGAGAGAGCTCATACCAGCTGTCAACTGGAAATAAAAAAGACTACCAAAGTCACAACAAGGGTATTTAATCAAGGCAAGGGAATTGCAATTCAGAGCACCTCATAGCACTAGAGTGCAGGAGTACCCAGAAAGGGTGAAAGGGGCAAGGTTTAAATACACTTCACTGGGAGGGAGTCTCAGGGAAGGCACAGCCTCTCAAAGATGTTACCTAAGTAGTTGTACAAAATAGCTGAAAATCCATAGAGAAGGCTAGGGAGGCTTGGGGAATGGTAATATCTGGTCAGAATAGTGGGCTCTAGATGCAACTATGGGGGAGTTTAGAAAGAAACCACAAAACTGGTCCAAAGCTGCTCCAACCATAGGGTCAGGGTCAGGTAGCCCCTCTGATGGCTTCATTCAACACAATCAATATCGTCCATTCTATTCTATTATGCAACTTTAAGAAAGTATATTGAGGAAAGCAGCATTCAGTCTAGTAGAAATGACTCCCCAAGAGGGAAATGGAACTGGAGGATCCTTGGAGATCTGAAGGTCACTGTGAAAATGTTAAAGATACTTCAAAATACCACCCCCTGGGGCGGCTAGGTGGCGCAGTGAGTAAGAGCGTCGGCCTCGGAGTTTGGATGACCCGAGATCAGATCCGGCCTCAGAAAATGAGCACCCACGCATAAAGAATGACTAGCCGTGTAATCTTGAGCAAGTTACTTAACCCCAATTGCTTAAAAAAAAAAAAAAAAGTATAAAAAAAAAAAATACCACCCCCAAACATCAATAAACCTAAATCAAACCTAAGTTAGAACCAGGCACAGAGATATCAAAAAAGTGAAAAAAAAAAACCAAAACATTTGTACAGCCATCATTTACACAGCTAACAATTTAATAGTTTGTAAGTAAGTGGATCCAGGAGATAGAAATCATGTTTTATTTGAAAATATATCTCCTGGAAGCGTAGATGAAACCTTAGTAGCTTTCCCCATGCCCAGCTTCAGAAGATAACAAAAAATCTTTCAGGGGAGACACAACTGAAACATGAAACACAGGAAAACAGCCACCTAGAGAGAAGAAAGGTCGTAACAGGTGAAGGGGAAGTATGGAGAGGCACAGCCAAAGACCATGAGACATGGAAGGTGAGTCAGATCTGATCCTGGCATATGGAAAGCTAATATCAGGGGGAAATTCACCCTAGCTGTATCCAGTATCTGAAGGAACGCTGAATACTAGTTGCTGCTCCAAAATTCAAAAGGAAGGAATGAGTAGAAGCTATTTAGAGACATTACTCTCAAGAATTCTAATGACTGAGTCTAAATTAATTAGATCTTCCCAAGGGGTTAGGATGCCTGATTATTGAAAGGGATTATGACTCATTGGTTGCCTGGAGGGGATGGGGAAGTGGCAGTCATCCGAGTATGGGCACACCACATACTACCTATCTAGTTCACTTCTTTTCCTAGTTTACCTTACTTTAGGGTTTACTCAAATGATGTATCATATTTCTGTGTCTCTAGTATATCAAGCAATAGGGAAAGTAACCAGTAGGGATTTATGATCTGTGGATGTGAACAGTTGATAACTCAATATAGCGCCTTGAACACAAGAGGGAGCAAGTTGTTCCAGAGACATAAGGGGACCAGGACACAAGAACTTTACAGCCGATCCTCCCCACAACTCTGAGAGGAAAATATAAGTAATGTTATCCCCATTTTATGTAAAAAGCCCTGAGCCTTAAAGACATTAAGTGACTTAACTAAAGTCACATAGCTCATTAGGGATCCAGTCAAAGCCTGAACAGAAAAAGTAGGTTAACACACACACACACACACACACACACACACGAAAACAAAGGAAGAGAACAAGGAACAACTTTAAAAGACAAAAGCAGAAACTCAGAAAAAGATACCTGATCATCTGAGTGGCATTGGTACAAGAGAAAGAGATTTGGAGTCAGAAAACCAGGGTTCAAATCCCAACCTTACAACTTAATACTTTATGACCTTGTGCAAATTCCTTTGCTTCTCTGGCCTCCATTTTCTCATCTCTAAAATACGGGGAAGTGGGGGGGGGGTGGAGTAGACAGCCTCTAAAGTCCCTTCCAGGTCTAAATCTGTGACTATAAGATCTTTATAAGTAAAAGAAGTACAATGTAATTTCTGCTCAACCCCAAGTTTTCAAAGCCCAATAATTTCATTTAATGCTTTGTATAGCAACATTATACTATAGGAAATTAATCTGGAAAGTCTCTTTAAAACACCTGTAAGGGGCAGCTAGGTAGCACAGCAAATAAGAGCACCAGCCCTGGAGTCAGGAGGACCTGAGTTCAAATCCAAACTCAGACACTTAACACAAAAACTAGCCATGTGACCTTGGGCAAGTCACTTAACCCCAAATGCCCTCCAAAAAGAAAAGAAATACCTGTAAGAATAATAATAGATGACTCAAATCTGCACACCTCTTCAAGGTCTGTACAGCACTTTATAAATATTATCTCATTTCATCATCACAACAATCCTGGGAAGGAGACGTTATTATTCTTCCCATTTTATAGATGGGAAGGAAACCAAGGCAGACAGAGGCTAAATGTAACCAGATGTGATTTGTTTTGAATTATGGAAGATGACAAAGAAGGGAGATTTGCGTATTTGTCTTCTTACAAGTTTGGTTTTGCTTTTTTTTGTTAAGTGAACTGGAAGCAGTATCACAGATTAAGAGAGAAGAGTAACACAAGGAGAAAACAGTGAAAAGCAAATTAGATGCATTCAGGTGTATGACATCAATCTGAACCAGAAATCTAGAAGGAGAAAAGCCTCTAAGTTTCACACAAAACAAAAATCAAACAAGTTACATGTCTTCCTCCACCAACATGCCTCACCCCCAGTTATAAGCAATCCAACATTCATTAGGCATCTACTATGTGCTTAGTGTTATGACCTCATGCTCAGACTGGTAAGTATTAAGACCACAGAATTCTAGGCATTGGGTTTTATCAGTAACGGAATCCTCCTTTCCCTGCAACCAGGGAAAGGAGGATTCTGTTACTGATTGAACAGTGTTAGCACCAAACACCAGAAAAAAAGAGCCCTATTCAGCTCTCCAGGCTGCCTCGTAAGAATTACAAATTGCTTCTGCAAGCTTTTCAGGTGATTTCAAGTCTCCCTTCGTTTTGCTGCTAGTGAATTATGAAAGGTCATCCCTAATTCATGAGAAATATTTTGCCCATCATCCTGCCCATTATCATATATCCTCATCATATACTCTCTGTTTATAGGCACTCATACTCGATCATAGACACCTTTACTCGGGTAATAAGGCACCGGCAGAGATTAGGAAGCCGTGTTGCCACACACCTATTGTGCTATCATGATATTATCCCCAGCAGCAACACTTCATGACTTCAAAGGAAGCAGATTCCTTTGACAGTAATGCACAGAATGACTCCCGGTGCAAGGTTAAAAGGAATTCATGAAAACTGAAAAGAGCTCTCCTTGGTTGCACTGAGTCTTAATCATTCTCTTGGGTTATCATGTCATTTAAAAAAATATCTCCCCCTGCCAAAAAGCTAAAACACAGCCTTTAACAATTCATTTACACTAAAATCCCATCTCCTCCCACCTTCCATCTCTGTCTCTCCCTCCCTCCCACCCCAGGCAAATGCTTTCTTTTTAATAAAACATTCGACTTCCATCTCATAAAACTTGGTTCCCAATGCTCAGCAGTGGCCCTGTCATATTCCTAACATCAATGGAGAAATTCAAATTCAGAGCTGAGTCTGTGTACTCATTTCCAGATGGTATATTTCAGATTCCCTCAAGTAAGACCCACAAAAGCCCTGAGTTCAGAAATCTGCCAACTGGCAATGGGGGTGGGGAGGGTGGGGGGTAGTGAATAGAGTAGAACCAGAAAAACCACGTTCTGTCCAAGGACAAGTATTTTTAATGGCCACATCAACAAATTTTCCTTCTACTATGGGGAAAGAAATAGGGTGAAGTGGGGTGGCTAAAGGTGCAGTGAGTAGAGCGTCAGCCCTGGAGTCAGAAGGACCTGAGTTCAGATCCAGCCTCAGACACTTAACACACACAAACAAAAACCTAGCCATGTGACCTTGGGCAAGTTACTTAATCCTAATTGCCCTACAAAAAAAAAAAAAAGAAATAGGGTGAAGAGCACAATATTTCATTCACAGTGCTATTATCTGATCAATGGCACATCAAACCAACTTGGGCTTTCACTATATTTGTAAGTAATCCTATAATGGCAGAGGAGGGGTATAACTAGGATTTCCCTGATTGGTTAACAAACATGGAACTGAGTAGAGGAGAGGTTGTTTATATCCAACTGCATTTTCAAACTTGAGAGAACTGGACCAAAAATACATTTTCAACAATTCAATTAAACAGAGAATGTAGTTTAGTAGAGAGAAGGCTAGATTTGGAGTTGGGGGCAAGGTGGAGGCTGAAGGACCTGGGTTTGAATCACCAAATCACCCCTCCCAGCTGGAATTGCTCTGGACTCCTTTCTAGTTCTAAATTTGATGTCTTATTAAGTGTCCACTACATCCAAAGCACTGTGCTAGACACAAAGGAAATAAATATAAAAGACAGCTGATGCCTACCCTCAAGCCTACCTATAAATCTGGCAAAACATCACAGACAGCTTAAATAGCCCCCACATTTTCAATACTCTATTACCTTGCATTTAAATAGCACTTTAAGAATTACAAAATGCATTATTACCTATATTATTGTATTTGGTCCTCACAACACTCTGAGGAAGATACTATTATTATACCCATTTTACAGATGAAGAAACTAAAGCTCAAGAGACATTACAGGTTTGCTAAGTGTCTAGGGCAGGATTTGAACCCAGGTCTTCCTGACTCTAATCCAGGGCTCTATCCACTACAGTATTCTGTATTAAAAATTCAACTAACACATTTTAAGTACCGTTCATATAGTTTGCTACCTGGAATTTCAGTCCAGGTAGCAAAGAGCTCAAAAACACCAAGGCCATTTAAAGGTTAACAAATTGGACCAACATCAACTAAAACAGCAATCTGCTGTTCCCACTGATACTCAGTTCTTCCACCACAAAAGACATTGTATTTATCATGTGAATTACCTCAAAATTCTTCTGGTGAAAAAAATGTGTGGGACAAAGGTACTTGAGACATGAACATCTGCCCCACATCTCATTTAGGAGAGATGAATGGCAACCAGCATCACTGAACAAAAAGCACACAAGAACACATATAGCCACACATACCTGCAGGGTTCGTATGAATGTTGCTTTTAAATAAAGTGACTGAAATAAGCCTTAGTCAATAGGAAGGCAGCAAACCAATCCATGCAAAAGGCTCAACCTTGAAGCTCCAGTGAAGTGCCCCTGAGGTCTAAGATAACGCAAATAATGTTGGGACAAAGGCTGATCTTACTATCAGAGGCATATGGTACAGGAGATTCCATAGAAACATGAGTTTCTCAAGCTGGACAGGCAAGTCACTTAATGTGTTTTCTCTCCCTTAGGTGAAACTACACAGCATAGCATGGTGGAAAGAGTACCAGAGAAGCAAAACTTTTGATTATAGGCAGAAAGGTGGTGTACTAGGGGTATAGAATAAGACACATATTGAAATTTTTTTAATTCAATTTTATTTTCTGTTCCAAATGCTCTCCCTTCCCTCTCCCCCTCCCTTTTGAGAATATAAGAAAACAAAACCCATTATAAATATGTATAGTCATACAAAACAAATTTCCACATTAGCCACATTAAAAAAAAAAGGCAAGAAAAAGAAGAAAATACGATTCAATCTGTAATCTGTGTCTACCAATTCTCTATCTAGAGACAGACAGAATGTTTAATCATGAGTCCTTTGGAACTATGTTTGGCATTGGCTGATCAGAGTTCCTAAGTCTTTCAAAGCTGATAATTTTATAATCAATAAAAAATAATTTACATTATTGCTTTTACTCTACAAAAAGTTCTAGTTCTGCTCATTTCATTTTGCCTCTGTTCATGTAAGTCTTCCAAGGTTTTTCTGAAACCATCCCCTTAATTATTTCTTATAACACAATAGTATTCTATCACAATCATATAAAATAATTTGTTCAACCACTTGATGGGCATCCTCAGTTTCCAATTCTTTGATGATGCTCTTGATTGTTATAAGGGAGATGTGTCATTAGGAAATGATAAGTGACAAAAA
Organism: Gymnobelideus leadbeateri; assembly: GCA_011680675.1. Classification (NCBI taxonomy): domain Eukaryota; kingdom Metazoa; phylum Chordata; class Mammalia; order Diprotodontia; family Petauridae; genus Gymnobelideus; species Gymnobelideus leadbeateri. The sequence continues at coordinate 1,919,644 of WOXC01007937.1, read as the reverse complement.
TCTTCCTAATTGGTATCCCTGCATTCAGTCTTTCCCTTTTTCCAATCCATCCTCTACATAGCTGCCATTTTGATATTCCTAAAGTACATGTCAGACCATGTCATTCCCCTGGCTCCAGAAGCTTCACTGGCTCACCATCATCTTTAGGATAAACTATAAACTGCTCTATTTAATATTTAAAGCCTTTAACAGTCTAGCTATAGCCTGATTCCACATTACTACAACTCATGGACATTTTACTCCAACCAACTGGCCTATTTGCTGTTCCCTGAAATCCCACATTGCACAGTCTGGTCCCTAGGTCTGATATACTCTCCCTCCTCACCTCTGTCTCTTGGAAACCCTAACTTCCTTCAGGGCTCAGATGAAATGTTACCTCCTAAACTATAATGCCTAGCACACATACGGAGCTTAATAAATTTTTGGTGACCATTTTAACCAAAGGATTTGATTCTTCAGTATGTCCAATTACAACATGGTTGAAAACCCGAAGCTTAGGAAGTAAGTTTTAAGCAGTTGTCTGAGGCAAAGAGAATTTAGCCACCTGCCTAAGGTCACACAGCTAGTAAATGACCAAAGTAGGATTTGAATGCATTTCTTTCTGATTTGAGTCAAAAGAGGAATTTTCCTGGCATATTCCATTCTGATGGAAGCAAGGGTGGAAGAGATGACTCAGCACTGGACTTGGAGTCAGGATACCTACATTTAAACCCTACCTCGACATCTACTAGTTGTATGATCCTGGATAAGAATCTAACAACTGAGTCTCTGTTCCCTAGTCTGGAAATGGGTATAAACAATCCCTCTATGACCCAGCTCAAAGAGATGATATAAGGAAAGCCTTCTGCAAACATTAACACAATAAAGGAATGAATATTCATAAAAAGGCAATCTAAAAATAAAATTTCAATAAAAATCTCCTCCTCTCACTCATACTTTCCTTTCTTGCTGCTTCTCAAGCAAACTTCAAAACTGAAACATAAACAAATCCTAACTACCCAACATAAAGTGTGCTTATTGATTTTGAAAAGTTTTCATTCGAAGCCTGTACTTTTTAAACCATGCAAGTATCTGACATTACAAGGCATCACATTTATGTCCAGCCCAGATGGGACACAATGAACCATGACTGGGTTACTCAGGCATGGCTAAATGTTCTGAACCTATGAATTAAGAAGGTATGTATCACTTCCGCAAGAGCCTGCTCTCAAATTATAGGCTTCAGACTGTAAAACACTATAGTTAAGCAATAAAATTATTTTTGTGATAACAACTTGTCCTTCTAAACATTTCAACTGCTTTGGCTTCTGTCCATAAGTAAGCAAATTAGAGTAAATCCTAACAGAGAACATAGTGTAGAAGATGGAATTCTGACCTTTCATCAGGGAAGAACAGTTCAAATCTTACCTCCAATGATAATTGCTGTGATCAGGTCAATTTATTCCAACTCTCAAAGCCTCGGTTTCCTGATGTGGAAAATAGAAATAATCATAACTAACCACACAGGGCTATTTTGTGGTTCACATGAGTTAATGACTGTGAAGCATTTTGCAAACTTTAAGGTACTTTATAAATATGGGTTACTGCTATTTCTATTATTGCACTGTAATTAATTCAGCTATTTAAGCCGGAGGGATTCAATTTTCGTATCTATTTTGTGATATGTGTAAAAAAAACAAACAAAAAAAAAAACTCTTGCCCATTTCATACCTTCTCCAGGTCAAATAACATTATCAAGAGACTCTTGACAGGAGAGCCAACTCAAACACACCAGTCCCACACAGCCCAACTCAAGCTCTCTCCCTGGGAAAGATCAAAATAAGGACACAACAATACTTTCTATGTCAATCAATTCCAGCTTTGTCTTCCAGTGTGAGCAAATCCTAGAGCTTGAAGATACCTTTCTAGCTCCTTTGAGTTTGGTGAGTTAGCTTGACTCTCATCCATCAAGATGGGAGAAAGGAAAGCAGTCTTCCTTAAGGTCAGAAAAGTTTAGGAATGAAACACTGATCCTTCACAAAGCAAAAACTTGAGCACAGAAAAAAGAGTCATGACCCTATGAATGTCTGTACTCTTTGTTGAATACTTCTTTAGCTTTTGTCCAGAGAGTTGGAATATCTTGGAAAGACTTAAGAATACCAATCAATGCCATGACCTACCACAATTCACAAGGACTGAAGATGAAGCACACTACCCAGCTCCTAACTGGGAAGTGATTCATTCCAGATTCTGCGGGAGACATGCATTTTGGAACTTGGCCGATGTCCCTTAATCAATTATATGCCTACTATGTACCAGGCACTGTGCTATATACATGGATTTCTTTTGCTCAACTATGAAGTATTTCTCTTTTTTTTTTTTATTGAAAGTGATTGTGGGTAGGGAGAAACTAGTAGCAGTGCTGCCAAAGAAAATAAAAAAGAAGAAAAGAGGGGTATTAAAACATTTTAAGTGCATAGAAGATAAGAGAGGGAAGTCTAGAGGAAGGCACAAGCCTTGAAACTGTGTTGAATTTATTACCTTTTTTTAAAGCAAACTATACATTTAAAATTGGGTGTTCAAGGAGGACTAGTGGTGTGAGGGCTCACCAAGCCTTTCTCAGGGCTGCTCATCCGCCTCTGGTGTCTACCTAGCACTCAATTCTCACCTGTGGCTCCCAGAAGCTATAGCACAGCAGCCACACTCGGGTAAAACCATCTAGGCAGACAGGTTAAGCCAGGTCGAGGATAAACAAGAGGCCATAAACCCAACAGTGAGTTAGAGGAGTGTCTACCCCAAGCGAGTGAAGACTTCCCAGAACGGAATGGGCGGATGAGAACAACTTGTTCCAAGGGCCATGAAGGCAGCTTAGAACCTAGAGCCTGAAAAATAAAAATAAAACTTAAGAGCTTGGTCAGACATCAAAGATGCCAGTAGCATCCACTGCATCCCAGGCCATCGCCAGTCATTCTGACTTATCTTGCCGCTGGACTTGGATGTCTCTGGAAGAGAGAGTGAGACTGACAACTTTGTGAAACTCTGCCCCGACAAGATATCAATCACCCTGTGATGCCATTGGTCCTCTTCGAAAACAAAGGACAAAACAACAAAACAGTTAACCTGCCTGGCCCCCTTGGATTCTGAAACCAAATTAATGACTGATGAATCCCTGCCTGGACCCTCCATATCATGAGAAGACTCATTCACACTGCTCACTTTCCTCTACCCTGCTCCACCTCTATCTACCCTGGCTACCTCCCCCAGCTCCTTCCAATTCCCTTTTCCATTTTGTCTTTCCCCTATTAAAATGTAAGCTCACTCAGAGTAGGGACAGTCTTGCTCTAACACAGTGCCTGGCACATGGGAAGCACTTAATAGATGCTCTGTAACCTTGTTTTTTCATTCATTCATCATCTTTTTCACCCATAGCAACTCACAACCCAGTCTACTAAGCCAGAGAAATTTGGCTCTGTATGTGAGTGGAGGAAATACCTACACTGGGTAAAATTAGGGAGCCTCTCAGTTAAAAAGAAGAGTTCTTGAAGAAATGATGAGTAAATTCACTTCCCTCTCTTTTGTGCACAAGTGGGGATTATATGGCTGGAACATTGCCTGACCCATCACACTTGGTTGACACACTCATTGGCTTTGCTGAATGGCTTTTGCTTTTTCTTTTTACTTTTTGTAACAAGAGCTAGATCTGAGCAAGGTGAGAGGGAGAGTATATTTGGGAATGATGTGAAAAGGAGAGATATCAATTTTTTTTAAATTAAGAAATTAAGATGACTAAAGAAAGTTACTTTAAGAAAAAGCTGTATGAAATAATTAAATTAAGTAAATTAAATAATTTTATGGTTGTGGAAGGAACCTTAAAGGTCATCAATTCCAACCCCACTCCTCAATGCAGGAATTCTCTAATGTGTCAAACAGATGATCAATCAACAAACATATAATAAGTGCTGCTATGTCTGGGGTTGAGTTAGACACTAGAAAAAGAAAGACAAAAACAAAAACCCAGCCAATAATTACTGTCCAAAAAGAGATTGCATTCAATATGGGATGGGGGTGGAGGAAGACAAGTAACCATATAACCAAATCAATGCATATCAAATACAAGGTAATGGGACTGGGGTTACTAACAGCTGGAGGGGGGCGATCATGAAAGACCTCACATAGAAGAGACAGTGCTTCAGTCAGGCTCTGAAGGAAGACAGGGATTCTAAGAGGCAGGAGGGAGTGCATTCCAGGCCTAGGGAAAAGGCTGTGGAAAAACATAGCAATTTGCAACAGAATGTTGTGGATAAGGAACAACAGGTTGTCCATTTTGCCCAGAACATTGATTGTGTGAAGGGAGAAATGTATAATAAACTCAGAAAAGTAAGCTAGAGTCAAGACTGTGAGGGGCTTTAAATACTAAATAGAGCCATTTGTCTTTTATCCTAAAGGCAGTGGGGATTTTGCATTTTATCGTAAAGATTCAATATGAGTCAACAGTTTGATAAGCCAAAAGAGTTAACGCCATCCTGGGCTGCATGAGAAGAAGCAGGACTTCCAGCAATGATGAGAGAGAAGTCCTGCTGGACCCTACCCTGGTCAGCCCACATCTGGACTGCTATGAATTTAGTTCTGGGCACGCTATAGGAAAGACACTTTCAAGACAGAGCACATCTAGTGAAGGGAAATTAGGTTACGATGAGCCTAAAGTTCATGCCAAACGGGGATCTAATGAAGGAATTAGGTTCAGCCTAGACAATGGGAGCCCGGAGTGGGTGGGAGGGGAGAAGAAGAGCTGTCTTCAAGTGTCTACAGGGTTGGCACATGGAAGAAAGAATCAACCTGTTTGGTTTGGCACCAGAAAGAAGAAACAGGAACTGTGGGTAAATATTTCAAAAAGACAGATTTAAGCTATGTGTCAAGTTAGTTGGTCAACAAGCACTTTTAAGCAAGTATCATTGAGTGCTCTAGGCGAGGAAAAGTTCCTTAACAAAAATGAAGTGGGATATAAAGGGTTCCCCTTCATTAAAGATCTTTAACCAAAAGTTGAGTGGCCACTTATCAGATATACTGTAGAAAGAAAGGATTTATAGGTGGCACAATGGATAGAAGACCTGAGTACAAATCCAGCCTCAGACACTTACCAGCTGTGTGATCCTGGTCGAGTCACTTAACCTATGCTTGCCTCAGTTTTCTCAACTGTGAAATGGGAATAATAATAATAGCACCTACCGGGGAGGCTAGGTGGTGCAGAGAATAGAGCGCCGGCCCTGGAATCAGAAGGACCTGAGTTCGGAGCCGGCCTCCGACACCTAATCCGCACAAACAAAAACCTAGCCGTGTAACCTTGGGCAAGTTACTTAACCCCAATTGCTTTAAAAAAAAAAATAATAGCACCTACCTCCCAGAGCTGTTCTGAGGATCAAATGAGATAATATTTGTAAAGTACTTGACAGAGTGTCTGGCACACAACGGGTGTTATACAAATGTTAGCTATCATTGTTGCTGTTGTTATTTCAGGTGTGGATTCAATTACAGCTCCTCAAAGTGATGGAATCCTAATAAAGCTGCCCCTAGCCCCAATATTCTAACTTTACTATAGGCCTGGCCCCACTGAACAGCAGGCCCACAGCACCTACCTATCTCCCCCCCCACCCCCAGTATCCTAACTTCATATATGCCTCACTGCTCACTGGAACAACAGGTGTGTCCCTGAACTCTTAGTTCCCACAGAAACAGTAGGTGTATCCAAGTGATGGTGACCTAGCTACTGCCTCTACCAGGTCACTGCCCCCAGACCCATTCTCAGAAACAGGTGTGTTCTTGTATTCAGTCACAATCACATCATCCATCTAGCCCAAGACAGGACCATGATAGCTAGCCAGTTGGAGGGCAGCATGAGCAGAATGTTTAACCACTGAACCATAAATGGGACCCTTCCTCCATTACCTAATCCTTTAACCAATTCCTCCTCCATTACCTAATCACTTAACAAATTCCTCTTGCCTTTTTAATATTAATGATATTCCTCTATTCTATATAAATTTCTGTTATGTAACTGCATCTTTACTCTATAAAAATCCATCTTGCTTTCTCTAAAGTTGCTGGTTCCTCTTTAAACTTAGCCCACTTCATGAGCAGCGTCAATCTCAATAAATGCCTGTACTTGGATTAGAGGTGGTCTGACTCTGAATTCTTTGAGACGGTTCCACCACAACACATCATGAAAGTCCAACAGTTTTTGGGTGGGCAGAGCCCCCACCTCAATAGTTTGGGGCGTCCCTGGGTTTAAACCACAACAAAGGGTTCCTTAACAAATCCAAAATTCTGTGAAACTCAGCATATGATCAATCAGCCTTTGCTGGCAGACCCCAATTAGGGGAAAACCTCTGTTTCACAAAGCAGTCCCAGTCCATTGCTCTTCTGAAAAGCTCTAATTATTCGGTAGTTTTTCTTTACATCCTTCCTCTTTTCAAATTGTACCCTTTGTTCCTAGTTTCACTCTCTGGGGTCACATCAACAAAGTCTACCCAGCTCTTGAAGGTAACAAGGTACCATGGAAAAAGCAATGAACTTAGAGTCACAGGACCAGAGTTTCAAATCCTGGTTCTATCACTTATTACCTATCTGTGTGACCTTGAACAACTCACAACCCATCTTGGGTTGGTTTTCGTTTTTTAGCAGAGTGTCTGGTACATAGCCAAGTGCTCAATAAATGCTTGTTGAATCAATTTGACTGGTCCTCAGTTTCCCGTTCTGTAAAATGAAGAGGTTGCCCAAGATCACCACAATGGTCCTTTCAGCTCTAGATCTATGTCTTCCACCAGCCTTCCCTCCTCCAAGGCTCAACATTTCCAGGTTTCTTCTTCCTGTCTTCACATGATAAGGACTCAAAGCCCTTTCAGCACTGTGGCAACCCCACAATGAACATTCTCCAGCTTGTCTCATCTTTCCTATAATAATGACCTTCTGTGGTCTCTTCTATTCTATGAACCCCTAGAAGTAGATGTAATTAGGTAATAGGAGTCAAGGACAAGAATTTATTTTATAATCCATTTTCTAGGTACAAATATCCCCTTTTGCAAAATACCCTAGCTAGAGGCTGGATCCTTGGTATTCCTCAATGCCATTCATTACTAGCTGAATCCTGGACACAGTGTTTGCATAATTAGAGCAAATGAAACTGCCCTGCATAAATCCTCACCGAACTTGTGTGTTTTCCTTCTTTGGATGAAAAAGAAACCCTTGGCCTGATTTAGCCACTGACCTCTGGCTTGTATACCAACAACTACACCACCACAGATTATTTAAATGCAGGGCACAGACCCAAGTTAATTTGTCACTTGGAGAAACTGCTATACTTTTATGATGGGCATTCATTTATGAGAAGCTCTTAACACAGTTTTCCTCTTAACCTTCTTCAATTTATTTTACATTGGTCACTCTTGGCCAGCAAACTTTTATGTGGCCTTTGAAGGCTGCATGATGTCAGTTACAAGGGCAACGGGTCTTTCCAGCCTCGAGACAGTCTAATGAAAATGAGGTGACTTGTTACCAGCAATCAATGACATGTTCTTTTCACAACCTGATATGCTGAAAAAGATGACCAGAGGGGTACTTTTCCATTACCAAAAATGAAGAAGACTAGAGGGGGGGGGGTCACATTTTTCCTTTAGCAGAGAACGATATTTTTTAAATCCACAGACTTAGTATGACCTATCTCTATTAGGTATCAGCTTCTTCTCAAACAAGACCAGTCTGTGATCATATGATCCTGATGAATTTTTCTAAGTAGACAGACTTATCTAGAAGCTAAAGTGATTCAAACCTAGCTGAAATTATAAAACATTTTGCAATAATGGATGAAAGAGGGGCGACTAGGTGGCACAGTGAATAGAGCACTGGCCCTGGAGTCAGGAGGACCTGAGTTCAAATTCAGCCTCAGACACTTAACACAAAAACTAGCCATGTGACCTTGGGCAAGTCACTTAACCCCAATTGCCCTCCAAAAAAAAATAATAAAGCAAAAAAGGAAATAAGCAAAAGGGGGCAGCCAGGTGGCACAGTTAATAGAGCAACGGCCCTAGAGTCAGGAGTACCTGAGTTCAAATCCATCCTCAGACACTTAACACACACACACACACACACACACTAGCCATGTGACCTTGGGCAAGTCACTTAACCCCAATAGCCCTCCAAAAAGCAAAAATAATAATAATAATAATAATAATGATGATGATGATGGATGAAAGAGAGAATAGGTTTTGATTCACCTTCACCAATTCTCCTATTAGTTTTGAGGCCAACAACACTAGAATATTTCAAACTCATACAGGACCTAGTTTTATTTAACTGATCAAACATTTATTAAAATGACTACTTCATGAAAGACATTGTACTAGATGCTGAGAAGTTGGGTAGAGGCAGGCAAGCAAGGGGGGGAGGTTCCCAGCATGTAAATTCTCTTCATTAATGCAGTCTGGCAAATATCTGGAACCCACAAAATACTAGAAAGCTGCCTGGAGCACTGAGAAGTGAACTGATTTGTTTGTGGTTACACAGCTAGTATCAGAGTCTGGACTTAACCCAGCTCTTTCTGGCCCAAAGACCCTCTTATCTAGCAAGCCAGAGGTTCTTGGTCTTTTTTGTGTCAAAGACCCTTTTGACAGTTTAGAGAAGCCTATGAACCTCTTCTCAGAACAATTTGATATATAAAATAAAATAAATACACAGGATTACAAAGAAAACCAATTATATTGAAATACAGTTATAAAAAATCTTTTTTAAGTTCACAGACTCTTAGATTAAGAAGCCCTTCAATAAGCTCTGCTGCTGAAGATGTAAAAGGAAAAACAATTCTTGGCCTTCAAAAGCTTCTATGCTACTGGAGTAAACATCATATACACATTAGGAAATACAGAGTAATCTGAGACAGAAATCAAAACTAACAATAAGGGAAACTAAGAAGGACTTCACAATGCTCCACTGACTGTTCTTCATTTCTCACCAAGTTCTGGACTTTTCCATCAAACCCCTCATCAGGTACCTTCCTCCCTCCCCCCACTTTTTAAACTTTGTTTTATGTGCTATCTTCCACATTAGAATATAAGCTCCTGGGGGGCAGCTAGGTGGTGCAGTGAATAGAGGACTGGCCCTGGAGTCATGAGGACCTGAGTTCAAATCCAGCCTCAGACACTTAACACAAAACTATTCATGTCACTTTGGGCAAGTCACTTAACCCCAACTGCCCTGCCTGCCTGCCTCCAAAAAGCAAAATAAATAATAAATGGAACTGTTTAAGAAAGAAAGAAAGAAAGAAAGAAAGAAAGAAAGAAAGAAAGAAAGAAAGAAAGAAAGAAAGCTCCTTGAGGGCTGGGACTGTCTCTCTTTTGGCTTGTATATTCCTACTTCATCATAATGCCTGGCACAAGTTGTTGTTTTTTTTTTTCTTTCAGTTATGTCCCATGATTCTAGGACCCCATGTGGGGTTTTCTTGGCAAAGATACCACAGTGGTCTGGCATTTCCCTCTCCAGTTCATTTTACAGATAAGAAAACTGAGGCAAACAGGGTTAAGTGACTTGCCCAGGGTCATGCAGCTAGTAAGTAAAGTACCTGATGCCAGATTTGAACTCATGAAGATGAGACTTCCTGATTTCCAGCACTGTGCTCTATCCACTTGGCCATTTAGCTGCACTTAAATGCTTGTTGACTATGATGACCCTCGAACAAAGATAAAAATTATAAAAGGCAGAGATGAAGAAGGCATACAATTTGATCTTAGAAAAACTTGATAGACTTACATGAAATAATGACAAGCAAAATGAGCAGAATGAAGGAAATGTTGTATACAGTAACAGCAATATTGTTTTCAGAACTTTGAGTGAATAAGTTCTTTTGACTATTATAAATACCTGAATTAACTACAAAGGACATATGAAGGAAAACACTAACTGCATCCATAGAAAGCACTGGTAAATAGAAGTATGTATAGAATAATTCTGTATAGGTATACAAATTTGTATCTAGTGGTGTATGTAGTAGTAGTATCTCTACTAGTAGTATCTACTACTAGTATCTCTAGTAGTAGAGTATGTAGTAGTGTATCTCTAGGGTGGGGGGAGGAAAGAAAAAAAGGGAAAAAAAGAAATTTACATGGTAACTCTTAAAAATTTAAAAGGAACGGCCAAGTTGTACATAATAAAGCTACAGTTTCATGTGTAATCATCTTTTTTATCATATATACTATGTTATGGAAATGCTTGTTTTATTCCACAAATTAAAAATAAAATTAAATAAAATTGAAAAAGAAAAAAGAAAGAAAGCATACATTCTTGATGAGGGGGCCAGCTTAAGCACATGGATGGGAGGAATGAAGATAGAAACACTTGTAGTTCATGAATGAAGAAGAAGAACATGAAATATCTGTCATCAAATATTTGAAGAACCATTTTACGGGAAAAAAAAAGATTAGACTTATTCTTTTTAGCTCTAGAGGAAAGAATTTTGTCAAGTGGCAGAAACTGCAAAAGAGTAAATCTAGATTTGATATCAAGAAAAAAATACTCCAAACAATTAGAGTTATCAAAAACCAGAATGGCTGCCTATGCGGGGTAGAAGGTCTCTCCTGTCCAAGGTCTCCAAGCAGAAGCTGGATGCCCACTAACCAAGAATATTAAAGTGGGGATTCTTTTTTGGGGCACTCTAACTGTGAGATTCTGTGAAATAATGTAGAACCAGGTTATAGATTACCTCAAATGGGAGACTTAAAAAGCTTCAATTTTACCAGAGTGGTGGTAGTAGTAGGAAGCCACTGAAGGCTTTTCAGGAGTGGGGAAGGACAGTGCAGTCAGACCTGTAACTTGGGAAGATTGCCTTGGAAGCCAAGTGGAAGACAAGAGGAGAAAGATTAAGAGCAGAGAAGCCAATTGGAGCCTCCTTCGCCATTTAGGCAAGAGGCAATGGGAGTGGAGGAGGGGCACCCAAACTGGGGAAAGAGGAGATAAATGCAAAATGTGTCCAGCAAAGGGATTGAAGACACCCAAAAGTGAAAAGGCGCAATAAGGAGAGAAAAAAGTCAGAGATATTCGACCTTCTTTGTGTCTCCATGCTTAAGGAAGTAACAAGGCACCTGGAAGTCAGTGTTAGAATACACCCCCAGGATTCTGGAAACTCTTCCAGCTCAACAAGATGAACATCTTGAGACCACCATCCAGGAACTGTGACAGGCTAATGATTGTCCCTAGGAAGGGAACACACTAAAAAAAAAAATACCTACAAGAGAAAACAGACTGATTGATAGCATCATCTAAGTCCTAGTGACCAAGCATCAATCTTAAGGTGATCAAGGTGAAGTACCAGTCTACACCTGGGGAATACTCCATTGCAATCCTGGATTCTCACTGGAAACACAGAATTAAAAGTTTCACAGATTCCAGATGACTCAGCAGTACATTGACAAGTGACAGACAGTTGAGCCACAGAAAACCATGGGAAGAGAACCAGTCCATCTTATGGGGAGATTAGCTGACAGAGTTCTGGTGTCATTACTACAGCAAGGTTTCTGTCACTAAGTAAGGATCTAGTGCATGGAAATTGTATACAGTGAACCCACCCAGCCCTTCACAGGGCACTTTCCTCACTGTTGTTCTGCCTATCATTCTCAATCTCAAATGCCAAAACATCCCCACCAAACCCTGAATCACAGTGACTCCATTTTTCTCCCAGTGGTGTTGACTACAGCTCCATCTGGTTCAGAGATTCACTGGTGGGAACAGCTAACAGCAATCTATTGTTTACACATTATGTCAGTCCATTCCACAATAGCTCCGCTTTAAACTCCTCTAACTTTCCAAACCAAAATGGCCACCATCTCCCTGTACAAATTGTCTCCCCCTATCAGAACACGTTTCTTGATGACAGGACAGTTTTCAGGTTTGTTTTTTGTAGTCCCTGTGTCTTTTGCACAGTAATTGGCACACAGTAAACATCAATTTTTTTCCAATAGTCAAGATGCAAAAGAAACTTGTTCCAGCCCTGGAGAAAGCCACATGGAGGGCATCCTGGGATAAAGTGGGCAGAACACACATACCAGCTCCTTCTGAAGAAAAATCTCAAGCTGTAGTTTAACAGTTTACCACTTAGAAAGCAACAGTACACAGTCAAGCAATAAACCAATGAGACAGTATCACAACAGGTGATACAATTTTGGCAGGTGCAAAGAACCCGAAGATGCAATACAGATGTAATAATAGCTTTTCTAGCTCACTGGAGATTCAAACCACCCATATCAAATAAGTCACTTAAGGCAAAGCTTTAACAGTGAAGAAGAAGGGGCTAGCTAGGTTGGATTTGTTGTTGCTGCTGCTGCTGTTGTTATTGTTACTGTGTGTCTTAATTTGAAATTAAAATCATTTTGACAAATCACTGGCCTTAGTCTCAGAAGATCTGGGTTTGTAAATCTTATATCTACCAACTATATGATCTGCAAAATGGGGACACTATTATTTGCAAGGTATATGGAAGGAAAGTGTTTTATAAATTTTGAGTTAGGAGGAGAAGAAAGAGGAGGAGAGAGGCGGCTAGGTGGAACAGTGAGTAAGAGCGCCAGCCCCGGAGTCGGGAGGACCCAGAATCAGTTCCAGCCTCAGTACTTGGCACCCACACATAAATATCTAGCCATATAACCTTGAGCAAGTTACTTAACCTCAATTGCTTATTTAAAAAAAAAAAAAGAAAGAAAGAGGAGGAACCAAACTGAATAGGAGCGATCATCATCCTATTATTTACTGAACACCAAATCGGAAGGAATATTAGGCCACTATTTATTGAACACCTACTATGCACAAGGCATTCATCTATGCACTGTAGGGAATACAAAAATGAATATGACAGTTACATAATGGCAGAATCAAAGATGTCATGTTTTAAGGCTGGAATAGGACATGGAGTATGGAATAATCCAACCAGTCTGGTGCCAGAGCCATAATGGAGACCATTCCAATCTGGAAGGATTTTCCAAAGTTTGTGTTCTACTGGAAGAGGCTCTGTGACCCCATGCCTGATCTTCTATCTACTACCATACCTTCCACAGCATGTGCATAAATGGATTATATAGTTAGACTATCCTTTGGCAGATAATTATTTTGGCTTCATGTATGACTTCTCCAACAAACAGCTACTAGGAAGTCAGGTCCTTTCAAGAAATATCATAGTGATGCTGTAAATGCTTCAAAATTTCTCCTGTTAAGAACCATTCTGCCATGCAAGGTAGGGAATCTACTGAATTGCTGAATCTTTTATTTGAAAGAGATTTGAAAGCTATACCCCAAGTAAAATATAAAGCCTTTTAATGCAAATACCAGGAACATAATTTCAGCCCAAGTAAGCTTTAAGAAAAGAAAGAATATGAAGTGAACTCATGCCTTTCCTTAGCAGTATGAAATCTATTAATCAATCAAGCATCACTCTAATGCTTAAGAAAATCAGCCCTGGCTTAAATGGGGGGATTCTGCCCGCAAAAAAACTGGCCTTAGGCATGGTCCATGCTTACTCTGCTAAGATTGCTGGTGAATTTGGGCAATTCTGGGTAAGTAGAGAAGCAGACTGTAGTCCTATGAGAGCTGAAAAGAGATAAGAATGGGAACTGGAGGAAGGGGCAATAGATGCAACCACAAACTCACTACCTTCCTCCTTCACCTTCCTCCTACCCTAAATCAAATGCCTTCAAAAACTTCCTATGGATGGACATTAGCACCTCCAGGTGATAAGATAAATCAGTCCCTCGGGGCGGCTAGGTAGCCCAGTGAGTACAGCGTCAGCCCTGGAGTCAGAAGGACCTGAGTTCGGATCCGACCTCAGACACTTAATGCACACACAAACAAAAAAACCTAGCCATGTGACCTTGGGCAAGTTACTTAACCCCAACTGCCCTCCAAAAAAAAAAAAAAAGATAAATCAGTCCCCATACTCAGTAACCTACCCTTGTTGTTGTTGTTGTTTGTCCTTTGTTCTCAAAGAGGACCAGGACATCAGGAAGGTAATGCCATGACTGGCAAGTGAATTGGATTTAAGTGAGGGAGGGCTGCACAGTCACCAGCCTCATGCTCTTTCCTCTGGAGTCATCTGGGTCCAGTGGCCAGATACAGATCAGGATGACTAGAGATGGCCCCCAACCTACCATTACAGGACAATGGGACATCCCATGCCCCTATTCTTCAGTAAATCTGAGTGGCTCATTCTACTGTAGAGTCAGGACCAAAGTCAGGGGAAGGAAAGTCAGGCAGATATATAGGACTGTGGGTAAGAATGTGTAGCTAGTAAAGGAGGTCTCAACGGTTATATTAGAACTAGAAGAGCGAGACCTTGGGAATTCTCTGTTCCAATCTCATTTTAGAGGTGATTGAGATCTGAAGAAATAAGGTGATTTGCCCAAGGTCACCCAGCAAGGGTCCACACACACCCCTCATACAAGCATTTCCTATCTTGGCTAGAACAAGCTTCTTTCATATTTAAACTACTGAATTAATCCTAATTAATAAATGAAAAAATATGGGGCGGCTAGGTGGCGCAGTGAGTAAGAGCACCGGCCTCGGAGTTGGGATGACCCGAGATCAGATCCGGCCTCAGAAAATGAGCACCCACGCATAAATAATGACTAGCCGTGTAACCTTGAGCAAGTTACTTAACCCCAATTGCTTTTAAAAATAAATAAATAAATAAATGAAAAAATATTTATTGTTTACTATAAGACAATCATTATGCAAAGCTCTGGAGAAATAAATACAAATATAAAGCAGCCTGTACCCTCAAGGAGCTTACTAATAGGGAGAGACCACTGATATAGGGAAGTGGTGGCCATTCTAGTTTGGAAAGTTACAGGAATTTTAAGTGGAACCACTGAAGAGTAGACTGACTTCTTTCCAGCAGCAACAGAAGTAATGATTTAATTATAATGCCAAAAGTGGAAAGGGGGGCTGAGATGATAGTTGAGGGGGTGAAGTAAAACATGGCTAGGGATTGTCATTTTACTGTAGGTACATGAGGCACTGACTAATTAAACCAAGGTCTTGGAGATGGAGTTCCAGAGAAAAAAGGGTTAAGTCCTACAGGGAATGGATTCAGGTTGGGAAAATTTTTCTTTTGTTTAGGCTACCTTTAAGATACCACTTATTTAATAAAATCTCTGATCCAACTTCAAATTAAAAGTCATTTCTCTCTCAAATTTAGGACTTGGCCTAAACTTATTTGTCATAAGGAAGAAAGAGGGTTCATGGTGGGGAAGGGAGCTCATGAAAGACTAGTAACAGACAAAAAGAAAAGTTGATCAATAAAACATTTAAGAAGGGAACCCAGAGAATCATCTATACGATAACAATAGTATTGTAAAGACAAACTCTGAAAAGACTTGACTCTGATCAACACAATGAACAATCTCAATTCCAAAGGCCTCAGGATGAAACATGCTACCCAGCTCCAGACAGACAGGTGATACTCAGGGTGATACTCAGGGTACAGACTGAGACTTTTTTTAACAACCAGTCCTGGAATTTGTTTTGCTAGACCATACATGCTTATAACGGAGGGTGGGAGGGAGAAACATTTAAGAAGAGGGAAAAATTTTCTGTGGTCAATTAGAGTAGCTGTATTTTCCTCAATTAACTCTAATGCCCTGACTCAGAAATTCCAGCAGGATTCAGGCCTAACAACTTCAACCCTTTAAACCTTTAGCACTAAATTTCTTGAGCTGGCAATTAATGAAAGTCCAGTAAACTGACTCCTGACAGGACCAGGCATATCATTAATGACATAAAATGACAAGGCCTTGGCCTCCTGCCAAAATATCACAAGCAGCAAGAATCTGATTCAAATTAACTGATATTAACTAAGGGCCAAAGCAACCTTCTCCATATTTTTTGCCTGGTTTGCATCATGAAAAAGGGATAAAACTTAAAATATGAATTTTCTAGTTAAAACACAAAACAGAGGATTTAGGGTTTAGAATAGGATGCTTTGTTTGTTTTTCTAAAGTGTTCCACAAGCCTCTCGAGTAAGAAATTATTTTTATCTCCAAAGAACATAAAGACTCTTTAAAAAAAAAAAAAAACCAAGTGGTTTCCCTAACATTCCCTACAACTAAATAGCTTCTCCCTCTTAATGTTTTTTGTTTTGCAAAATACATAGGAAACCTCTTTCCTAAAATGCTTCTTTATTCACATGAAGTTTTAACTGAAAGCCAATCTCTCTCTTCCTATGACATTCAGCTTAAATTTAGGGTGAATTTCATTTTAAAAGAAAGGTGTAATTACAATAGTGATAATGAAAATTATAACTGACGCTGATATAATACTAAAGTTTGTTAAGTACTTTACCTTCATTATCTCATTTTTTTCTTCAGAACAACCCTGTGAAGGAAATGCTATTATTACCACCCCTTTTGTAAAGATGAGGAACAGAGGCCCAGAGATAAAGTGACTTGCTCAGAGGCTTCTCAAGAAGCAAATGACTGAACTGAGATTTGAACCCAAGACTTCAGGTTTCAAATCCGGCTCCTTCCAACCCACATCTTGGTTCATGGCAACTTCATTTTTCATAGTTTCAGAATTCATATTCATCTGCATAGAATATTTAACCACAATTTCAACAGGAAATAGCTTCCTACAGTGGGAGAAAATGATACTATTCATAAAGCACCATAAAGCATGCAATCTAATTGACTTAATTTTATGTACAAATGAAATGAGAGTAATCTTAAATGCGTGTGCCTGGGAAAAATGATCATTTCTCTAAAGCTGAATTTCAAAGTATTTGCTGACAACCCAGGTCCCTGCTTTTCTATGATTCACTGGCTTTCCAAAAGGTACCAGTCTAAGTAGCTCTTCCTTTAGAACAGGAAAGTTAAAACAAAAGTCTCTGGTTTCAAACTAAAGAAACCACCCCTTTCCCTTCTCTGTCCCCACCCCCAAAAAGTTTTTCACTCCAGAAGGGCAAGGAGACTCATGAAGCATTACCTGGAAGGAGCAATTTTAAAATAAGGAGAAAAACCCTCCAATAATCCCCAAACCACTCACTCACTCACTCACTCACTCAGAAGAGGAGGCCTAAGAGAATCTCATAGAAGACACAAGGAACGCTTGAGGGCTGGCCAAATTCTGAAACTCTCTTTCAGAAGAAACCATTGCTTCAAGACCTGTGCTGCTTATATGTATTTACCAGGACACAAGCGAAAACAAACTCGACCAGTTTTTCTTGTTGCTTCTACGAAAGCAGTTATTTCAGACCAATGAAATGATACGTGAAGAGGGTTTCCCTGGACCGGCTCAGACTCTATTTTTGGTAAGGCCCTGTCACCCAGCCCTGCTCTCTCCTTCCAACAGTCAGGATTAGGTTTCTTGCTGCCTAAATTTGCTATCACCCCCCTCCCTCCTTTCCTCCCTATTTAAATGTCTCCAGACCCACAGAGAGCAGACTCATCTTTCCTGACTTTTTTAAAGTAGGATCACAAGTTTTTGTAAAACACTTTTACTTTCTCTAAGTCAGAGAAGCTTACTAGTCTATGCAGCAGTGCCCGCTCTCTCTCTCTCTCTCTCTCTCTCTCTCTCTCTCTCTCTCTCTCTCTCTCTTTCAAAGGATGCCCTGTTTTCTCAGGTCCACAAGCTGCTGGGTTTCAGGACACGTTGGCTCCACACTTGGTTTCCTGGTGTGAAAAGTCATTCAGACAGAGGGTCTTTGATAGCTGAAATGTACAACTTGTCAGTGGTTTGTTTGTTTGGTGGGGCAGGTTTAACAACAGTATATTTTGGTGCTGCTCTTTAATTCAATGAGAAAAGGTTTGTAAGAAATTACTGTTCCATTCCAGTGCCCTAATCTCTCTACTGAATACCTGAATCCCTCAGATATGCTAATGATCCCAAAAGGGATTCTGGTTAAAAAGGCTTAGGCATATGGATAGAGCACTGGACTTGGAGTCAGGAAGTACCTGGGTTGAAATCCCACCTCAGATACTTATTAGCTGTATCTGGCAAGTCAATTAATCTTTCTGTGACTCAGTTTCCTTATCTATAAAATGAGAGGGTTGTATTCTAAAGGTGGTCTCTATTTGTCTATCCCACTACTAAAGCTATGTACCTATGATGTAATGAATATCTATTTACCTATAATGTAATGTAAAAAAAAAGTCAACAAAGTGAGAGACACAATACAAATGACAGAAATTGACCATGCAAAATTGAAAGGCTGATAACTACTTGGGCCTAAAGAGCATGATGATGTCCTCTGAGACAACTTGATCTAGTGAAAAACGGAGAATATATGAAGTCAGAAGACCTGAGCACAAATATCAATGTATAAGCTTACAGGCGGTGTGATCTTGGGCAAGTTACTCACTTCAGCACTCCAGCACTAAGTTTTCTCATCTGTAAAATGAGAGGGTTGCAACATCTTACACCGTTCACCAAGATAAAGTCAAAATGGGTACACAATTTAGACATAAAAGGTGATACTATAAACAAATTAGGCAAGCAAAGAAATAGTGTACCTGTCAGAGCTATGGAGAATGGAAGAATTTATGACCAAACAAGAGATAGAGAACATTATGAAATGCAAAACAGATAACTTTAATTACATTAAATTAAAAAGGGTTTGCACAAAGTCAATGCAACCAAGATTAGAAGGGAAGCAGAAGATTGGAAAACAAATTTTATGGCCAGTGTCTCTGAAAAAGGCTTCATTTCTAAAATATATAGAGAACTGAATCAAATTTACAAGAATACAAGTCATTTCCCAATTGATAAATGGTCAAAAGATATGAACAGGCAGTTTTCATACTGAGAAATCAAAGCTATCTATAGTCATATGAAAAAATGCTCTAAATCACTGTTGATTAGAAAAATGCAAATTCAAACAATTCTAAAGTACCATATCATACATATAAGACTGGCTAACATGACAAAACAAGAAAATGGTAAATGGTGGAGAAGATGTGGGAAAATCGGGACACTAATGCATTGTTGATGGAGTTGTAAACTAACCCAACCATTCTGGATAGGAAATTGGAACTATTCCCAAAGGACTATAAAAGTGAGCATACCCTTTCATCCAGTAATACCACTACTAGGTTTGTATCCCAAAGAGATCATAAAAATGGGGAAAGGATTCACATGTACAAAAATACTTATTGCAGTTCTTTTTGTGGGGACAAAGAATTGGAAATTGAGGGGATATCCACCAATTGGGGAATGGTTGAACAAGTTGTGGTACATAAATATAATGGAATACTATTGTTACATAAGAAATGATGAGTAGAGGGCCTTCAGAAAAATCTGGAAAGATACATATGAAATGATGCTAAGTGAAGTGAGCAGAACCAGGTAAACATTGTACACAGTAACAGCAACATTGTTTGATAGACTTAGCTCTCCTCAGCAATGCAATGATCTAAGACAATTACAAAAAACTCTTGATGGAAAATGCTATCCACATCCAGAGAAAGAACTATAGAACCTAAATGTAGATTGAAGCATACTATTTTTCCTTTCTTTTAATTTTTTTTCTTTCTCATGATTTTTCCCTTTGGTTCTAATTCTTCTTTACAACATGACTGATGTG
The DNA here is from genome assembly GCA_011680675.1 of Gymnobelideus leadbeateri. Lineage (NCBI taxonomy): Eukaryota > Metazoa > Chordata > Mammalia > Diprotodontia > Petauridae > Gymnobelideus > Gymnobelideus leadbeateri. The sequence continues at coordinate 1,900,068 of WOXC01007937.1, read as the reverse complement.
GAAATATGTTCAATATGATTATACATGTATGGCCTATATCAGATTGCATGCCATCTTGGGCAGGGGGAGGAAAAGGAGGGGGTGAAAATTTAAAACTCAAGATCTCATAAAAGTAAATACCAAAAAACTAGATAGATGGATGGATGGATGGATGGATAGATAGATAGATAGATAGATAGATAGATAGATAGATAGGAAAAATGAGAGGGTTACAGTAGATGCATAACTAAGTTTATACAAACTAAAGTCACTTCTAGCTCTAAATTCATCCATTCCTTAATCAATCAACAAGTCTTTACACCTAGTAAAGCCAGGCACTGTGCTAGGTACTAAAGATACAATGACAAAAATGGAATAACACCAACTCCAAAGGTGGAACTTCTATACATATGTTACATAAGTGGCTATTCAGTCACATCATTTTATGGGTTTGGATGGGCTAGCCATGCAGGAAGATACCCGCAGCTGTAAGAATGCTCCAGTAGACGGGGAGAGTCTTATGATAGACTGGTATTCTGAAAGAATGAAATGCAACGTTGCCAGGACCCACCAAAATCCCCATTACAATGAACTCTCATTGTACTGCCAAGTCTGGTTGACCATTCCTACAACCCACCCTCCCACCCCATGAGTTTCCTGAGCCACAGGAACAGTAACCTTTTTTTTTATCCTGCACACCATGGCAGACACTTCCTTAGCACTCCTGGGAGCTTATCCTGGGCCTGTCAACACAGCCTGAGAGCTGGGCTAGGTGTGCCCTCCAGCTCCCCAGCCCACGCCTAGCCCCAGAGCACTCTGCATTCTTCCAAGGCTGGTCAATGCCAACATTTCTGAATAGCTTAACTGTTGGGTGGTAAGCTTCTTCTTTACCTAAATCAGAAATAAAAGTTCTTCAGACTAAGAACAAACTGTGTCACAAGAAGTATGGGAGCCTGAAGTTTCCTGTTTTAAATACTCATTGGATTTCAGAAGCATTTGGCTCCATTCTTGGCTTCTTATACTAAAATTCATTTACACACTGGGTCTTTGCAAAGGGTCTCCCCCATTTAGTGCAGGAAATGGGAGGGCAGAGGTCACATACTACCTCTGCCACTTACTACTATACTACCTGTCTAACTCTGCGCAAGCAACTTAACCACTCTGGGCCTCAGCTTCTGTAAAATAAGGGAATTGGACTCCATAACCGCAAGACTCCTTCCAACTCTAAATATATGAGCTTATGAACCTACAAGAGAAACTGAGTTCTTTTCTCCATGGGTATTCTAGTACTTGAACAATTTTCTACAGAGGCCTGGTCAAATTAGGTCTTCACATTGCTGAAGATGGTGCACAGCCTCCTGAATAACCACAAAAGGGGGCAACAGTCTTCCTGATTCACAAAATGCTAGGATAATCTGATAGTGGGGAAAAAATCATCTGTAAATTTATCATCACTGTGCATTGAGCCTGCTTAGTCAGAGGCTTCTCTGACCTGTTTCTCATAAAGTGTGGGATAGCAGAAAGAATGTTAAACTTGGAACTAGGAAGGCTAAAGTACTGATACTACCTCTGGCATTAGATGGATGACCATACACAAATTTTCATCTCTGTGCCTCAGTTTCCTCAGTCATAAAATGGGAATAACTAAAACCTGAAGTTCCTATAAGAAATAGTAGATAGAGCTCTAACCCCGGCTCCACAAAGATCCAGGGTCAAACTCTAAATCTGACCAGGGGCCATTCATTTCACATTCTCAAGATTCAGTTTCCTCATCTTGGTAGAAAAGTGGAGAGAGTGCTTGAAGTCAGGAGGACCTGATTTCAAATCCTGTCTCAAACACTAGCCCTGTGACCCTAGGCAAGTCCCTTAATCTCACTGTCGTTCAGTTTCTTCAACTATAAAATGGGAATAATGGCACCTACCTCACAGAGGTTGCAAAATCAAATGAGTTAAAGGGCGGCTAGGTGGTGCAGTGAATAGAGCATCGGCCCTGGAGTCAGGAGGTCCTGAATTCAAATCCAGCCTCAGATACTACTTACTAGCCATGTGACCTTGGGCAAGTTACTTAACCCCAGTTGCCCTGCCCTCCCCCCTCCAAAAAAAAAGCAAAAGAAAAAAAGAATCAAATGAGTTAACATATATAAAAAAATTTTGCAAGCATTAAAGTATCATATAAATAGGAGCTATTATTATCTGTAAAAAAGAATGTGTGTATATATGTATATTTGTGTATGTGTATATATGGATATACACATAAATATGTAAAATTGAGAATTAGTTAGTAAACTCCTACTACATACCAGATACTGAGCTGGATGTTAGAATTAAAAAGCCAAAAATTAAACACTTCCATCTTATATTCTATTGGGGAGGGGGAGTATAAATAAATGGAAAGATGAATGAATGCAGCATATACAAAATATAGAACTGTAGTAGATGAAATCAAAACCATATGGGAATGGAATGTCCTGGATCCTATTGGAACTGTCCCAATGATACTTTCAGGGAGCCTACAGAATCCGAACTGACATCCTCAATAGTTTTTATTCAGATACAAAAAAAGAAGCCATCTTATCCACTTGTCCACTAGTCTGCTAAATATTAAACATAAGACAACAATCCTAGAATAGTGAATTAGCCCAGATCAAATAACAGATGAAAACTAGAATAACAACAAAAATAGTAACAACAACTGCGACTAAACAAGTCCAGAAAGTTCCAGCAACCATCCAACTCACTACTTCTTATTCCCAGACCGAGACGAAACAGTCAGAGCAGCAGGGGAGGAGGGCTTCATCAAGTGTCCACCATGAACATACTTTTTCCTTAAAGCACAGAAAACCAGGACAGCGACTGCCAAAGACAATTCCAAATCTATCAGCAGTGGTGTCATGACTGTCAATCACTAGGATCTTAAAATCATGTAACAGACTGAGGAAAAGGTCCGTTCTAGCACATATTTCCTCTAATTGACTTAACATCCACCAGCTTATTATTACCATATTCAAAGTCTTGGCAGATTCTGCCTTGCTTGGTATAAGATATCTCTGAGAAGTATGGGGGAGAGGGAACCTCATCACTGTAATAGTTATAAAAATTAAAGGGGAAGGTTTGGAAGATTAAAGCATTCACCAACATAGCTGACATATTCCCTAAAATAGACTCAGCAAGAACCATCTTTGATCTATTAGAAAATCTCTTTCCATATTTTCCAAAATTACATCTTTAATTTAAAAGGGGGAAGCCTCCTTAACTCACAGCAAGTAACAATACTCCACAAGGAAAATGAAAAGTTCCCCCCTAAAGCTTTCTGAGACTTACACGTAATAAGATAGCCCCCCCCTTCTGTCCAAAGACCGGGATGTGCTACTTTTTAAGCCCTCGGTTCCAATCTATGACAGGGATGGAACCACGGAAGACTGGGCAAGAACAGACGGCTCTTTTCCTAGCACTCCTCGTCTGGAGATTAATTATGTGTCGTATTGTATTTTTTCTATTCTTTGTTGTGTATGTCTTGCTTCCTTAACTACACTGCCATCTCCCTCAACAACAACAAACCCATGTGTTATATGTCATTTGTATCCCCCACCGTGCCCAAACTGTGCCTCACGTTAGCAGGCATTCACATGTGACAAACTGCATGCCTTCCCTCCAGAGCGGAGAAAGAGGAAGTTCCCATTTTCCTCATCTATTCTGCCTCTGTTCAGTCACTGTATTGAGTTTCTTTCCAAACTTACAGAGAATAATGGCTCTCTATAGTTCTGTCTAAATGCTGTAACACTTCCAGCTACAATGTAGGGGCGGGGGGTGCTATTCAGAAGGACCTAGGATCAGACATTTAGAGCTAGAAGGAACCTTAGAAACCACATGGTTTCAGCTTCATTTTATGGAGGAGGAAAGTGAGGCATACAGAAGTTCAGTGACTAACCTAGGATCACAATGGTATCTGAGACAAGGTCCAAACCCAAGCCTTTCTCACTTCAAGTCCAAAGCTGTATCTACTGAGCTACCACATTGGCCTTTCTGAGAGCTCTCCTAGACACAATAGTTTCCTCACAATGCCTCATTACACAAAGTTGGAAGAGATCTCAGAGGCTAGCTGGTCCAGTCCAAAGCTAAAACAAGAATCTCTTCTATACCATCCCAACACAAGGGCTTATTCAGCATTTTTGTGATGACCACCAGGGAGAAGGAACCCACTGCCTCCCCACATAGTCAACTTCATTTTTTGGGAGGGGTAGGCATCCAGAGCTAAGTGACTTGCCCAGGGTCACATAGCTAGTACGTGTCTGAATCTGGATTTGAACTCAAGTCATCCTGACTACAGGACCAGGGCTCTATCTAGCTGCCCATACCACTCCACTTTTAGAAAGCTCTAATCATTAGGTAATTTTTCCTTCAAGCCTACATTCACTTCTCTGCCACTCCCCCACCTCCCTTGTTCTCAGTTCTATCTTCTGAGGCCAAACAAAACAAATCCAATCCCTCTTTCACTAGGCAGCCTATTAAAAACATGAAGACAGGTCTCATATTCTACCCTCATTCCCCTTCCCCAAGACTCCTCTTCTAAAGGCCAAACAAAAGAACAGAAAAAGCACTTATTTAGCACTACTATGTGTCAAGCACCGGGCTAAGTCAACCATCCTCAGCTAACAAACTAGTATTTAAATTGAGAGACTGTAACACCTTGGATAGAGGCAAACTCAAAGCTAGAAAGAGATTTGGCTTCGAATTCTGCTTCTGAACCAAAATGGTAGCCCTTGAGAAAGTCCCTTTGCCTCTTAATGCTCTAGGTAAGTCTCCAAGACTTTTACATTCCTTGCAGACAATCATCTACGATGACCTGCATTGGTAAAGGGAATTTCCCCACAGGAATTTCTCTATAGCAATGAAATCACACGTCCAGGTCCCATCCTTATCTTTTAACCACAAAAGAATACGTTGGTGGCAATTTTTACCTGCTAAACATAGTCTCTCCCCATCAAGTTATACATGGATGACATGGAGAAAATAGAGAGATGAGGATTTCAATCATCTAAATGAATAACTCTAAACTGTGCAGCATAGAGATGGGGAGGACATTCTAGCTTCTCTCCTTTAGTCTAGCAAAAACCACTTTTTCTAAACCACTTTTTCTAAACTATGTCTTTGTCCATGCTATTCCTTCCTCCCAGAATGCCACTGGCAGATGGCACAATGGATAGAGCACTGGACCTGTAGTCAGTCAACATTTATTAAGCACCTACTATGTTCCACTGTGCTAAGAGCTGGGAGTAAGGAAGACATAAATTCAAATCTAGCCTTGGACACTTTGCAGTTTATTAATGTGACCACTGGCAAATCACTTACCAGTTGCCTGTCTCAGTATCCCCAATTGCAAAATGGGGACTGTAACAATACCTATGTCCCATAATTATTGTGAAGATCAAATGAGATAATACTTGCAAAGCTCTTATTAGTACAGTGCCTGGTACAAAATAGGCACCTGCACTCTTCTCCCTTTCTTCTCTTCTCACTATCTCCAAGTCTGGGCATTCTTTCTATCTTCCAAGGTCCATCCCAAATGCCACCTCTTCCTTGAAGCCTTCCCCCACCTACAGCTGAACTTCTTCACATTTCTAAAAACATTTTACTTGTAAGTCTCTCGTAGCACCTATCTTATTACCCTATGTTTCTATATCACCAATATTTATGCACATCTCTTTAATGCCCTTCTAGATCAGCAACATGGTACAGTGGCTAGAGATGGAATAAGAGTCAGAGAACCTGGATTCAGATCCCAGCTTTGCTACTGACCAGCTATGTGACCATCTGTGTCAGCTTCCTTTGTATAAAATGATGAGTTCCAACTCCAAATCCTAAGATCCTATTGTAAGGTTCATAAGGGAAAGAACCATACTTAATCCACCACATTATCTCCCACAGCATAATGTCTTACAGTCAGGAAACATTCCCCCTACAAAAAAAAGTCTCAAATGAATAAATACTTATTTTTTAAAACTAACATTCAAAGTTCCAATACTAAGGAAGAGTAAGAAGCATGGCATGGTGACACCTTACAGAAGAAGCATTTTTACAACTAGAGGTACCTCTCAATTCAAGCTGTGTAAGCTCTCTGAAAATCAATAAGCCAGGTCTGGTTAACAAAGTGTTCTAAAGAGGTTTTATAAAGTAATGTAACAGACTCTCAAATGAAACACTGTCAATTCTTATTTGAAAAATCCTTTGGTAGGGAATTAAGCTAGGTGGAAATGGTTGTCTTTAGGACTGCTGAAATGCTTCTGGAGGGAAAAAACAAACAGATGTTTAACCCCTGGTCTGAACAACTAAGCTTTGTTGTCACTTTGTACTGGTCTTTTGACTTTGATGGAAGGAGGTGGTACAAGAAAGAGAAACAAGATGGGGATCCATTGACTAGGGAATAGCTGACCAAACTATGATAGACATACATGTAATAGAAGAGTATTGTGCAAAATGGAAATGATATAGAGCACTAGCCCGAGGACCTGAGTTCAAATATGAACTTAGACACTTAACACTTACTAGCCATGTGACCTTGGGCAAGTCACTTAACCCTAATTACCCTGCCTTCCCCTCTCCAAAAAATAAAAACAAAACAAACAAAAATGGAAATGAGGAATATGAGGAATTTAGAGAAACATGAGAACACTTTATGAAGTGATGGAGAAAGAAAGAAATATAACAAGAACTGAGATACCACTTGCCTTCTCATTGGGTAGGGGATGGTGTGGGGAAAGGGAGAGAATTTGAAACTCAACATTTTTAAATGAATGTAATATTTTAAAATCTAATTCAAAAAAGGAGGAGGAAGAGGATGGGAAGAAATATGAGAGACAGTAAGTACGGTATAATGGATAGAGAGCTAACCTTCAGAGTCACAAAGACCCAGGTTCAAGTCCCTTGTCTGGCACATACCAGCTGTGTGATGCTGGGAACATCACTTAATTTCTCAGCACCCTTAGAACTCTCCAGAACTCTAAGCTGCAGACCAGATTCCAGTCTGCTCTTGACCTCCCTACACTAATGAGCTCACAGGTAGAGCTAGCAACAAAAGTACAACACGCACAGTGGCCACAGCAATGCACATGAAATGGCACTACAAGGAAGCCAAAATCTTAAGTGAAAAACACGTAATGGCTGTGGAAAACAGATCATGAATATGTATCCCTCCTCTTCACAAAGGACCAGAAAAAAGGGTTTTCTTAATTATTTGTGTTTTTTATCTGGGAGAGTCTGATTCAGGAGGTAGTTCTGGAAATGACTGGGATAATAATAAAAAAAACTTTTTTTTTTTAAGGAAAAAAATAAAATGAAATAAAATGCATTAGTCATCACTGTACACAAGTCAAGGAGATTTAATATTCAAGGGACACCAGCGTTGGGTGTCCATGCCTTTGGCTTCTGAGTTTATCACTTTCAGCGCTGTATGTAGGAAAAGCAGGCAGTATACAATTTTTCACTGCCCAGAGGATCACAGAAGAGAAGAGTAGCTCCAGGACTTCTGCTAATCCCCTGGAACTTTGGACCAATTGTTGTGACACAGCACCAGCTTCCCATAAACACAGGTGTTCAAGCTTTCACCTAGCTACTTGCCATAGTGAAATGGCAGGTAAGTTTATCACTCTTCTCCAGGGTAAAATATTCATGCTGCCCAAATGGTTACAGCTGCATGTGTCTCATTGTAGGTGTGTGTGTTATGGGTTTTTTTAATGTACCAACAAAGAACTATTCATTGATAGGAAAGGAGCAAGAAAAGGTCATATGCTGAACCATATAAGAACAGAACAGCAAAGAATTTTTCTTGAAGGGAAATTTTGGAAATCATTAGATCACATTCAACCTTAAATGAGTACGTCCAATTAAAAAGTGAAAAACCTTAGAAGAAGGATCTTTTTCTCAATCCACGCCACTGTACAGTGCATGCCTTGGCAGCCTCTTTACCATGTCATTCAAGATGAATTGTGAGATCAAGAGGTCTTTTGCCAAAATACTAAAGCAAAATATTCCTTCTCTTAGTGGATTCCCATGAAAACTGGCAATAAGATCAGGTACACCTCGTATAGAAGACGCTGGAAAAGAAGCAACATGGACTTATAAAGTACAGCCAGCATGATGATGTACATGTTTATCCTGTACCATGTCCAAGTGCCTTACCAGGGCACCCCTGAAAAGAAGTCAATGCTGTTCCTAGAAGAGAATGAATGGAAAAACATTTAATCGGCTCTTATTGTGTGTCAAACTCTGTGCCAAGTGCTAGAAATACAAAGAAAAAACAAGACAGTCTCAGTTCTCCAGAATCTCACATTCTAATTAACAGGAGAGAACACATAAAGGAGGTTTCAACTTCATGGCAGATGGAAAGGCCAAGCAGCAATTAGGATCCAACAGCAAACGCAAAAAGGTAGGTGATAAGGTCTGATTGGTCTTGATTACCCATAATCCCTGACTACAAGAAGGAAGGAGTAGGTCCACTGGTCAGAACAGAGTGAAGCTCTGGGTTACCTCAGACAAAAGTAGGGATGAGAGCGTGAGGATCAGCATTTGGCCAGGAATAAGCTGCCTGCACCTGTTGGAGGCTGGGAGACTGAAAGGGAGCCTCTTCAAGGAATACTTTAACAGGGAAAGAGGTCTCCCTAGTACTATTGATCAGTGTCTCATATGTTGGAAGCTGTTTGCTAAGCTACTTGCCCTTGAAGAGGCTGATTCTACCACTCTGCTTTTGTTCATTGTATTATTAGCTTCCTCAATAAATGCTGTTCTTATTGAATTGTTTTCAGTCATATCCAACTGTGACTCCATTTGGGGTTTTCTTGGTAAAGATACTGGAGAGGTTTATCATTTTCTTCTCCAGCTCATTTTATACATGGGGAAACTGAGACAAACAAGGTTAAATGACTTGCCCAGGGTCACATAGCTAGTAGTGCCTGAGGCTGAATCTGAACTCAGGTCTTCTTGACTCCAATGCTCTATCCACTGCACCAATACATGCATAATATTTTAAAATAACTTGTTTAAAACCTCAGAAGGAGAAGGTAAGTAATGAATCACCAGATCAGAGTCAGAGTTGGAAGAGAACTTAAAGGTTATCTAACCCCAAACCCTGATTTTCCATACCAATAAACTGAGGGATAGAGAGCTTGAGAGAGCCCAAGGTCACAAAGGTATTAAATGGCCACACCAAAATCTGAACTTGGAACCCCTGACTCGATATCCAATGCCCTTCAAATTCATCACTACCTGATGATTTAAAAAATAAATGAAGAGGTATTTTTTTTAAATGTCAGATTTTTGGCACTCGACTCCATATATGGAAGCCTCCCTTCTCCACATAAGCTCCATGAGGACAGCAACTATTTCATGGTTGTCTTTGTATCAAGGACTATCTAGCACACTGTCTGGTACACAGTGAGTGATTAATACATGCTTGCTGATTATGCTACTAAGAGAAACAGATTTGAAGGTATTGGAATGCCAAAGGTATTGTCTTCCTGCACACTTCTCATTGGGAATCTAGTCTAGGATATGCTGACACAGAGTTCACATTTGCCTTCTCTACTCTAGAATTCAGATCTTACCCTTCCCACACACATACCACCTGCGCCTCCCTGAAGATTTTAATATTCCAAACTCTGCCTTGTTATAGGTTTAACAATCTGCAAAGTTCATAGCATGAAAAATAATCAATGGCCAAAAGAATGGGTAACTAGAAATGACCATTTGAAAACATGTTCCAAACCACTAATAGTAAGAAAAATGCAAATTAAGACATATCTTGAGGTTTTTACTTCACACCTTGAAAACTGGCAAATACAACAATAAATGAGAATGATCAATGCTGGCGGCACTGTGGGAGGACAGGCCCAAAAGTACATTGTTGGTGCTGTGAGTTGGTCCAAGCACTTTGGATGTCAACTCAAAATTACATAAGAAAAGTGACTAAATAGCCCCAAACCTCTGAGTTGGGTATAGCTAAGAAGATACTTCAAGGAGATCAATGACAGAAACAATGGTCCTATACATACCAAAATATTCATGGCAGCAAGCTTTGTGATATTAAAGAAATGGAAATAAAGTGGTTATGTACACACTGGGGAAATTGCTCTTTAAAAATGTAGCATACAGGGGCGGCTAGGTGGCACAGTGAGTAGAGCGCTGCCTCTGGAGTCAGAAGGACCTGAGTTCGGATCCAGCCTCAGACACTTAACACACACACACACACACAAAAAAAAAAAAAACAACCCCTAGTTGTGTGACCTTGGGCAAGTTACTTAACCCCAACTGCCCTCCAAAAAGAAAAAAAAATGTAGTATACATATGCAATAAAACATGTATTATGCAATAGGAATTGAGGAATATAAGAAAAGCAAAGGAAGATTTGTATGAACTGATACAAAGTGAAATAAGGAGAAATAAAAGGTCATACATAATAATTTTGTTGTTGCTTTTCAATCTTGTCCAACTCTTCATGACCCCATTTGGAGTTTTCTTGGCAGAGATACCAGAATGATTTGCCATTTCCTTCTCCAGTTGGGTTTTTGGGGTTTTTTTGGTGGTTTTGTTTTGTATTGTTTGCTTTTTGGAAGGGGGAAGGCAGAGCAATTGGGGTTAAGTGACTTGCCCAAGGTCACACAGCTAATACTCAGGTCCTCCTGACTCCTCGGCCGGTACTGTATTCACTGTGCCTAGCCCCCTGCCTTCTCCTTCTCCCCTCCCTCCCCCAATCCTCCCACCCAGTTCATTTTATAGACAAGGAACTGAGGCAAACAGGGTTAAACTTGCCTAGGAGCATATAGTTAGTAAGTGTCTGAGACTGGATTTGAACTCAGGAAGATGAGTCTTCTTGATTCCAAGTCTGTACTCTATCCACTGTGCCACCTAGCCAACCTACATAATTATTAGGGTAATGTAAAAGAGAAGATCACTAAAAAAAAAATCTGAGTAAAAATCAATAACAATCCTAGAAAATAGGAAATTAATCATAACACCCTACTCAGAACAGAGAGGAGAGAGACGATAGATCAGGATGTTGTATGTGCTCTCAGATATGATGATCGAGATGCTTTTGCTTGTTTTCATTTGTTACAAAGGAAGGTTTGATCTAGCTTTATACACACACACACACACACACACAGAGTGGTGCAAGGGCAGAAGGCATCAAGGGAATTTCTTTTAGAGAAAGAAAGAAAAAGAAAAATAACCAAGGGCAAGCACCAGCCAATAGAAGAATTTTATATTACCAAAACTTTTGCTTTGCTTTGTGGAATTTGTATATCCACAGGTCTCTGAGTTCACAATCAATAGAGCTGAGCTAAGTCACTAATGCCAAAGAATCCAAGGATATTCTCTCTCTCATGAGTAATTCATCAATATCCTCATAATACATGAACAAACCTAAAACTGGAAGGGGGGAGGGGAGGCAGACAATGTGATACAAGGACAGAAAGCAGCCAAAGATGTTTTTTAAGAGAAAGAAAGAAAGAAAAACAGCCAAGGGCAAGCACCAGTGCCAGCCAATAGAATAAAATTTTATACTACCACAACTTTTGCTTTTCTTTGTGGAATTTGTATACCTGAAAGTCTCAGAGTTCATGGTCACTAGGGCCAAGTTAAGTCACTCATACCAAAGAATCCAAGGATATTCTCCTTCTCATGAGGATTATCCTTACAATACACAAACAAACCCGAGAATCCCTGTCTCTGGTGAAGTTTTTAAAAATATTTTGCTAATGTCTTTTGTTGTCTATATAGCAATTGCTTCCCAATATGCCCCTCACATTGAACCCTCCTTTGTCACAAAGGAAAAAAGTTAAACAAAACTGACCCAAGAATTCAAGGGCATGTGACACCATTTGCAACAACATTATACCCTCAGAGTCTTCCATCTCTATTAGGAGACAGTATGTTTCATCACCAGGATCAAGACTGGTTACTGAATTTAATCTAAGTTGAGCTGCTTTTAAAGTGATTTTCATGTATTTTATTGTCAACTCTGTGTTTATCATCACATTGATTCTTGTTTCTTCTATCTTTATCAGTTCATACAACTCTTCACCTGTTTCTATTAATTGCTTGTGCCTTAGCACACAGTAATATGCCATTACATTCAACAGTACAAGCGATGGGCACTCTCATTGTTTCTAGTTTTTTCCTTCCGTTTTTTACAAACTGCAGATGGTGAAAAAGCATCTGTCCCCATTAAAAGTCAGTCAGACTGTGTGCTGTAAGAAATGATGTGTGTGATGAATAAAGCATGGAAAGATCTACATGAACTGAGTCAAAATGAAGTAGGCAGTCAAGAAAAAAACATAAACAATAGCTACAACAATATAAACGGAAAGTACTACCACAAAAAAGGAATGTTACAAAATTATAAAAAGCATGGCTCAAAAGAAGAGCTATGAGAACACTTTCCCAAACTTTCCCCTTGGCAGAGGAAGGTCAAAAATGTACATTGCACAGATTTTCACATTTTTAACATATTAATTGATGGTGTTAATTTTTCCTCTTTTCCTGTCTTTGAAAAAAATATAAATTGTTCTGTGGAACAGCTCTGTGGGAAAGGGAAGGGAAAAATAATGGGGAAAACTATGTTAATATAAAAAAACAAATAAAAACTTTTTAAAAAGTCAAACAGACCACCAGACATCTACTCCTGCTTCATAATTTCCATCCCCTTTACTTTGGGGACAGAAAAATAAAGCCAGATTAGGATCTCAGAGGTAACAATCCATGTCTTTCAGAAGGAATGGCAGATTTTCAGAGAAGATGAGAATCTAGAGCCTGTTTTTTCACTTAAAATGCAGAAAAGGTTAGTGTCTTTTATCCTGCACTGTATTATCAGTTCAGTATTTACTCAGAAGGACATCACCACTTCAGACTTTGGAGGTCCTCCCCTCCCAATTAAACAGTGGTTATTATGAGCCCTCTGAGTCAGTGAGGTTAAGCGCCCAACTGTGTTGTTATATACATAGTGTTCTGTTATTAAAAAGCAGAGTAAAATGATCATTCCTTATTTAACAGTCATCCAATAAAAATTTATTTACACCCACTAAGTGCAAGGTACTGTGGTTAGATAGAGAGAATAAAAAGATGACTAAAGCATGACTCTTGCAATTTATCTTACAGCCCTGCAAAGAAGAAAGCCTAGAGGAAGGGGAAGAGAATTGGGAAGAAGGGAAAGGAAAGAGGGGAAGGAGGAGGAAGGGAAAAAGGACAGGGGACAGGGACAGAAGGGCAGAGAAGAGGGAGAGAAGGAAGGCAGGAAAGGAAAGAAGAGAGAGAAAGGAAGAAGGGGGAAGAGAGAGGGAAGGAGAGATGGAAGATTCAAGAATAGGAATGGGGCATTGGAAAGGAGAAGGTCCGTTTTCGATCAGGGTAACCACCTCAGAGATAAAACCAGGAAGGAGTTTTAGTAGCCTGGCTAACCTGAATCTTCCTTTGATTAAGAAGCCAAGATCCTGAGCCAAGCTGGACAAAAATTAATTCTTTATAAACAAGTAAAAGAATGAATCAGAAGAAGCCTGAGGAATAAAAAGGCAAGAAGAGGAGAAGAAGGGAGGTGGGGAAAAGGTGGAAGAAGAAAGGAAAGGAGGTAAGGGCAGAGAGAAAAGAGGGGAGGGGAGGGGAAGGGAAAGGAATAAGAGAAAGGGGAACAGAGGAGAAGAAAATAGGGGAGGGGGAAGAGATGAGGCAGAAGAAAGGAGAGGAGAGAAGGGAAGGGGGAAAATGAGACAAGAAAAGGGAAGTGGAGAGGGGAAGAAGGGAGGGAAAAAGAAAAAGGAGAAGGGGAAGGAGAGTAAATAGAGTATAACTGGTGTTTATATATTACTTTAAGGTATACAAGGCATTTTATACCTGTTATCTGATTTTATTCTCACAACTACCCAGGGAACTAAGTACTAATATATTATTATTCCCATTTACAGATGAGCAATAATTTCATCAAAGAGTGACAATAATGAGACAAAATACCAAAATTTATGGAATGCAGCTAAAGAAGTTCTTGGGAGAAACTTTATATCTCTAAGTGCTCACATGAATAAAATAGAGAAGGAGATCAATAAATTGGATGTGCAATTTAAAAAACTAGAAAAAGAAAAAAATTAAAAATCCCCAATTAAATAACAAGTTAGAAATTCTGAAAAATCACAGGAGAGATTAATAAAATTTAAAGTAAAAAAACTATTGCATTAATAAATAAAAACTAAGAACTGGTTGGTTAAAAAAACAATAAAACAGATAAAACTTTTGGTTAATTTAATTTAAAAAAATAAGAAAACCAAATTACCAGTATCAAAAATGAGAAGGGTGAATTCACCACCAATGAAGAGGAAACTAAAGCAATAACTAGGAGCTATTTTGCCCAATTGTAAGCCAAAAACAATCTAAGTGAAATGGATGAATATTTACAAAAATATAAATTTCCCAAATTAACAGAAGAAGAAATAAAATACTCAACCCCATTTTAGAAAAAGAAATTAAACAAGTCATCAACGAACTCCCTAAGAAAAAATCTCCAGGGCTAGATGGATTTACAAGTGGATTCTACCAAACATTTAAAGAACAATACTAAGAGTGGCTAGGTGGTGCAGTAAGTAGAGCACGGGCCCTGGAGTCAGGAGAACCTGAGTTCAAATCCTGTCTCAGACACTTGACACACTTACTAGCCATGTGACTTCCCCAAATGCCCTCCAAAAAGCAAAAAACAAAAACAAAAACAAAACAATACTATATAAACTATTTGGAAAAAATAGGTGGGGTCCTACCAAATTCCTTCTATGACACAAATATGGTGCTAATGCCTAAATGGGAAAGAACCAAAATGGCGAAAGAAAATCACAGACTAATTTTCCTAATGAATATTGATGTAAAAATTTTAAATAAAATATTAGCAATGAAATTATAGCAAGTTACTACCAGGATAACACACTATGAGAAGGTGGATTTATACCAGGAATGCATGGCTGATTCAATATTAGGAAAACTATCAGCATAATTGACTGTAACAATAACAAAACCAACAAAAGTCAGATGATTATCTCAAGAGATGCAGGAAAAGCTTTTGACAAAACACAGCACCTATTCCTATTAAAAACATTAGAAAGTATAGAAATCAATGGAATTTTCCTTAAAATGGTAAGTGGTATCTGTCTAAAACCATTAGCAAGCTTTACATATAATGGGGAGAAACTAGAAGCATTCCCAGTAAGATCAGGGGCGAAACAAGGATACCCATTATCACCACTATTACTCAATATTGTACCATTTTACAGATGAGGAAACTGAGGCTAGGGGTTAAGTGGCTTACCCATCTAGTGCCTTGAGGAAGGATTCAAATTCAGGCTTCCTGACTTCCAAGTCCAGCACTTTACCTGGCCTTCCTCCAACAATACACTTACAACACAAAAAAAGCTATAAAAATTCAAAAAAGGAAGAGAGAAGCAGAGAAGACTAGGTTGGGCAAATAGTCTCCTGTTTCAGGATTAGACCAATGTGTGGGTTTACTTTGTATGACTATGCTAATTTATTAGAAGTGTCCAGTTTTTGTTTCTGATTGTTGTTTTTGGGTTGTTTTTTTTTTTCAATTGTAGGTGGGGTGGGATTCTGAAGGTTGAAAAGGGCTAGACAAAAAGTTACTCAAAAGAAATGAAAGGGTCATTGAAACATTTAAGGGAAAATACCCAGAAGAAAAGAAAGTTCACAGAAAGAAACCATACATAAGGAATTTACAGTTTTATGGGCAAAATGCTTAAACAGTTCTATTTTTATATGCAATTTTTTTTGTGTTCATAAATTTTTAAAACAAAACACAGAGAAGGTAGCTTTGGGCTGTGATTTTTAAAATAAGTATGACTTTAATTGGTGGAGATGGAGAGGGGATATTCTAGAAGACAGGAAGAGCCTGAACAAAATCATGGAAATGAGAAAAGACAGGAGACTTGGGTTTAACCCATCATTTGGGAAGCAAAATCAAAATTTCTAGTATCTCATATCACTAGATAAAAGAATTATTTTCTAATTCCTTCATGATGATTGCCGTGAAAATTCTTGCAAAATCAAATACTTACTTGCAAAATCCTTTGAGACCCTGAGACAAAAAGTTCAGTATCTATGGTTGTTAAAACAGATGGTGTTTCTAAACATCCTTAAGTGGTCATGTGACAGATCAAGAATATCATATTTCATTTTTTTGATAAATAAGAATAAGGCAAAATTAAAAAAAAAATAACAGGGGGAGGGGCAGCTAGGTGCCAAAGTGAGTAGAGCACTGGCTCTGGAGTCAGGAGGACCTGAGTTCAAATCCAGCTTCAGACACTTAACACTTACTGGCCCTGTGACCTTGGGCAAGTCATTTAACCCCAATTGCCCTACCTTCCCCTCTCCAAAAAGCAAAAACAAAATAAGTAACGGCCTAGATCTAACATTGTTTCTAAAGAAGAGTCAGTGTAGTATTTTATCATGTTGGTGATAGCTCTGGGAAGGACATGTGGAATGATCAAGTTGATCATTTGGGAGGTCTGTGAGCATATTAGTAGGTACCATTGGTCAAGAATTCATGTCTTGGGGCAGCTAGGTAGCGCAGTGAGTAGAGCGCCGGCCCTGGAGTCAGAAGGACCTGAGTTTGGATCCAGCCTCAGACACTTAACACACACAAACAAAAAACAAAAACACCTAGCCATGTGACCTTGGGCAAGTTACTTAACCCCAATTGCCCTCCAAAAAGCAAAAAAAAAAGAATTCATGTCTTGTTTCTCCTGCCAAGTCCCTCTGGGTCCTCAAGTAGTCCAATGGGACCACAGGCCAAAGCCAGGGACCCACTCTCAAACAACTTAAACTAACAAACTAATTTATTCCACTAATCTCCCTTCTACTCCATGTCTCACCAAGACTGGAGGTAGCCATGGGCTCTCTCAGCCTCCATGGAACCTTACCAACCTAGTGCATGCCTACTTCTAAATTCTAGGTCTGCTGACCAAGAACCATCCTAGCTAAATGCCCAAGTTGGCTACAGGATTTTTTTTTTAATTGTAATGTTGATACAGTGGAAGAAGAGGCCTAGATTTGGAGTCAGGGCTTTAATCCCATTCTGTATCACTAACTGGGGCAGCTTGTGACTCAGTGGATAGTGCTGGGTCTTAAGTCAGAAGAGTTACCCTGAGCAAGTCACTTAACCATGTTTGCCTGAGTTTCCTCATCTGCAAAATGAACAGGGCAAGTAAATGACAAACCATGCCAGTATCTTTGCCAAGAAAACCCCAAGAGGGGATACAAAGAGCCAGACAGGGCTGAATTGACTGAACAACTGTTGGACACAACTGACTTTCCCCTTCCCTTCATTGATTTGTAAACTCCAACCTTCTCTTCCCTTCATTTGTAAAGCAGACAACTCCACCTTTCCCCTTCCCTTCATTAATTTGTAAAACAGACCCCCACACCTTTCTTTCCCCAGATTGATCTTTGGGTGGGAGTTCCAGGCTAGGGTTTTGAGCCTGGGGGAAAATTCAAATGTATACTGACCAATCACTGTAGTTTCAGTTTACATCACTGTAATTTCAGCTTATGTAACCTGGCTATGGAACCTCTATAAAAACTGGCACAATGTCTGTGCCAAAGCACTGTCTGATTTGGGTGACCATGCACCTGGACAGTCCCGCAGTAATAAAATCCACTTTTTAAATTTAATCTCGGGGATCTTCTGTCTCGCTTTATTGGGGTACAACACAACAACATGCCACTTAGTACCTGGTTGCTGTCAGGCTTTCACTTAAGCTGGTTGGGCCTCAGTTTCCTCCTCTGTAAAATGAGGGGGCTGACAAAATGCTCTCTAGCCAGGCTTTTCAACTCTTAAGTCTGAAATCATAAGAAAGTAAAAGACAAACACATTATCAGGAGTCATGAAAGAAGCCTCCCCACTTTTAAGGATTAGTTTATCTTAGAGCCTTATATTCAAAGTAAAATATAAGCAGTCTGCTTCATTGTTATTTAAGACTGCGTAGTAACAATATATTATGGGCTGAAGAGAATGTGGATGGAAATAATGTCCCTAGGCAGAGAAGCTTCAGTCAACTGGAATAAGTAGCCCAAGTAGGAGCTGCTTGTCATTATCATTGTTTTAAGGAACGTGCAACTAGTCAGTTCATCAAGACCACAAGAAACTCGCTTCTCTAACAGAGCTATTTCCTGGGTTGGCATTTAGCAAATCAAGCATTTGAAATAATGTGGCAGCTCTATCTTAACTAAAAGATGTAATTTCAAAGAATCCTCTTACATCCCCCTCATATGAGGAGGCTGGGGAGAGAAAGAAAATCAGTCTTGCATAAAATATAGTCTATGTATTTCCTTTTTTTTGTTTTTAAAGGAGGCCACTTGAGTTAGCTTCAGCTGAACTATTGGACTGAATGAAAAGAGAATGTATAGTAATTACATCCTCTCAACCTATCAGAAACATAACTAGGACATTTTGTACCTGGGTTTGGGGAAAAGGGGAGGGAATAGAGAAGGGGAAACAACTAGAGGGACCAAGAGAAGGAAGAAAGATGGGAGGAAAGGGGAAAAGAGAAGGAAGGAGGAGGGGAGGGAGCATGTAAACCTCACCTAAAACAATGGGCTCAGAAAGAACCTGTATTTAGAAGGGCGGACACTGTATTGTAGCAGAGACTTTGGGGACACTCCAAGGCTGCTGCTGAGAAGCCTATTCACACCTCTACTCCTTCAAGAAAGGAGCCATCTGGTGGCTTCATATTCTAACTAATTATTCTTGATAAATAGATACTGAGACCAGTTGTTTCTTCACACTTGAGAGCTAAAAAGCTTAACTCCTGGAGTGGTAAATCTCATAGTAAACAGGGAACTGCTTTGGGGGAAGACACTGAAATTTGGGCGGGGGGGGAAGGTGTCAGCTTCTCCCAAATCCTCAAAGTATAATGTTAGATATGGTTCCAGATAATCAGGGATGAAGCATTCTACCCAACTCCTGAAAGAGATAGAGGACCCAAGATGCAGAATATTTTTGAATATGGCCAATTCCTGAATTTGTTTTGCTTGATTCTACATATTTGTCATGAGAATTTTTTTTTACCCCCAATGGAGAAAAGGTGGGAGGAAGAGAAAATAGATTTTTGTTTATTGAAAAAATAAAATAAAATTTAAAGTGTAATGCTAGGGTTAGAAGGCACCTCAGAGATCATTTAATCTAACTCCTTCATTTTACAAAGCAGGAAAATGAAACCCCAGAGAAAGGAAGTGACTTTGTCAAGGACATAAAAGGAGGCTTATTAAGAGATATAATGAGAGAACATAATTACTATCCATTGTCTTCTTACAAAAAAATGAGACTGAGAAACAATCACAGACATACCATATCTGTGATGACCAATTATGACAGACTGGACTCTTTTCAGCAAAACAGTGATATAAGTTAATCCCGAAAGACTCAAGAAAGTGAGAAATGCACCATCCAGAGATATAACTAGAAAGAACTGAGCCTGAATCCTGATGGAAGCAAACTAAATGATCTTGTTCTTTTCATTGTTTGGTTTTATTTCTTCCTTACCATCTTTCATCCCACCTAGTACAATACGCCTTTGTAATTGGACTAATGTCTAATATGAACGTATTTGCAAATCCTATACTGAACTTCCTCGTGGGGGGAGGGGGGAGGGAAGTAAAGGAAATTTGAAAATCAAGGAACTATGGAATTGAATCTTGTTAACTGAAACTAAACTAATAAATTAATTTTTTAAAAAATGAGACTGAGCTGAGGAAGTATTCAATGGAGTCCAAATCTCACAGATTCATTGGAGCTAGACCTTGAAAACCGCATTATTCAACCCCCTCACTCCACAGAAGAGAAAACAGAGGCTCAGAGTGAGTTTTGGTAAGGTAACTAGAACAAGTGTATCCTGAATTGCTGTCTCTTTGAGGCAAATTACTGAAATCTGAAGAGGAAGGAAAAACGTAGAGGTAATGCTGTCTCCACCAATGAGAGGGTGAAGCTTCCTTTTTGTACTGCACTACTGAAAGCACCCTCACCATCACCAAGGCTGTGATACTGCAAAGAACCCCTAGGCTTATAATAAATGTAAGAGAGAGATTTAGAGAATCCTGGGAAGAATTATATGAACTGGGGCAAAGTGAAGTGAGCAGAATAATTTATACAATACAAAATAATTTATATAATAACAACAAAAATTTAAGAAACTTGATCAATGAAATGACAATCACAACTCCAGGGGGTCAAAGATGCCACCACCCACTTCCTGACAGACAGCTGATAGTCCCAGGATGTAGAATGAGGTAGAAATTTTCTGACACAGACAATAAGTGGATTTCCTTTGCTTGATTATGCATATTTCTTACAAAAGCTGTGTTTTTTCTTTTTTTTAAATGGGGGCGGTATTGAGCAGATTTTTTTTTAGAAAAAGTGTTCCAAACATGAATATAGTGAAGTTCTTTTTTAAATATTGCAAATATATGTATAATCAGTTATGTTGTTTAAATATGAGCTTGTAACAAATTATATTTTAGATATGTTTTGAAAAGAAGTAAACAGTAAACTACAAGACTGCAAAGTTACCGATGCTATGAAATGCAATCATAATTTTAGGAAAATTGCTTAAGTGATTTTTTTTTAAGAAAATAGAGACTGATAATGAGAGAGTACCGATGTGTCAGAACCAAGATTTAGCAATAAAACATTTTTTAAAAGAAAAAAAAGGAGCTCCTAGACCTAGAAAAGCATTCCCCCCCACAAAGGGTCACTTGGTCAGTCAACCATCATTTATTTAAGCACCTCACTAAGCATCAGACATTGTGCTAAAGTACTGGGGAGATAAAAAAGGACAACCCCCCCCCCCACAAAAACATCACAATGCTTGCTCTCAAATACTTCACTTTCTAGTAGAGTAGAAAACACAAAACAACTATGACATAAATAGATATATATATACACACATATATATTTATATATACATATATACACAGACATAGACACAGATATATACACACTTACATGCAGACATGCACAATATACATATCTATGTTATATGTATTAATATTATATTGCTATGTAATTATATTATTATGACAAACTAATAATGATATGTAGTATGTAACAGTACATTATAACTATATAGTATATATGCATTATATAGTTATGTACTATGCAGTCTCAGAGGGAAGACTATCCCCCCAATTTATCATATATACGATCCAAAGATTAAAGAGGATTAGGAAAGGCTTCTTGCAAAAGGTAGGATTTTAGCTGAGCTTGAAGAAAGCCAGCAATGCCAGGAGGCAGAGATAAGCAGAAAGAACTTTCCAGTCATGGAGCACAGACAACGAAAATGTTCACATCTGACAGGTGAGTATCTTGTAGCACAAAAAGGAAATGGGACTGAAGAGGCCAATGTCACTGCATTCAAGCAATTTAATAGCTGAGTTAGGAATTAACTCAATGGGAGGAGAATTGAGGCAAGGTGACCAGCTAGCAGCTATTATAAAATTCAGGTGTGAGGTGTCGAGGGCCTATACCAGGACAGTAGCAATGTCAGAAGAGAGAAAGGACATAAATAAGATATGGGAGGACAAGGGCGGCTAGGTGACTCAGTGAATAGAGCACTAGCCTTTGAGTCTGGAGGACGTGAGTTCAAATCTGAACTCAGACACTTAACACTTACTAGCCATGTGACCTTGGGCAAGTCACTTAACCCCAATTGCCCTGCCTTCCCCCCTCTAAAACCAAAAGAGAGAGAGAGAGAGAGAGAGAGAGAGAGAGAGAGAGAGAGAGAGAGAGAGA
Source organism: Gymnobelideus leadbeateri (assembly GCA_011680675.1). NCBI lineage: Eukaryota > Metazoa > Chordata > Mammalia > Diprotodontia > Petauridae > Gymnobelideus > Gymnobelideus leadbeateri. The sequence goes on along the minus strand of WOXC01007937.1, from coordinate 1,878,272 downwards.
GAGAGAGAGAGATGGGAGGAAGGTAGACTTACGGGGATGTGACTTTTTATTGGATATGGTAAAGTCAAAGATGGCACCTAGGTTGTGAGCCTGGGTGACTCGGAGGATGGTGACATCCTCTACATTAATAGGAAAGTTAGGAATAGCAGAAGGTTTGGGAGGAAATAGAATGAGTTCAGATTTAGATATTACAGGTTTAAGATGAGATGTCTACAAAACACCCAATTCCAGATGTCTGATAGGTAGATAGGAGTGTGAGAAGGAAAGTCAAGAAGGAGGCTGGGTTTGGACAAGGAGCTATGAGAGTCATCTGTTTGGAGATGATCACTGAATCCACTAGAGCTGATGAGACCACTAAGTGAAACAGTATAGAGGGAGGAGAGAAGAGGACCCAGGTCAAAGCCATGGTTAGTGGGTATGTGGATGAAGATCCAGTAAGGAAGCCAGAAGAGTGGGCAGACAGGCAGAAGAACTAGGAGAGAGTACTGTCACAAAAACCAAGAGAGACTATCAAAGAGTGACTGACATCTTCAAAACTGCCAAGATCAAGAAGGATGAGGTTTGAGGTGTAAGAAAAGCCCACTGGATTTGGCAATTAGGTAAGAGCAGTTTCAATTGTATGATGTCTGAAGCCAGGCTGCAAAGAGGAAATGAGAAATTTGAAATGAACTAAACTACAGCAGCACCCAGGTTCTGTCCTGGGTTCTCTGCAGGGGTGATCAAAGGGTGATCTCATCATCAGCTCCCCTGATTTCAATGGTCATCTCTATGCAAATGACTCTCATAGATACTTGTCCAGTCCCAGCCTCTTTCCTGGCCTCCCCTCTCATGCCTCCACCTGCCTATCAGACATCTTGAACTGGGCATTTGGTAGATATCCAGTCTTATATTCACTACATCTAAAACTGAACTCATTTTCCCCCTCAAACCCCCAAACATTCCTTTCTTATGAGTGGAGAGGGTACCACCATCCTCCAAGTCACCCAGGCTCACCACCTAGACACCCAATATAGCTGACCTTCTTAAGGAGTTTAGTCACAAATGGAAAGAAGAATATGGAATGATAACTAATAGATGGACAGACCAAGTGAGGGTTTTTTGAGGAAGGGGGAAATGTGGGAAAGCATAGATCACATCCTTATCTGAGACTAAAAGCTTCCTCTCAGCTTACAGTATAGCCCACTACACTTTCAACTCCATTCTCCTCCCTTCTCCACTGGACTTGGGGAAAACAGTGGCTGTCTCCCTACTACTCACTGGCCAATTATGTATGACTAGAGGGTAGGGGAAACTGCCTAACAGCTCTTCTGCTTCCTCTTCCCATACAAAACATGCAATGGCCACTGTAGGCACCAAGTTGACCAGTTGACTGGATCACACTCTGAGCTAAGCCTCCTTCCTCTTTTCTAAGTCAAACCTGAGTTTGCAACCTACTAGCTGTGGATTCTGACCTCCCAATCCCCCAAGATCAGGTGCTAGAGTTGTACCATTCTCCCAGCTGACTCCCAGTCCGCTCCCCCCACCTTGTCTCCAGGTCCACCCCCCACCACTGCTCCCTGCCACCAGACTGTGCCTCTGCCTCCCACATACATATACATACACATACACTCACTTCTTCCTTACATGTAGCTGATTGACACAATGGACAAAGCATTGACCTGAAGTGAGGACGACCGAAGTTCAATTCAGGTTCTGGACACAAGCTGTGCGACACTGTCTGCCTCAGTTTCTATAACTTAAAATGAGGATAATAATTGCACCTGTTTCACGAGGTTGTTGTGAGGATCAAACGAGATATTTGTAAAGTTCTTAGCATAACATCTGACACATAGTAGGGGCTTAATAAATACTTGTTTCCTCACTTGCTTCCATCCTTTCTTAGAGGAGTACAAACATAGCCAGCCCCCTATCCTCTTTATATTCCCCAAGTCTCTGGAAAATTTTGAGCCCTTTGGCAAATCATTATCAATATCATATGACCACCATATTAAATGTCAGACCCAAAGAAATTCAGTCATTTACCCAAACTCACACATACCTAGCTCCAGATAAAGCTGGTTATGTGGCCATCTAGACCAAGGTCTTTATTTTGCAGATTAGAAATCTAAGACACAAGAGGTTAAGTGACTTGTCCAAAGTCATTATAGGTGGTAGATGTTAAAGGCAGAAATCAAACCCAGATCTTCTTACTATAAAGCCAGTGTAACCCTGGGCATTTAAACTCCCAAGGCAGTGGAACAGCCATATGTATATACAATTTACACACATATATATGTATGTAATACATATATATATGTGTGTGTGTGTGTGTGTGCGTGTGCATGTATAGACACACACACACACATATGAAAAATTGGGGACAGTCTCAGAGGGAAGACAGTAAGATTAAGGTGGCTGGAAAAGGCTTCTTGCAGAAAGTGGGACTTTCCAGTACCTACTCCTTGATAGGGTTGGGGCAAGTATAGAATGGGACAGACAATGAGGTAATTTATTTTGCTTGACTCTACACATTTGTTATAATTGAAGGTATTCAAGGGAAGTATGGAACGAGTTAATGGGAGAGGTGAATCATAGAGAGAAAAAATAATAAAAGATCAATAAAATATTTTAAAATAAGGTCAGAAGGGGGCACAAATTAAAGAATTTTGTTACTAACATTTAATTTAGCTTATATTTCAAAAATTTAAAGCAATTATAAAACCTAAAAATGAAAGACTGTAGAGAAATATGTAAAGCCTCATATTATGTGATGAGAAGAAAGTAGAGCCAAAGTAAAATATATACACTGACATAAATAAAGTCTTCCTGGAGAAGCAACAGAACTATTGAAATACTGTGATCATTGTTAACCACATTATCCAACTCAAAAGGCACATTTCTTTCTATTAGCAATCCATAAGCTAATTGTTTCAGAAAATATATGTTGCAAAAGGGGTTATTTGGATGTTTGCTGGGAAGTGCTTGCTGAGGAAGGGGAAGGAAACAAGAATTTATTAATTACCTATTATGTGTCAGACCCTGTGCTAAAACACTTTACAAATATTCTCTCATTTACGCCAAAACAATGTCAATACATTTCTTTAAACCTGCAAAATTACAAGATGGGGAAAGGCATTCCCTGTGACTGACTGAGAAGCAGTCAGGAGCTTTCTTTTTCCCATATGATGGGAAGTTCACAGTAGGGAATAGTAAGAGATAAGATTAGAGAGGTAGGTGGGGGGCAGGGGGGGGAGCGACTAGGTGGCAGTGAATAGAACAGTCAGAAGGACCTGAGTTCAAATCCAGCCTCAGACACTTAACACAAAACTAGCTATGTGACCTTGGGCAAGTCACTTAACCCCAATTGCCCTACCTTCCCCTTCCAAAAAGCAAAAAAAAAAAAAAAAAGGTAGGTGGGAGGCACCCTCAAGGGTAAACCCAAAGAGGGCAAGATTAAATTTTAATTATCTCATTGAGCTTTATATGTAGTAGGAATTTCAAAAAGCTGTTGCTTCATGAAAGATGAATGAATGAATGAATGAATGAATGAATGAATGAATGAGCAAATAAACAGCCCTGTTTGCCAGGATAGAGAGTTAAGAATGTATCCTAGAGGCAGTGAGGAGTCAGAATTTTTCAACCTGTGTGTAACAAGATAAAGGAAGTGGTTCTAAAAGATTAACCAGCTGGCATTGTACAGCAGAGAGGGCAGTGATCCAGGGGTGAGGCCATCAAGGGCTGTTCAGTGGCAGAGACAAACCTTTTTAAAAGGATCACATGGATATGAGAGATTTTTCATAGATCAATAGACTTGGTCATTTACTGACTATAGAAAATAAAAGAGAGGAGGAAGTGAAAAGTGACTTCAAAGCAGGTATCAGAAACCTTTTAGACACCAGGTACCAAGTTACGCAGTTTCAGTTTCCTGGAAAGCTGGGAGGGCCAGGAATGAAAGGAAACCAATCAATTCAGAAAGATATCTTCCTCCAACCTAGGGCAAATTAGAGAGGGTTAACAAATTCTTTTAAAATGCAAATGTCCCTATGAGAGTTAAGCCTCATTAACACTTTAATGTGAATTATTTTAATTAGGTAGCCAAATCACTTTCATTCAAATCCCAAGCTAAGACCAATCAAACAGCAAGAAAGGAAGTTTTGTTTTAAGAAGCTGAAAGGAAGAGATAATTATGAACCTGGGGACACCTGGGAGAGGTCAGGTCTCACCACTTCTCTTCCACTGAGATCATTTCTCCTTTGAGACTGGCACAAAAATGGTCACCAATACCTATTCCAAGGTTTGGGGTTTTCTCCTGTGTAGCTGAGAAAATGTAGTGTCTGATGGACAAAGGAAAGTCAGGAGGGAAAAAAAGAGCTGGTTTGAGTGTGAAACTATGATAGCTTCAATTCAAAATATGCTAAATTTTAGGTGATGGTATCATATCCAAGTAGAAATATCCAGCAGGTACGTCAGTTGGAAATAATGGGTGGGAATTTAAAAGGCAGCTGTGGAAAGGGAGTCAGGAAGACCTGTATTCAAATCCTATGTCTGACACTATCCTGGTATGTTGACCTACAAGCATTTATTTTTTGTTTGTTTGTTTCTTTTGCTTTTGGGGGGACAATTGGGGTTAAGCGATTTGCCCAAAGTCACACAGCTAGTAATTGTGTCAAGTGTCTGAGGCCACTCCTATAAGCATTTATTAAGCACCTACAATGTACCAGGCACTATGTTAAGTGATGGAGACAAAAGAAAGGCAAAAAGAATCTCTGCCCTCAAGGAGCTCACATTCTAATGGATAGGACAACAGGTAAAAACAACAATGTACAAATAACATATATAAAGGATAAATTGGTAAAGTCAGAAGGAAGGCACTAGCTTTAAGGGACACCAGGAAAGGCTCCTTTACTGAAGGTTTTAGCTGAGACTTAAAAGGAAACCAGGGAAGGCAGGAAGCAGAGACCAGTAAGAAGAGCATTCCAGACACTGGACATAGCACATAATCTCTCTAACTTCAGTTTCCTTATCTGTAAAATGGGAATAAAAATGGCACCTCCTCAAATGGGGAATAATTGAGATCATGAATTAAAGCATTTTATAATGCTTTAATTACATAAAAGTACATAAAAGTCAGTTTTTAACTAATAAATGCTGTCTAGACACAAACATGCCAAAGCTATCAACAGAGAGGTGACTGTAAAAGTCACTAAGAAAGTTATAGAGAGAGGGCAGAAGGCTGATCTTTAGGGATTTGCTCCCAGAGTTTAATTCAGTAAGTTTTATTAAGTACCTACAACCTGGCATGACAATAGAGATTTAATAAATGCTTGCTGACTGGCTGGCTGGTTGGTTGAGCTGGTTGGTTGGTTGGTTGGTTGGCTGGGTTGGTTGGTTGGTTGGTTGGTTTTGTTGGTTGGATAGGTTGGGTTGGTTGGTTGGTTGGTTGGTTGGTTGGTTGGTTGGTTGGTTGAAAAAAAAAAAGGAGCCACAATTGAGAGGTAAGAAGAGGATCACAAAAGGGTTAGTTCCCATCCTTCTATAACTGCTAGTATCTCATGACTGCAGAAATACACGAGGACAAAAGCTACTATGAATTCTATTTTCAAACAAATTTTTACTCTATCAATGAGAAAGCAAATTTGACATTCTGTAAAATTCAAGAGTGAAATGCTCAAACTACCCATCCCAATGATAACTTCCTTCATTGGTTATCTCCAATTCACCTTGGACATCTCGTTAGTACACAGTTGTTTGCATGTTGCCTCCACCATTAGACTGGGAGCTCCCTGAAGGCAGAGGCTATTTTTGCCTTTATTTATATTCACAGAGTTCAGGACTGTACCTGGTACACATTAAGCACTTAAAAAAACACTTATTGACTAACTGATGGGGGGAAGACAGCTGGGGGAGAGGGCATCAAATTACATTCAGAGTAGCTGAGCCAGCTAGGTGGTTCAGGGGATAAAATGCTGGGTGTAGAGTCAGGAAGAACTGAATTCAAAGCTCACCTCAGATTCTTACTAGCTGTGTAACCCTGGGCAAGACACTGAACATTTTTGCCTCAGTTTCTTCATCTATAAAATGAGGTGGAGAAGTAAATGGTAAACCACTTCAGTATCTATGCCAAGAAAATACCAAATGGGTTCACAAAGGGTTGAACAAGACTGAAATAACTCAATAACTTCAAAAGAGGGTTTTTTTTTCTATTAGACACTTATGAAGCAGCCTCTCAGCACAAAACCTATGACTCATAGCCATGTCTTACTGATGCTAAAGATTAAAATGACTGTTTGAATTTAGTGACCCCTTGCAATAACTTCTGGGGCACCCTGGAAGTCCTCAAGCCTGCAGGCTGGAAATGATTAGTATGGTATCATAGATGACAAAGGGGGAAAAAAAACTTCCAAGAGTGGTCCACTGTATCAAATGTCAAAGAGAGGTCCAGAAAAATGATTGAGAAAAAGCCTTTGGAACTTCTAAGAATAAAATACATTATATCTCCTTGGTTGGAGACAGTAGGTCCCTATGAAGGGTGGTGGGGTTAGAGGAGTTTCAAAGCATTAAGAAGGGAGGTGGTGAGGAAAACTGACAAGAAATAAACATGAACTATTTTTTCAAAAAATCTAACAGTTGAGAGTAAGAGATAATATGTACTTAAGAATATCATTTATCAGTAATTAAGAGGATATAACAGGTTCAAGAAAAAGGCAGTTGGTATTTTGTTTTGTTTTGTTTTGCTTTTGTTTTTTTTTTTGTTTTGTTTTGTTTTGGAGGGCAATTGGGGTTAACTTGCCCAAGGTCACAAGGCTAGGTATTTTTTTGTTTGTTTGTTTGTGTTAAGTGTCTGAGGCCAGATCCGAACTCAGGTCCTTCTGACTCCAGGGCCAGCCCTCTTACTCACTGCGCCACCTAGCCGCCCCTGTTTTGTTTTTCATTGTTGAAAAGACATATACAGGAAGAAACCAGAAAGGAGATTCTGGAGAAGACAAAGAACTTAAGAACAATGTCCTTCAAAATTTAAAGTGATAGGACCTAAGGCACATAGGGAAGGATGAACTTTACCCAAAGAGAGATTACACTTCCTCCACTGGAACTGCATTAAGAGTATGGATAAAGAGGGGTGGCTAGGTGGCTCAGTGAGTAGAGCACCACTGGCCCAGAGTTCAAATCTGACCTCAGACATTTAACACTTATTAGCCATGTGACCTTGGGCAAGTCACTTAACCCCAATAGCCATGCCTTCCCCCTCCAAAAAGCAAAAAAAAAATAGGGGTGGCTAGGTGGCGCAGTGAGTAAGAGCGCCGGCCCCGGCATCGGGATGACCCGGGATTGGTCCCGGCCTCAGAAAATGAGCACCCACACATAAATAATGACTGGCTATGTAACCTTGAGCAAGTTACTTAACTCCAATTGCTTTAAAATAAATAAATAAAAAGCAAAAAAAAATTTTTTTTTTAAAAGAGGATGAAGAGACAAAGAAATGCTGAAATACAGGGTAATAGAGTATAGAACTAGATTAAGTCAAAACATCCAGATTCTAGTAGCGTTCCTGCTGCTAGCTAGTTGTGTGACCACCTCTCCAGACCTCTGGTAAAGTACAGGGCTTGGACATCTAAATGATCTCAGTAATTAACATATATTAAGTACTTAAATGCTTGCTTCTTGCCTCTAGGTCCCTTTTAGATCTAAAACTATGATTCTAGTAGCTTCAGATTTACTTGCACATTCCACAGAAAGAAAAATGTATTATTTGACTCACTTAAAGGAAGCTTGATTTTGTCCTTCTGCCAAAACAGACCACAAGCTCTCTACAATTTAATAACTAGCTGTGTGATTCTAACACTGGCAAGTCACTTAATTTCTTAGAGCCCCAGTTTCCCCATCGGTAAAATGGTTGTTACGAAGATTCAAGGCAAAGTAATGTATAAACCTTATAGCACTGTGTAAATATTTTAAAATAATATTTTATTTTTACTCCCCCAATCATTTGCAAAAACATTTTTAAAAAATATTTGCTGGGGCTTTTTTAAAGTTTTGAGTTCCAAATTCTATCCCTCTCTCCCTTTCCTCCCTCCTCCCTGAGAGGGCAAGTCAGGGATGGGGAAGTCTGTTCTGAGAAGTTTGGATTCAGTCAAAGGGCTGCACTTGAGGAACTAGAGGGCCACATGTGGCCTCAAAGCTGCAGATTCCCCCACCTCTGGGATAAGCAATACATGGGCAATCATGTAAAACATTTCCATATTAAAGATTTTAGCACCATATGAATATAAAAACCATGATTATTACCATTATTATTAGGAAGATACTCCTTAAGACTTGGGGTGGCCAAATATTTAACCACTGGGGAGTTAACCTGGAACTGAAGCTCTTCAGATCCATCAGAATTGATCTTTAAAGAAGAGACATAAAGTCTATCACCAGGTCTCTTACTTGAAGCTTTCCTGGCTTGGTAGGATCTGCCAGAGCCTGAGTTCCAAAGATATCAACTTGGCTCTCTATGTAATTTTAATTTACAATCAATGAGATGTAAAATAATATATATCTCTATAAGGTTATTTGAAGAAAAAAATGTTTTTGAGGCAACCAAAAAAAAAACCTTTTAAAACAGCAAAAAAAAAATCTATACCTTGCCTGAATATATTCCAATATTATAAACTTTGTAAAGGAGTCTTAATTTTCCTTCAAAAGCCTAAAGCAAATATGAACTGATGCTGAGTTAAGCGAGCAGAACCAGGAAAACTCTATATACAGTAATAACAACATTATGCGATGATTAACTATGACTGACTTAACTCTTGTCAGCAGTACAATGATCCAAGACAATTCCAAAAGACTTATGATAGAAAGTGTTATCTACATCCAGAGAAAAAACCATGGAGTCTGAATGCAGATCAAAGCATACTATTTTCACTTTCTTTTAGTTTGTTTTTCCTTTCTCATGGTTTTTCTCTTTTCTTCTGATTCTTCTTTCATAATATGACTAATGTGGAAATGAGTTTAACATGATGGCAAATGTATAATCTATATCAGATTGCATGCTGTCTTGCGGAGGGGAGTGAGGGAAAAAGAAAAATTTGGAACTCAAAATCTTATTTCATATTAAAAAGCTGCCTTTCTCAGTCCGCTTTTATGATATATTTAAAGAATGAGAAATTTTGCAATACGTATCTCTTATAAAAGCCTCATTTCTCCAAATATATAGAGAACTGAGTTAAATTTATAAAAAATACAAGTCATTCCCCAATTGATAAATGGTCAAATGACATGAACAGGCAGTTTTCAGACAAAGTAACCAAAGCTTTCTCTAGTCAAATAAAAAATGCTCTAAATCACTATTGATCAGAGAAATGTAAATTAAAACAACTCTGAGGTACCACCTCACACCTAGCAGAGTGGCTAATATGATAAAAAAAGGAAAATGTTGGATGTTGGAGGGGATGTGGGAAAATTGGGACATCAATGCACAACTGGTGGAGTTGTGAACTGATCCAACCATTCTGGAAAGCAATATGGAATTATACCCAAAGGGTTTATAAAACTATGCTTTGATCCAGTAATACCACTGCTGGGTCTATATCTCAAAGACACCCAGAAAAAGGAAAAGGACCTATTTGTACAAAAATATTTATAGCAGCTCTTTTTATAGTAGCTAAGAATTAGAAATCAAAGGGAAGTTCATCAATTGGGGAATGAATGGCTAAACAAGCTGTGGTTGTAATAGAATATTACTGTACTATAAGAAATGACAAGCAGTATGATTTCAGAAAAACCTGGAAAGATTTACATGGACTGATGTAAACGGAAATGAACAGAACCAGAATGTTATATACAGTAGCAGCAATATTGTTTGACGAAGAACTGTGAATAACTTATCTATTCTCAGCAACACAATGATCCAAGACCAAAGGACTAATAATGAAGCATACTATCCACTTCCAGAAGAAGAACTGATAATGATTAAATACAGACTGAAGCATATAATTTCTCACTTTTTTTTCTTTTATTCAAGTCTTCTTGCACGAAATTACTAATATGTAAATATTTTACATAATTGCACATGTATAACCTATATCTGCTTACCATCTCAGAGAGAGGGAAGGGAAGGGAGGGATAGAATTTGGAACTCAAATTTTAAAATGTTTAAAAATTGAAGAAAAAAAAAGGATGGTGCAACATCAAAGCCAAAAATATGTCTCAGTCTAGCAATATGTTTTACACCCAGTTAACAGTGTTAAATACCCATATAATGAGCTTATCCATCTCCACTTTTTGACAATATGTCCCATGCTATTACAAGGAATTATTTGGGTCCATTCAAATCCTTGAGCTGTAATGAGATTTAATTATTTTGAATGCTGTTGTAATCAATGGATCATTGATGTGGCTTAGGAATCTTTTTATTATTCAGAGATTCTTGTGGCAGTGGAATCTATAATGCATAAGAGTATCTGACCTATACCACTGTGCATACATAGTTCTGAAAGCAGCTTCCAAAGCACTGATTAAACAGTGTCCCCAAACAAGTCAATATCACCTTTCTCCTACAGCAGAGAAAAACTGCCAAGGTCATTTGGCTGAGAAATGAATCAATATGCATAATGTAAGCTTAACAAAGTTGGGAGTATTATCATACTTTCAACAAACGTATCATACTTTCAACAGAGTAGAGCTAAAGGCATTTCATTGATCACCTAGTCCAGTCCCATCAGTTTGTAAAAGAAGCAAGTAAGGCCCAGGGAAAGGCAGTTGCTTTTCTGAAGTTACAAGGTAAAAATTAGCAGCAGGGTTTCCATAAAAACTGATTCCAAAACCAGTGTTCTTTCTACCATGCTTTACTTTACTTTATTACACTCTAATTCATCCCAAAAGGAAAATGTAACAAATACGTTTCTCACATTAGTAGAAGATGAGCTCCCTGAAGCCAGGGATTATTTCCTTTTCATAAATGCATCCCATAATTTATGAGATACTTGTTGTTACTGCAACCATCAGTATGCTATTTGAAGTCCAGAAACTTCACTGGTTGTTCAGAAAATGGCAGCACAGAAAACCATTCATTGTCTGACACCTACTATGTGCAAGTCATTCATTCATTCAAAGAATAATTAAGCAACCATCACTCACCAGGTATGGTAGCATGATTATTAATCTCTGCTACTGGGAGGTTGAAGTTAGTGGATTTTATAAACTCAAGGGTTCTAAGCAGCTTTAGACTAAACCAGGGGTTGGGAACCTTGGACTTTGAGGTCACATGGGGCCCTCTAGGTCCTCAAGTATGGTCCTTTGACTGAATCCAAACTTCACAGAACAAATCCCTTTAATAAAAGGATTTGTTCTATAAAACTTGGACTCAGTCAAAAGGCCATACTTGAGGACCTAGAGGGCCCCATGTGGCCTCAAGGCCACAGGTTCCCCACCCCTGACCAATTTAGCCCAGTATCAATAATGTGAGCATGCCTGAAAAGGAAAGGAGACCAGACTGCTTGAGGAGGGGCAGACCCACCAAGGTCAGAAACTGAGCTGAACTGATCAGCAGTGGGATTGTGTGATAAATGACCTATGTACTCCCAGCCTGGAGGAGGAAGCAATACTCAGTCTCAAAAAAAAAAAATAGCCCAATCAAAGTCAGTCATTACAGATATAATGTGTCTATAATTGTGTACAAAGTTCTCCTGGTTCTGCTCCCCTCACTCAGCATCAGTTTATATAAGTCTCTCCAGGTTATTATTATAATAATTTAATATTGGTTAAGAAATAATCAACGACATATACAAAATGATGAGTTGCCACATATGTAATGGCAACCATAAATTTAATAGCATTTATTAAGCATGTTATGTCCACAACCTGTGCTCAGTAGAGAACAGAGGTGCTATGAGAGAGAAGTACTATAAACCCTGTCAGATGTAATCATTTGTAGACTGGTTTTGTTATAACGGAGGGTTCTACAGAGGGATGAGGATATAGCAGAAAGCAATTACACTATTAAAACTTACAAATGGTGTATAAACAAACTACTCTCAGTAGGATTCAACAGAAAGAGCATTTGTAGTGAGGTGGGGGCAACTACTGAAGATAACTAGGACCAGTTTTCAAGAAAATTAATGTAATCCAAAAACTTACAAAAAATTATACCAATAACACATATTCTTTATCATTTGCCCACAGGGAGCTTATTATCTGGTAAAAGTAACAAAACACACACTCATGAAACAATTAGAGCTTAAAAAGATATATAACTGTATAGCACAGAATACTGGGGGAGGGAACAAAGGCTTTGTAGAACACAGAAATCATCACATTTTGATATCACCAGGGAAAGCTCACAGGAGTGTTGGGTCTAGAGTTGGATTTCTATATATAGTTAGGATAAGTGTGGGTAGAGAAGAGAGATGGTATTTCACGTGATGGAAAATAGCATGACCAAAAGTATTTATTAGGAGCATCTCCTTCTGAGAGAGGTACAATACAGATGGCACAAAATAATAAGAGAAAAGAAGGGGGTTTGTGTTAGGGAACACATAGTAGGGGGAAAAAAGTTGGATACGAAAAGTGATGCCAGGCTGTTAACGACTCTAAATACTGATTCAAGGAGTTCAGTCACAGTTGAACTGCTAACAGACAGGTCTATTGGGGGGGGGGGGGGTTCATTCTTTTTTTTTGGCAGCCAGCACTGCAGAGAGAGGGTCAGCCTTGGAGCAAGGCTCCAGGCTCAAATCTCTAACACAGACCAGCTGCATGGCCATGGGAAAGTCACTTGGCTGTTTTCAAGACTTCACCCACTGCCCATCCCACAGAAAACCTTTCTTTTTTTAAAAAAAAAAAATTTTTTTTTTTGGAGGGGAGAGGGCAGGGCAATTGGGGTTAAGTGACTTGCCCAAGGTCACATGACTAGTAAGTGTTAAGTGTCTGATGCTGGATTTGAACTCAGGTCCTCCTGACTCCAGGCTTGGTGCTCTATTCACTGCACCACCTAGCCACCCCTAGAAAGCCTTTCTTGATCTGCTCTGTTACACGTCCTCTCCTCCATCTGAGATTAGTTGGCATATGATTGACATTTACTTATTCCTGTCCATGGAGTTTCTAGCCTCCTTTTGAAATGTAAGCTGTCCCCACAGTGTCTGCAAGGCTCAGAATAGTTACTTAATAAATGCTTGTTGAATTGAACTACATCTGTACAATGAAGAGAAACAGGAGGACAAATAAGAGAAAACCACAAAAAATTCACCCAGGAAATTTGGGGGAACTGTTTTCAGATGCCTCAAGAAAATCTACAATAATAATAGCCAGGTGGCAACAGTATGTGGTCCAACAAAAGGGCCTGCCATAGCTAAGATTCTCAGTTCCTTTTTTTCCTTGGCCAGGGAACCGGGTGATATAAGAGAAATCCCTCATCGCCTCACCTTCCAGTCTGAGAACCTCTAGCTTCCATAAAGCAGTCTAAGTGGCCCCTCCCTCCCCAATCCATCTTCCAGCTCTAGGCACTTTCACTGGCTGTATCCTCTACTCCTGGAATGCTTACCTTCCTCACATCTACCTTCGGCTGTTCAGTCTGTTCAGTCACGTCTGACTCTTCGTGATGCCATTGGGGTTTTCTTAGCAAAGCTCCTGGAGTGGTTCACCATTTCCCTCTCCAGCTCTTTTTACAGATGAGGAAAGTAAGCCAAACAGAGTGAAATTACTTGCCCAGGGTCACACAGCTAGTAAGTGTCTGAGATTCGATTACAACTCAGGTCTTCCTGACTCCTATCCACTGGACCACTGGACCCATCCACCTCCTAGATTCCTTCAAATCTCAGTTAAAACTCACATTCTGCAGGAATCATTTCTGATTGCCCATAGTCCTAGTACTCTCCCTCCACTGATCATCTCCAATGTGTCTCATACATCTGTTTGTACATCTGTTTGCATACTGTCTCATCTTATTAGACCATGAGCTTCTTGAGCACAGGGGATGCTTTTAACCCTTCTATCTCCATGCTTAGGACATCACCTGGCACACAGTAGGTACTTAATAAATGCTTGTTGACTGACTGATTTCCTCCTTCATCTTGTTCAAATGTTAGTGTTCCCTCCCTCCTGAAATTATTTTGTAAAATATATCTATATCTATATGTATTTATATGTGTGTTATATGTATATGAGTGTGTGTGTATGTATGTGTGTATACATGTCATATCCCCACAGTAGGCTGTAAGTTCTCTGTGGGCCACAACCTTTTTTAAAAATCTTTGCATCTCTAGAACCTAGTATAATCAAATTTGTTGAAAAAGTAGCCCATCCTCTTTAAGCCATAAATTCTAAACCTACTACATTTATGTCAATATCTCAAGTCAGACATGGAGTTAAGATTTTTCTCTAGGGACGCTTCCTTCGAAATAGCACCCATCCCAAACAAGACACATTTGGACATTCATTTAGGACATTCATTCATTTAGGAGAATGTCCTAAATAATCACACTAGATTTAGTCAGAAGACCAGAGCTTGAATTTCAGGTTGGTTATTTACTACCTGTGTGACTTTGCACAGGTCACCTCCAGTCTTAGGGCTCAGGTTCCTTCCTCACTTGTAAAATGAAAGCATTGGACATGATCTGAATATCCCTCTGAGCCCTAAAATCAACAGTCCTAATGAAGAAAGTGATATGAGAGAGAGACAGAGAGAGGGAGGGAGGGAGGAAGAGACAGAGACAGACAGACAAAGCAACAGGGCACACACAGAAGGTGATCTGACTGAATAACATCTAGTAGGGGATGATTTAAAGAAGAATTTATACGGCCTTATATTATCTTCAATTTTCAAGATAAAACTGGGCAGAATCATGCTAACTCCATTCACTTTGGCTCTTCTCACTACTGTTCCACCATTTCTCACTTTGTCATGGAGTTGTGTACATGAATCACTTGTTCATTATACTTTTGGTAAATGCCAAAGACTATATTCATTTTAAACGTTGCCATTTTAAATGTTAGCTGGCACAGGGAATAAAGCAATGGACTCAGCAAGACGAGTTTAAATTCCAACTCAAACCCTTGGCAAATCTCTTAACCTCCATTTGCCTCAGTTTCCTCAATCATAAAATGGATATAATAATAGTACCTACCTCATTGGGTTGTTGTAAGGATCAAATGAGGTGGTATCTGTAAGGTGATTAGTACAGTGCCTGGCATATAATAGGTGCTTAAGAAATGCCTGTTCTTGGGGCAGCTAGGTGGCACAGTGAATAGAGTATGGTCCTGGAGAGGAGAACATGAGTTCAAACCCAGCCTCAGACACTTGATCATACTTACTAGTTGTGTGACCTTGGATAAGTCACTTAACCCCAATTGCCTTGCCTTCTCCCCTCCCCCTCAAAAAATGCTTTTTCTCTTCCCTTCTTTCTCCTTTCCTCCATTAGAAATGGATAGCATGTGCTGGGTTTTACAAAGCATTTTTACATGTATGGTAACTTGCTGGTGTTATGAGGGCAGGGGCTGTCTTTTCCCTCCTTTTGTATCCCCAGCACTTACTATAGTGCCTGGGCACAGAGTAGGCCTTTAATAAATGTTTATTGATAGATTGATTATCTATAATCAGAGGTTGTTGTCAGAGGTGCTGTGGAATGAGCCCTGGGCTAAGGAGTTGGGAAAGATGGTAGGCAGGGCAGATGTCATTAACCCTATTCAATAGATGAGGAAACAGAGAGGTGTTAAGTTACTTTCCCAAGGTTACATAGTGAGTTAATGACAAAATTAGAAGCAGATCCTATTTCAGGACACTTCACATTGCACTACACCAGTTTTCAGGATACCAGTCAATAGAAGCCATCCAACTCTTAAAACATACAAGGTCAGTGATGAGTCCAAAGACCCCAACACATCCTGCCGCTGCTGGGTTACCATCTGCTGGCAACATGTCTGCACCTGGTGTCTATTCTCAGGAATCACACAGGAATCCTTCAGTAGGATCTCCCAAGAATACTAGGGAGTTCTATTTAAGTCAGGTGAGCACACAGCAGGTCAAGAAAAGCAATCTTGGGGTGGCTAGGTGGCACAGTGAATAGAGCGTCGGCCCTGGAGTCAAAAGGACCTGAGTTGGTATCCGGCCTCAGACACTGAATGCACACACAAATAAAAACCTAGCCATGTGACCTTAGGCAAGTTACTTAACCCCAACTGCCCTCCAAAAAAGCAAAAAAAAAAAAAAAAAAAAGCAATCTTGCTTAAAGACTGTGGCTCAGGTAGGCCAAGTAACTTACCTGCAGCCACATAAAATATACATGCACAGACCATACAGTTAATCTTGCACATTGTACATTTCAGAAAATCATGGGACAAGATGAAAGGCAACCCCAAGTTGTAATAAGTAGTTAGAAGTCTATCCTTGGAATCAGAAATGCTTGGGGTCAAGTCCTGCTTCTGACCCGTCCTAGCTGTATGACCCACAGGCATTTTACTACTACACATCTCGAATATCTAAGACAACTCACTAAAACTATAATTTGTAGTCAAATTGCTCATCTTCATGAATGGGAAAAAATTTCCACACCGGCAGGTCCCAACATGGACAAATACACAGGCCTGGATGAAAAAACAAAGGGGGAAAAAAGAAAAGAAATATCCACAAAATCAAAAGTCAGCTAATTCATTTTCTAAGTTGGGTTTTTATCTTAGCTCTTCAATAAGAAGCCTGGATTACTTTTTATGATCTATAATAATATTTCCCTTCCAGATTAGCAGGTCTATCAAACAATTCATCATGTTCCTTGCAAATGTAAATGGCCCAGTAATACTGCCATAATCCCAAATCCTTTATTACTCCTTTCTCAACTAGAGTTTTAAATTGTTCCACTCTTGTCAGAATATTTCAATACATTTTGCTCTCTCCTCTTTAAATAAGTCACCTCTTGTCATCATCATTTAACAGAGCCAGGGATTATATTTACAAGGTATTATCTCTCCCATTAACTTTCCATGGCCTTCCTGAATCAAAATGCTCAGCCAATGGCTTTCCCCAGAGGCTCCCCTGCAGCCCAGCAAGGTCTCAAGGTCACCAGGCCCCACACTTTACTTACATACAACTTTTAATCTGTATGTCCCCCCCACTTCTTACTACACAAGGAGAGAGGTTCCCAGAGCAACAATCAGTCCAGTGCTGAAGAAACAAACCATTCTTGCTGCACACACCTCCCATTATAATCCTAAAGAGGGATAATTTTTCAAAAGAGTGATGTGAGTGGGGTGGTTAGGTGATGCAGTGAATAGAGCACCAGCCCTGGAGTCAGGAGGACCAGAGTTCAAATCCAGCCTCAGAAGCTAACTAGCTGTGTGACCCTGGGCAATTCTCTGTTTGCCTTAGTTTCTCATAAAGAGGGTTAGGGCTGCTCTGGAGACTCCAAAATACCAACACGCCAGGTCCTGCCCAATTAATTCAACTCAAGTCTTCTCAGCCAAAGAAAAGTAAAAGTTTATTAAAAGTTTGCTTGTAAAAAAAAAAGTTTGCTTGTATTGGACACAGAGTAAGTCTGTGCTAGATCACCATAGGGTGCTCTCACCATCCTATGGCGCTCCCTATCCTATGGAGCTCTCACAAACATGAAGACAAGACAGGGTCTTACACACATAAGGTTGTGGGAGGAATCTAGGGATGGTCTAGGGGAGGAGTTAATAAGGTCAATGAGTGATTACGGGTGGGAGGCCACCTGGACAATACAGACAATAGTGGGCTAGGCCAGTTCAAGGGTGGATTGAGATTTTGATAGGCTCCAGGGTGGGAAGTCTAGTAACAGAGGCTCAGCCACAATGAGGCTTATGGCCTCATGCAAATACCTCATCAAATGAGATGATTTAATCAGCATTCAAGAGGGGTTCCCAGAGCCTGTACTCAAGGACTCAAGGAAAAGTTAAGGGGGCCATACCTCATCAGCCCCTGATGAGGGCCCTTCAGAATTCGTGCCTCAGCACCCCCAGGATTTCTGGACCAAGAGGTTAACAGAGTTTGGCCAGACCTTGAGGTGGGTGGGTGGGTGGGTGGGTGGGTGTGTAACAGCCTTGGTTAACTGAGAAAAGAGTGCTAGTGAATTTTGTAGCCTGACTTCATAACTAACAAACCAAGTTATGACGGGAAGTTGGAAGGGATTATGTCTATCCACCTTTCAAGATGCATCTATGAAAGGGCTAATTTAATTGGGATGGCCTTAAATAGGTAAATTGGTTTAGGTAAAATTGTCATTTTTATTATATTGGCTGTCCACCCACAAACAATATTTCTCCAATTATTTATATCTGACTTTATTTGTATAAAAAATGTTCTATAATTATGTTCAGGTAGTTCCTGGGTTTGTCTGGCAGGTACACACAGGTATTTTATGCTTTCTATGGTTCTTTTAAATGGGGTATCTCTTACTTTCTCTTCTTGCAGGGTTTTGTTGGTGCTAAATGGAAATGCTGTTGATTTATGTGGGTTAATTTTATATGCTGCTACTTTACTATAATTATCAATTGTTTTAGCTAGGTTTTTAGTTGGATCTCTAGGATTTTCCAAGTATATCATCATATCGTTTGCAAAAAGAGACAGTTTTATTACCTTACTCAATTACATTTTAATCTGCTTCCGGCACACTAGAGAGTTTGCATAATTTTAGGAGTTTTGAGGGCCCCATGCAACTGGCTAGTGGAGAATTTGATATCTCTGGTGCAAACTTCAAAGCCCTGTATTAATGTTTGCTATTAATCTCATCCAAAGTCACAAGCACTTTTAAAGCATCTATTACTATTACAAAGTACTGTGCTAGGTATTGGGGATACAAGTCCAGAACAGAAAAAACAATTCCTACCCTCTAGGACTTCATGGTCTTAAGGGATACAACATGTAACAGCATTGCTCAGGCTTTGCAGCTGTCTGGCTACATGACATTGGACAAGTTACTTAATTGTAATATGCAGTGCTACAAATCAAGAATCTGAGACCAAAAGTAATAATGTGTTCATCTGGCCTATCACCTCCTAAAAGACTATTTATGATCTATGCAGTCCCTAGTATTTTGTTCAGCTTTTCAGATATTTAACTAAGGTTTGCTGCCTTGTTGTAGTATATCTATGAAAGATAGGTTGATTCTGGAAAGTCTTTTGGAAATACACCCCAAAAGTCAATAAACCATGCACACCTTTTGACCCAGGGAAATCACTTCTAGGCCTACAGCTTAAAGAGATAAAACTTTAAAAATAAACAAAAAAACCAGCCCACATATACACAAAATATTAGCAAGAGTTCATTTTGCAGTAGCCAACACCCGGAAACTAAGGGGATTTCCATCCAAGGAGGAACGACTAAACAAATTTTGGTATACATGTAATGAAATACTATTGTGCCATAAGAAAAGTTTCAGAGAAACCTAGGAAGGCTTATGAGCTGAAGAGTGAAGTTAAGTAGAGCCAGGAAAACAATCTACTCACATTAACATCAATAATGTAAAGACAGACAATTCTGAAAGACTTACCCACCTTCCAAAAGATGGCCTCAAGATGCAGAAAGTGGTAAACATTTTTGGACAAGGCTAATGTGGGGATTCATTTTGTTTGCCTAGGTACATTGTGACAAGGGGTTTGTTTTTATTATATTTCTCCCACTGGGAATGGGGAATAGAATGAGGGGAATGGGAAGAAAATAAAATAAATGTTATTAATTGAAAAAAAAGTTTTTAAAGGAAGGAATTTTTTTAAAATAAAGGAGTTGGACTAATATCTCCATGGTCTCCTCCTGCTTTAAAATTCCACAAATTTCCCTATTTGAGGCAACAGGATCTACAAGAGCAATCAATTATCTTTAGGGTGGGTATTGGCCAGGGCTCTTGCACATGGAATGTCACAGATCCCAGCAATGGAATTTTATTTAGTTACTTTCAGGTTTTACTGACAGTCATACTGACAGGTAGAGAACACAGACTCTCTTATTCTGTCTGCCTGCACTAGTGAGCTCTCAGGGCTGTCTTGACTGGCATTGTTTATGGAGAAGAGTCAGCATGCCAAAAAGGGAATCTGGCACCTCTAAAGGCTCAAAAAGAAAACATTCAAAAGATAACTCACTCACACAACCAGTGATGTTCTCACATGGCACAAAACATTCACTGTACAAGAAATAAATACACTGCCTTCCTTGAAGCAATATTTTAAAACTGAAAGCTATTTTGAAGATTACTACTAGGAACAAAACCCAAGCTCCCTGGGTGCAAATAAACACACCTGACAATAAAAGAGCAATAAAACTTTTGTCACTGGAGACACCACTAAAGGCTTCTTGACAAAAGTCAGCTTAGAAAAGCATGGGTCCACTATTATGGAAACATGCATATCATGTTTAGCCAAGCACATTTTCTCATGGGTGAACAAGGGGAAAAGTCTAGTGTTAAGAGTAGCCTGAATGGAGGCATGACAAATGTGACTCACCACTAGAAAAATGATCTTCAATACCTCCCATTATCAGGACTGTATGCCTAGATGGTTTCCCATAGATTAAAATGTTCTAGATTGCATTAAATTGCAATAGATTTGCATGAAAAAGCAAGATTAAATTTGCATGCGCAAATTTGCAGTAAAATGTTAAATCAAAATTGTAATACACTGCATTATGATGCAATAGATTTGTTTTAAATTCAACTTTAGTGTTGACTTATACTAGGGGAAGTAGGTGGTACACAGAACTTTGAGGTAAGGTTCAAAAATGGGATCCCTGGTAACTTTCTACCAAAGGCTTACAGCCTCTCCTGAGAAACATGCAACTTGACTAAAATTAGCTAAAATAAAATAAATACCTCCTTGCTCTGGAGAGTGGAAATTCCTAGAACTAAAAATATGCACATTAATATAAGTAATAAAAAAGCATACCTAACCACACAGAGACTGTAGAGGGAAATGAGAAAATGGACAGAACCATAATGGACACTCAAGTTATGGGCCTTGATATGGAAGAAGAAGGAGTGGTTGGAGAACCAAGGGATGTTATGAACACCCAGAAAGGAAGCTATACACAGGAGGGAGGGGTGGATAACCAATCAATTAATAAACATTTACTAAATGACTACTATGTGCCAAAAAACAGTTCTAAGTGCTAGAAATACACATAATTTTTTTTAAAGAGTGCCTACCCTCAAGGAGCTTACAATTTAATAGAATGGTCATATAGTATTAAATCTATTTAGTATCTTATATATCAAATCAATATGCTATCATATAGTATCAAATATTGCTGAGAAGTCAAAGAAGGATAATGAATGAGAAAAGGCCTCCAGATTTGGCAAAGAGATCACTGGTGGGGCGGTTAGGTGGCGCAGTGAGTAGAGCATCGGCCCTGGAGTCAGAAGCCCTGGAGTCAGAAGGACCTGAGTTCGGATCCGGCCTCAGACACTTAATGCACGCACAAACAAAAACCTAGCCGTGTGACCTTGGGCAAGTTACTTAATGCCAATTGCCCTCCAAAATGCAAAAAAAAAAAAAAAAAAAAAAGAGATCACTGGTAACGTGGAGAAAAGTTTCAGTTGAATAAGTCCATAGCCAAAGAGTGAGAGAAAGAAAGAACTGAAAAAATGTACTGTACTTCCTTCACTGCAGAGGTTATTGAAATAGTACCTGTCAGATATCAGCAATGTGTTGATTGGCTGGTTTTGCCAAATTGCTTTTTTTTTCTTTTTTAAATCTTTGTTATGAAGGATGACTCACTAGGGAGGAGAGGGAATAGGATAGTTGTAAATGAATTGATAGAAAATAAATGTGATATTAATAAATAATAAATTAGTTTATTACATTTAATTAATTTGGTAAACAAATAAAACTAATGTGATATTAAACAAAAATGATGGAGGGAATAGGGGGAAGAAGAGAATTCAGAACTGAAAATTTTAAAATGAATTTTAAGATGTGAATGAAAATTAGTTTTCATAAGAAAAGGCACAGTCCTGGGGTGGGAAGGTGGTACAATGAGTAAGAGTGCCAGCCCTGGAGATGGCACAACCTGGGATCTGATCCAGCCTCAGAAAATGAGCACCCACACATAAATAATGACTGGCTGTGTAACCTTGAGCAAGTTATTTAATTCCAATTGCTTTAAAAAAAATGCACAGTTTAGAACAGTAGTATCAAACTGAAATAGAAACAGGACCACTAAGCCATATATAAGGATCCCTGCACCAGGAGCTATATTTGGCCAGTGCTTGATACCTCTCATTTAGAAAACATAAGCTCTCCTGTCTGGTGGCAGAATCCTACTGTGGCAACAAGCCCCAAAATCAAGTAAATAAGTGGCAACATGCCTAGGCAAAGGAAACAAAATAAACAGAAAAATGCAACACTAGACTCCTATTTTGGGGGCAAAGGGGATCAAAGCATGGAATAGGAGGAGGACTGTGAGGTCAGAACTCCTGCACCAAAAGCCCCAAATGAAAACACAAGCTGGCTACAGGCCATAGAGGACCTTAAGAAGCAGATAAGAGAAGTGGGGGAAAAATTGGGAAGAGAAATGAGAAAGATGCAAGAAAAGTATGAAATGACAGTCAACAGCCTGAGGAAAATAACACCTTAAAAAATAGACTAACTCAAATGGGAAAAGAGGCTCAGAAAGGCAATGAGGAGAAGAATACCTTAAAAAGCTGAATTTGCCAGATGGAAAAAAGAATCTCAAAAGCTCACTGAGGAGATTCATTCCTTCAGAGTTATACTGTAGCAAATGGAAGCTAGTGACTTTATGAGAAATCAAGATGCTGTTAAACAGATCCAAACAAATGAAAGAATAGAAGGCAATGTGAAATATCTCATGGGAAAAACCACTGACCTGGAAAATAGATCCAGGAGAGACAATTTAAAAATTATTGGACTACCTGAAAGCCATGATCAAAGAAAGAACCTAGAAATCACCCTTCAAGAAATTCTCAAGGAAAACTGCCCTGATGTTTTAGATCCAGAAGGCAAAATAGAGGTTAAAAGAATCCACTGATCACCTCCTGAAAAAGATCCCAAAAAGAAAACTCCTAGGAATATTTTAGCCAGGTTACAGAACTCCCAGATCAAGGAGAAAATACTCCAAGCAGCCAGGAAGAAACAATTTCAATATTGTGGAAACACAATCAGAATAGCCCAGGACCTGGCAGCTTCTACACTGAGGGATCGAAGGACATGGAATATGATATTCCAGAGGGCAAAAGAGCTGGGATTGAAGCCAAGGGTCACCTACCCAGCAAAACTGAGTATCTTGTTTCAGGGGAAAATATGGTCATTCAGTGGAATAGAGGACTTTCAGGCATTCTTGAGGAAAAAACCAGAGTTGAATAGAAAATTTGACATTCAGACACAAGAAGCAAGAGATGCTTGAGAAGGTAATCAAGGAAAAGAAATCAAAAGGAATTTATCAAAGTTGAACTATTTACATTCCTACATGGAAAAACAATAACTATGTCTGATGAAACCTTTCTCATTATGAAAATAATTGAAGAAGGGTATATGGGCATATGACTACATATATGAATGTGTGTATATATGTTTACAGGTATACATGGATAGAGGGCACAGGTTGAATTTGGTGGGAAGGGATGATACTTAAGGGGTGAAGTTAAGAGGTGAGAGAGGAAAGTGGCAAGAGGAGATGGGGAGAGACAGGGTAGGGTAAACTATCTCATGTAGAAGAGGCAAGGGGAAGTAGTTGCAGGGGAGGGGAAGAACAGGAAGGCAAAAAGGCAAAACCATATTCTCATTGAATTTGGCTCAAGGAGAGAATCACATACATACTAAATGGGATATCTCACCCTGCAGGAGAGTAGGGGAAAGGGGGATGAGAGGGGGGATGATGGAGGGAAGGGCATTCTCGGGGGAGGGGAGGTTGGAAGCACCCACTTTCAAAGAGGGACAGGATCAAAGTAGGGAATGGACCAGGTGGGGGGTGGGATGGGTGGGAGGGAAATATAAGCAGTCTTTTACAATATATCTACTATATCTACTATGGTAATGTTTTGCATAGCTATACATGTACAACATATACTGACTTGCTTATCTTCCCAGAGGGAGTGGGTGACAAGGGAGGAAGGGAATGGATCTGAAATTCAAAGTTTTAAAATTAAATGTTTCAAATATATATATATACTGTTATTAATACTATTTTGCATGTAATTGGGAGATATGTAGGCATTGGGGGCTCAGAGATTCACCTTGCCCTAATGGCAAAGTTGAAGGGAGTATGGGAGAAGATATGAGAGAGAACAGATTGGATGAGGGGATATCTTGTGGGACTGCTATTCTGGGGTGGTGGGTAGGGAAAAAAATGGGGAAAAATTGTAACTCAAAATCTGGTGGAAATGAATGATGTAAACCAGAAGTTAATAAAGCATTTGTTAAAATAAAAAATAAAATAAAAAACAAATATGTGTAACCAAGCAAAAATAAATTCCCACATTGTCTGTGTTTAAAAAATAAGTCTCTTTCTGTGCCCTGAAGCCATCACTGCTCTCTCAAGAAATAGGTAACTTGTTTCTTCATCAGTCCTACTGAGTGGTAGATGGTCACTGTGCTGATCACAGTACTTAGAGCTTTCAAAGTTGTTTGTTTTTAGTGTTATTATTGCATACATTGTTTTTCTGGTTCTGCTTGCTTCACTCCTCGTCAATGCATACAAATTGGAGTGGTTTTTGTTGCTGTTCAGTTGTTTCAGTCATGTCTGACCTTTTGTGACCCTATTTCAGGTTTTCTTGGCAGAGATACTAGAGTGGTTTGACATTTTCTTCTCCAGATCATTTTATAGATGAGGAAACTAAGGCAAACAGGGTTAAGTGATTATCCTGGAATCACAGAGATGGTAAGTGTCTGAGGCCAGATGCGAATTTAGAAAGCTGAGTCTCCCTGACTCCAAGCCTTGCACTCTGTGCACTGTACTAACTGTACCTTTGATCATTTCTTATAGCACAGTAATATTCCACTACATCCATATACCACAATTTGTTCAGCCATTTCTCAACTTTAGAGAAACTAACCCTTTAGTTTCCAGTTCTTTGGTATTTTTTTAAACTGCTATGTTTTTGTATATATGATTCCTCTTTCTTTGATCACTTTGGGGCATAGCCCTAGCAGAAACAGGTAAGGGTAAGCATGGTTTAATAACCTTTGGGGCATTGTTCTAAACCTTTTCAGAAAGGCTGGACCAACTCATAGCTCCAGAATGAGTATGAATGTGCTTTATTTGTTAAAAGCATCAAGTTTTTCTTTTCTTTAGTGGAGGGGTGGAGGGTAGAATCAAGGAAACAGAGAAGAGGTGGAGAAAGTGTTGCTAAAAATAAAAATGGGCCACTGAAGCATTTTTAAAATGTTCAAATGGGGACAGAAGAAAATTCTGAGGAAAACACAACTAAACACTTAACATGCTAAATTGAACATATGCTTTTTTTTTTTAAGCAAAAGGCACATAATAGAGTCCTTTGGTTTCACTTAATATCATTTTCTGTTCTACAATGGATATGAAAATGTTTTGTTTTTGTTTTTTAATCACAACAACCAACCACAATTCTGGAAGATTCATTATGAAAGATGTTTTCCACCTCCTCACAGAAAGATGAGAGACTCAAGGCAAAAACTGTTTTTGACATGACCAATGTGAGAAGTTGGGGGTTTTGACATCGTATATTTGTTTAAAAGGATTTTGTTTTTCTTTCCTTTTCAACGCAGTGGGGGGAGCAGGAACGGAAAAATTAGCATTTAACAAAATTAACAAATTAACAAAAGCTAACAACAAAAATTGAATTTTTTTAGAAATATTCTTATTGATGTTCAATTAGACCAAAAATAAAAATTTGTTAAAGAACAAAAAAAGTAAACCACGAGCATTTAGTTTAGTTTGCATAATTGTCACTTAATTCACTTACTCAAATTAGGGGTGGGCCTAAAAAAAAAAGAAGTGAGAGGAAGGAGATCAGAATTCTAGCCCTTGTATTGCCAGTTGTGTGACTAGTTTTACCTCTGCCTTCATAGGATCCTAGCATTAGCCTGGCACACAGAAGCACTTCATATATTCTTGGTGATTGACCTTGAAGGAGGCACTCAAAGTCTCTGGCCTCAATTCCATTATGTCTAGATGATTTCTAAAGTTCCCTGGAGGAGGGAAGGGTCTACAGATGCAAAATGTGTAACACAGGAGTTCAGCTCCATCGAAGGTTCACTGGATTGAGACAGACTTAAAGGACAGTGGAGCCAGACAAGTGGCTATATTACCTAATTCTTCAAGTAGCCAATGAGACAAGGGGTGGGGCCATCTGCCCCTACAGAATCTGCCTAATCACTTTATTCTCTGGGGTGACAGGTCAAGAACAAGGTGAGGAATCATCTGCACCCCCTGGCCAGCACCCACTTGATTTATAGGGAAACAAAGAAGGCAATATGCCAACAATAAGCTCAGAAGTTTACATTAACTTTGGTTATAATATGATATGTCAGCATAGAGCAAGCACAGCAGGGTGTTTACAGGTTAAACTCAAATGTTTACATTATCTAGCATTTGCGAAAGCACAGAGGAACTGTTTATGAGCCATGATCCTGGGAACTTGTATCTTTAAAAAAAAAAAAAGATCCATATCACCTTACACACACATGCTATTACAGAAGATCTCTGTGTCCTTTAGCTTTGCTTAACTTTTTCCTCTGTTACAGCCAAGAACTCATTGGGGGTAGGGGGTGGGAGGATAAGAACAATATCCTGAAAAGACCATCATAAAACAGCATCCATAAAACTTTTCAAAGTAAAGTCCCTGAGAGCTCTAAAATTGTGCAATTCTATGAGCCTAATTTATTCTATTCAATTCTAGTCAAATGAATCCACAAATTTGTTAATGATTTATTAATTCATATTACACACTAAATTCCTGAGTTCTCTGTCTCATCAATAAATTTATCAGCTATTTCCCTTAAGGTAAAGGTGTACTCCATTTTCAAATGACCTAATTACATGAAAATCAAACTTACCAAACAGATAAATTATTCACATCATACAGGTTTTTTCTAAGTACAAGTGCAATTATTCAATTAACACATAACTTTTCAGAAATATGGTTACTATCTAAAATTATTTATATCTTAGTTCCCCCATTTCAACTATAGTGCTTTTATTTCAATCAAAGTAAATTAAAGAAATGGTACAAATATAGAGTCATAAGCTGATATAAATATACTTAACTATAAAATACTAAAGAGAGTAGAAGAGTGCAAGTGTTTCATGTTTCATTTATACTGTTTCCCCCATATGTATGGCCTATAATTTCCAGAAGCACACTGATTTCCATTAGTGTGCTACTGTCCCCAGAAGCCAATGAAATATCCCAGAAATTTTAATATGTCAGCAAAATAGGAGCTTCAATAAAATTCTGTGTCAGATAAAACTTAACCAAGAGAAGAGATGAAAAAACGTACCACCCTCCCTTCTTTGCAGAGGTGGGGAAATATGAGTGTGGAACACTGTATATACCATCAAATGTGTTTGGCTGATATTATCTGGTTGATTTTGATGAAATGTTTTATATTCTCCTTTAAAATCTTTCTTACAAGGGATGTCTTGGGGCATAATGGAGAGAGAAGAGAGATAATATGGGAAAGAAAGGTAATATAAAAAAACCATTCAAGAAACTTTTTTTTTTTTTGAGGGCAGTTGGGGTTAAGTGACTTGCCCAAGGTCACAGGCTAGTTTTTGTGTTAAGTGTCTGAGGCTGGATTTGAACTCAGGTCCTCCTGACTCCAGGGCTGG
This sequence comes from Gymnobelideus leadbeateri, assembly GCA_011680675.1. Lineage (NCBI taxonomy): Eukaryota > Metazoa > Chordata > Mammalia > Diprotodontia > Petauridae > Gymnobelideus > Gymnobelideus leadbeateri. The sequence goes on along the minus strand of WOXC01007937.1, from coordinate 1,850,557 downwards.
TGCTCTATTTACTACGCCACCTAGCTGCCCCCAAGAAACTTTAAAAGCACCAAGTGTCATCAAGGATGGAGAATGTCAGGCAGAAGAAACATTGTAATTACAGAAATGCAGTCATCCTGTAATGTGTCAATGGCTATGTATGAATACATTAGCATATAGCATATGCATGTGCCTACTCACTAGAGTGTGCCTGGTGGAGGCGACCAGGACCAGCTAGAGTATTTCTAATGTTAAAGACAATGAAAGCCCCATCATCTGCAAACAGAAAAGATCTGTAACAACAAAACCAAAAGGACTGTGTACCAATTTTTAGCACAGCAGTGCTATAGGTTGTTTTCCTAGGATCAAAGACTTGGAATGAAATGGGGCCATCGTAGGAAGAGTCCAATTCAAATGATTACATATATATGTGTCTGTGTGTATATATATATATATATATATATATATATATATATGTATGTATGTATGTATTTACATATATGTAAACATTATATATAATGTTTACATATATGTATACATACACATATATGTAATGTTTACATATATGTGTGTACAGACATATATATGTAATGTTTATATACATAATATATAAGGAAACTGAGGCCCAGGGAAGTTAAATTACCTATGAAAGGTCAAATAGTAAGTGGCAAAGCTGGCATCTGAACCTAGGTCTTTTGACTCTAAATCTAATATCCTTTCAGCTGGACCAAGCACCTCATCTTCCTTCAATGCACACCAGGGGATTCTATTTAGTTAGTTATGTGACCCTTCCTTCAATGCACACCAGGGGATTCTATTTAGTTAGTTATGTGACCTTGAATCACTACCTCTCTGAATCTCAATTTCTGTGTCTGTATAACAGAGTTAGGCTTGATACTCTGCAAAGTCTTTCAAAACCCTAAAATGTCATCATGGCAATCCCAATGTTATACATACTGTCAAGAAGGGTGGGTGCCACTTAGCCCTGCTACTTCTAGGAAATAAGACCAAATACCTGAAGTGGCAGTATGTTGAGATACATGCATATCAGATGTCATCTACCCTAGTAAACAACAATTCATATCTGTATATCACCTTCAAATCTACAAAGTACTGGCCTCACAAAAGCACTATGAACTGGGTATTGTAAATATTATTATGGCCATTTTCCAGGTGAGGAAACGTCAGTTGTGCTGTATATAAGTCAGCAGCTCGTTGAAGGACCACCATGCTCCTTTCTCAATGTGGCACTTGTCTTTTGTAAGCAGACACAGACACGGGACAGTTGGAGAGCTTTGTAAGAGGATGCTTCAGGAACAGAAGCTCTGAACCACCTCAAATGCCCCTACAAGGAGCTAACTGTGGTCTTTTCCCAGTGAATCTATTTACCAGCCATGAAGGCAGCTGCTTTTGTACTCAAGATACCTGCTGTGTGTACATTTTTAAACTACACCTTTAGGGCAACAACAATTTCACTCTGAGCCTGGGTCTAAACAATACTAAAACTGATTAGAAAAAAATGTAGTCAATTTTTCTTTTTTCTTTAAAAACAATTGCTCTATGTGAATGTTCTAAGACATAAACACAGGAAAACATAAGAATTGATGCAGAATAAAGAAAGCAGAACTATAAATATATAATTTAATCCAATCCAAATATCATTTAATAAGCACTTAACTAGAGACGATGCTAGATGCTAGGAATAAAAGACCATCAAATATAAATAACAACAACATTAAAATGGAGGTGAGTTAAAATATATGGCCATGCATGGTGGCACACACACCTATCATCCCTGTTATCACTGGGTAAGTAGAAGCTGAAGGAGGACCCTGGCTCAAGAGTTCTGAGCTACAGGAGGGATAGGCCAATCAGAGGTGTCTGTACTAAGTCTGACACCAGTGTGATAAGTCCCTGGGAGTAGGAAGGAATCAGGCTGCTTAAGGAAGAACAGAGTGGAAGACTACCAAGTGCAGAATTTTGCATATCCTATGGACAGTCTTTGTGTTGACCACTCTTTCCTTTCCTGCTCCTGATTCTAAATCTTTCAATATTACCTCGGAAAACATAAAGGAACTAAAATACATGGAAATTCAATAAATTAGCTTGTAACAGTGCTAATCAATAAACAAGCGTTTTTTAAGTACCTACTATTGTGCCAGACCCTGTGCTAGCATTTAAAACACAGACTGAAAGCAGGAATTGGGCAGACTTTGTAAAGGGAGAGTTTTAAAGAAGTCCTGAAGAAAAGCAGTCAAGTATGGAGGGATAGATCACTTAACCTAGAGTCAGGAAGACCTGGGTTTTAATCCTATCATGAAACAGGACATAGTTGTGTGACTATGGACCAGGTAATCTAAAAAAATGTTAAAGTCATAGCCCAGGAGCTATGTGGACATGGCACAGTGGATAGAACACTGACCCTGGAGTCAAGAGGACCTGAATTCAAATCCAGCCTCAAACACTAGTTATGTGAGCCTGAGCAAGTCACTTAACCCCAACTGCCTCCCCATCTCTCAACCCCTGAAAAAGTATAGCCTAGGGTTCTCCCAGGGAAATAGAGGTCTACTGAGTATTACTTCCCTAACAGACCACAATGTTTTCTTCAGAATTATTATGTTTGGTCCCTTGTATACATTAATCTAAATATGGTCTCTAAAATTTTTCTAGGACAAAGGGAAAAAAATGTAAAATCTCATAAAAACGTTTTCCTTTTTAAAGAAAATGTGGTGCAGTTAATAGAGCACCAGCCCTGGAGTCAGGAGGACCTGAGTTCAAATACAGCCTCAGACACTTAACACTTACTAGCCATGTGACCTTGGGCAAGTCACTTAACTCCAAATGCCCTGCCTCTTTACCCCCTCCAAAAAACAAAAAACAAAAAAAGAAAGAAAGAAAATGTAAAAATGATTGTGGCTGGGAGTGGGAAAAGCCTTGAAAAGGAAGACTTTGGAAGGAAGCTATTAGAGCAACCCGGTACAGGGGACAGAGTGATTGCCCCAGGTTTAGGATCTTTAAAGTCTACATCTGACACACAGTGGTGCTGTTACCATGAGAAAGCCACTTAAATTCCAGGCAACTACCTAAGATTGTAACTTATATAGAAGTTGCTACCCTACATTGGGTGAAGGAGTTGACCTACAATCAAGGGTGTATGCTGTAAATGTTTAACAATCAGATTTCCCTCCTGGAAATGTACACACCCACTTTTAAGTACAATCTGTATTATTAACATTTTCTCCGTCACTTTTAGCCCTAGACAATCAACCAAACAATAAACCAAGCTGTAATTTATAGAATTTGCCCATTTCCAAGGTATCCCAATAAAAACTTAACAACCAGTTCTTCCAAGCCAGTTCTAGCTTACTCCAGCACACCCCTATCATATCCTCCTGTAATTACAAGTCCATAACAATAAATTCTAGCAACGCTGGGCAAGTCTTTTGACTTGATTCTGTTTCTTGTCTTGCACAATGGTACAATGGAAATAGCTGACATTTATACAACACTTTAACATTCATAAAGCACTTTTTGTATACACTATCTCATTTCAATCTTTATAACTGTGCAATGCTAGTAAACATTCAATAGCATCTCTCCAGAGTTTGTACAAGCTGGTTGTAGCACACCCCTGCCCACAACCATCTGTAGGTATTATGGGTAATATTATCCCCATTTATAGATGAAAAACTGACTCAGGGAGATGGTGATACAGTCAGTGTCTGTCCGTCATGCCCACGCACACGTGCGCACACACACACACAAACATACACACACACCCCTCATTGCAGTCTAGATTTCCAGGTTTCTACTGATTCCAAGTGCAGAACTTTTGTCCAATAAACCACACTGTGCTTGTTTGACTTACCTCATTCAGTAGGGCTGTTCTTAGGATAGTTCACTGTAAGCCTTGTGCTATAGAAATGTGGGGTATTATTATTAATCCAGATAAGGAAGTGTGATTAGTAAATAAAGGTTCATCCCCAAGTCAAAAAGACCTGAGTTCAAATTCCACTTCTGACACATACAGGTTCTGTAACCATTGGGATACTTCTTAACCTCTCAGTGCCCCAAACAACTCTCCCATACTATTAACTTACAGATGAGTTGCTAACCACATTGCTGAATAGAGTTTCCATATCCCAAATCCCCCTACATAGATGAATTCACATCAAAATGAATGATGTGTGCGTACAAATTATAACCACAGTCACTGATTAGGCTGTGCCAAGATCCATAGAATTCAAAAACTTAATAGGCACATTAATAACACATTCAAAAAAAAAAAAACAAGCTTTAAAAAATACTGTGCCCAGCCTGGAGTCAGAAAGACTCCTCATTCTTAGTTCAAATCTAGCCTCAGATATGTATTAGTAGTGTGACCCTGGACAAGTCACTTAACCTTGTCTGCCTCAGTTCTTTATCTATAAAATGAGTTGGAGATGGAATGGCAAAGCATGCCAGTATCTCCACCAAGAAAATCCTAAATGGGGTCACAAAAAATCAGACAAGCTTGAAGTGACTGAACAACATCCTGATCTCATCTGCTCGGGAAGATATGAAAAGTTAGCTTACGTAGTAGTCTTCCAATATAATTCCATATAGTCACTAGTATTTTGGTGGGAGATAAAATTAAAAATTTATCTTTCACAGCACCTTACTTAGGAAAATTCAGCTTTCAATTATAAAGATAAGGAAAGAATTTAAATCATCTTAATCTTTTCAAGAAGAGGACAGCTATTTTCTATTCTCTTTTGGTCTGGGGTTCCTAAATAGTTAGGAAAGCTCAAAAGCTTTATCTAGACATTAGAGATTTTGTAGGATTAAAAGCTAGAAGGTACTTTAGAAATAATCTAGTTCAATCTCCTAATGTTACAGATAAGGAAATAGGCCTAGAAAAAGCAAAGATACTTGTCTCAGGGCACACAGCAAACAGCAGAGTCAAGATCTGAACCTAGGTGTTCTGGCTCCAAATTCAAGGCTACATATGATACTGCCCTACTCGAATTATCTTCTCCTTCCTTCTCTGCATAAATGTCACATCCCCTCAATAGAAATCAAGCTCCTTCGAAATGGGAGTTTCATTTTGGTCTATCTCCAGTGCCCAGCCTCATGCCACATACATAATAACAGAAGATTAATCAATGCCTATTAAACTGAATTGCTGTTTTCCCGAGCTCTCTCTCTAGTTCTGATCAATAGATTAAGAATTAAACCACTGGTGTCAGTTTATTTGCTCCTTCTGAATACTAGGGAGCTGGGCAAAGCAGTTCAAAGGAGCCGAATATGGATTTTGCCTCACACTCTTACTGACTGCATGATCCTAGGCGAGTCCCTTAACCCTCAGATTTCTAATCTATAAAATTGGGATAATCATAACCTACCTCTCAGGGCTATTATTAGATCAAGTTTTCATTTAAATTTCACTTGATATATGTAAAATGTTTTACAAACCAGAAAGCATCATATAAATTATTAGCATAATCATTAGGCAACAGATGACATGTAAGGTCTGCCTTTCCCAACCAAGCTCCCTTATATGAACTATCTGTGGCCAACCTATGGTGAGGCCTTCTAAGCCCCTACTGGTCTGATAAGCCACAACCAGACCCACTGTACATTGAGCTCGACATAGTGATATAATTTTGATTGTCTTAGAGAATGAAGGACTACCACCACTTCTACCACCACCAACCCCCCTAATTCTAGTGCCTTCCCTCTGCTAATTAGCTCTAACTTATCCTGGATATATCTTCTGTGTACGTGGCTATTTGCATATTATCTCTCTCACTAGACTGTGAGCTCCTTGAGAGCAGCTTCTCATCTTTCTTTGAATGCCCAGTGACTAGCACATAATAGGTGGTTAATAAATGTTTATTAACTGACTGACTGATCCTATGAAGAGCAGATTGCTTGTAGCATCAGGTCTTCAATCAGACCTCAGGAAAAACTTCCAAGGGAAATATTGCATAATGACTTCAGCAACCCAGAACAGCGCCTGAGAACTTGAACTTGAAAAGCAGCAAGAATAATCCTCTGCCCTGATATATCCCTTAAATCAGACGGATCACCTCATGCATTCCCCTAATACCCTAGAATCTCCAAAACCCAAACTGCCCCAGTTTGCACAGCCTCTGACAAGTAGACATCCCACCCCTTCTCCAGGACTAAAAATGTGAATTAAAACTCCAAAAGATGAAATAGAAACATGGACAAGAGCCTTCTAAGGAGGAAGTTTTCTTTTAGGGCCATGATTTGGCCTTCCCCAATAACCCAGGAAATTAACTGTAAGTCACTACTGGCAGGATCAGAGCTGTGAAAAGTCTAAATCATATGTATTATGGTGAAGAGAAAAGTGGGTTAAATCAGACATTTGCCAGCCCCTGGGGGACCCAGGCAAGTCACATGGTGTGATGCTGCATTGTACATAAAACTGCACATATATTAGATTTTGTTTGTGGCAACAAAAAAAAGAAAGAAACTGAGAATCACCAGTAAAATAAGAATGGATTTAAAGTGCTTTGCAAACCTTAAAAGCAATCAGAATCAACCACTATTTAGAGCTGGAGGTCCAAGGCTTCAATACACATCTGCCTCTAACTCCTGGCCTGGCCCTGAGCATTTCACTGGACCTCAGTCCTTATCTGTTAAATGATTCAGTTGGAGCACATGATCTCCAAAGGCCCTTTCAGCTTCAAATCGGTGATATTGTGTATCTATAATTGATCTCTTGACTCAGAAGTCTCACAGGCTTTATAAATGAAAAGGACCTTTCAATACCTCCCTTATTTTACAGATAAGAAAATTAAGGGCTGGAATGATTTTCCCAAGTGATTTTCACTAGGTAGGAGGTGGTCTAGCTGGCCCAGACCAGCTGTGTTGTTGTTCACTGTACTGTTTAGTCATTTCAATCATGTCCGATTCTTCATGACACCATTTGGGTTTTCTCGACAAAAATACCAGAGTAGTTTGCAATTTCCTTCACCAGCTCATTTTACAGATGGGGAAACTGAGGCAATCAGGGTGAAGTGACATACCCAGGGTCATCCATTTAGTAGTATCTGAGGTCAGATTTAAACTCAGATCATAACTCCAGTACTGGCACTCTATTCACCATGCCACCTAGCTCCCAGACCAGCTGTAAGTCAATATTATACTTCTTATACTCCAAAATACACCTTTTCAGAATCCTTTGGATTTTTATTTCCAACTCATATATTCAGACCCAAACAGCTGATAAGGGAATTTGAGGATGGGAGCAAAGGGGCTAGGAATAGATCTGAGATTTTATGGATATAGGGAATTTTCAATATGGAAACTCCCTCCAAAAAGGACAACTCCTCCATTACATAAAACCTCAGAGAGTTGGCTGGAGCACTAAGAGGTTAATTAATGTTCAATTACATAAGCATTTATTAAGTGATCGCTGCCTACTATGTGCCAGGCCTTGGGCTGGCCTCTGAGAATAATAGCTTATGCTAATAGCTAGTGCTTTAGAAATATAATCTCATTTGATTCTAGGAGATAGATGCTATTATTATCTCCATTTCACAGAAGATTAAACTGAGGTAGACAGAGGCTAAGTGAATTGCCCAGGGTCACACAACTAGCATGGGTCTAAGGCTGCACTTGAGCTCAGGTGTTTCTGACTCCAAGTCCAACATTATCTCCACTGAGCAACCCAGCCACCTAGGAATACAAAACTTTAACAATCACAATAACAGCCAAAGGGCCCCTGCACTGAAGGAGCTGGGACACAACATATACATAGGAAAAAACAAATACAAGAAACTGAAGGAATTAGAATAGGCAAAGAAGAGACTAAGCTTTCACTCTTTGCAGATGATATGATGATACACTTAGAGAACCCTAGAGAATCAAATAATAAACTACTTGAAATAATAAATAACTTGGCGGAGCCAAGATGGCGGAGTAGAAACAGCTCTTCCAAGCCTCTCTGCCCCCAGATTCTCCACAAACTATGTAAAAAAGGACTCTGAAAATCTTCTGGAGCCCCAGCACCCACAGAACGACACAGAGAAGCTAACCTCCCGCTGAGGACAGCCCAGCAGCCCTGCAGGAAGGACCAGCGCAGTGGTCTAGGAGCCGGCAGCGCGCAGAGCGCAGGAGCCGAGCCGAGCCCAGGTCCACGTGAGCCGAGGTTTTAGCCCCAGGGCTGCAGGGCCAGCAGCCGGCTGGAGGAACCCCAGAACACCAGGAACTGTGGAGACGCCAGAATTATCAACATAGACTTGCCTAGGACAAAGTAAGAGGTTAGTGTCCTATGGACTTTGGGACCTGTATTTGGGGAATGCGTCAGCTCCCTCCCCTGGGGGCTAGAAGCTGCTGAGGAGACACCCCACTGTGTAGTTTTCAGAGGCATTTCCGGCTCCCAGCCTACAAATCGTGGGGAGATCCAGCGATCAGTCTTGGGGGTAATCGCTCTTGCTTTAACCTCCCTGGATCTGGATTGTGATCTAGGGTGGAAGTTGTGGGTGGGTTTACAGCTTGCCAGAAACGGAAGTTGCCCCCCCCACGTTCGGGACGAAAATTCCTCTAGCTGGCCTTAAAGCCATAGTGTGGCAACAAGCCCAAAAGTCAAGCAATTAAGTGGCAACATGCCAAGGCAAAGGAAACAGAAAAATGCAACCCTAGACTCCTATTTTGGGGAAATAGAGCGGGAAAAGGACTGTGAAGTCAGAAGTCCTGCTCCAAAAGCCCCAGGGGAAAACATGAGCGGGTTGCAGGCCATAGAGGACCTTAAGAAGGACTTTAAAAATCAAATAAGAGGAGTGGAGGAAAAATTGGAAAGAGAAATGAGAAGGATGCAGGAAAAGTATGAAATGAGGGTCAACAGCCTGACTGAGGAAAACAACACCTTAAAAAATAGACTAACTCAAATGGCAAAGGAGGCCCAAAAGGGCAATGAGGAGAAGAATGCCTTAAAAAGTCGAATTTGCCAGATGGAAAAAGAATCTCAAAAGTTCACTGAGGAGATTCATTCCTTCAAAGTTAGACTGGAGCAAATGGAAGCTAATGACTTTATGAGAAATCAAGATGCTGTTAAGCAGATCCAAACAAATGAAAGATTAGAAGGCAATGTGAAATATCTCATGGGAAAAACCACTGACCTGGAAAATAGATCCAGGAGAGACAATTTAAAAATTATTGGACTACCTGAAAGCCATGATCAAAGAAAGAACCTAGAAATCACCCTTCAAGAAATTCTCAAGGAAAACTGCCCTGATGTTTTAGATCCAGAGGGCAAAATAGAGGTTGACAGAATCCACCGATCACCTCCTGAAAAAGATCCCAAAAAGAAAACTCCCAGAAATATTATAGCCAGGTTCCAGAATCCCCAGATCAAGGAGAAAATACTACAAGCGGCCAGGAAGAAACATTTCAATATTGTGGAAACACAATCAGAATAGCCCAGGACCTGGCAGCTTCTACACTGAGGGATCGAAGGGCATGGAATATGATATTCCAGAGGGCAAAAGAACTGGGAATGAACCCAAGGGTCACCTACCCAGCAAAACTGAGTATTTTGTTTCAGGGGAAAATATGGTCATTCAGTGGAATAGAGGACTTTCAAGCATTCTTGAGGAAAAACCAGAGTTGAATAGAAAATTTGACATCCAGACACAAGAAGTAAGAGATGCCTGAGAAGGTAATCAGGGAAAAGAAATCAAAAGGAACTTATCAAAGTTGAACTATTTACATTCCTATATGGAAAAGCAATATCTGTGACTGATGATATCTTTCTCACTATGAAAATAATGGAAGAAGGGGTGTGGTCATAAGAATACATATGTGAATGTGTGTGTATATGGTTACAGTTATATATGGATAGAGGGCATAGGTTGAATTTGTTGGGAAGGGAGAATACTCAAGGGATGAAATTATGAGGTGAGAGAGGAAAGTGGCAAGAGGAGTTGGGGAGAGACAGGGTAGGGTAAACTATCCCATGTAGAAGAAGCAAGGGGAAGTGGTTGCAAAGGAGGGGGAGAATAAGGAAGGCTAAAAGGCAAAACCACATTCACATTGAATTTGGTTCAGGGAGAAAATGACATACATACTAAATGGGATATCTCAACCTGCAGCAGGATAGGGGGAAGGGGGATGAGAGGAGGGATGATGGATGGGAGGGCATCCTTGGGGTGAGGGAGGTTGGAAGTACCCACTATAGAAGAGGGACAGGATCATGTAGGGAATGGACCAGGTGGGGAGTGGGATGAGTGGGAGGGAATTATAAGCAGCCTTGTACAATATATCTACTATGACAATGTTTTGCATAGCTAGACATGTACAACATATACTGAATTACTTATATCCGAAGAAGGAATGGGTGACAAGGGAGGAAGGAAATGGATCTGAAATTCAAGGTCATAACATTAAATGTTTCAAATATATATAAATACTATTATTAATACTCTTTTGCTTGTAATAGGGAGATAAGATGTGCAGGCATTGGGACACAAAGACTCACCTTCCTCTAATGGAAAAGTCGATGGGGTATGGGAGAAGGTATGGGAGAGAGCAGATTGGAGGAAGCGATATCTTGTGGGACTGCTATTCTGGGAAGTTGGGTAGGGGAATAATGGGGGGAAAATGATTGTAACTCAAAATCTGGCGGAAATGAATGATGTAAAACAGAAGTTAATAAAGTATTTGTTTAAAAAAAAATAAAAATAACCATTGACATTCAAAAAAAAAAAAAAGAAATAATAAATAACTTTAGCAAAGTTGCAGGATATAAAATAAACCTACATAAATCCTCAACATCCCTATATGTTTCTAACAAAGCCCAACAGAAAGAAATAGAAATAGAAATTCCATTTAAAGTTACTGTAGACTTAATAAAATATTTGGGAGTCTATCTGCCAAAACAAACCCAGGAACTATATGAAAACAATTACAAAATACTTTTCATACAAGTAAAATCCGATCTAAATAATTGGAAAAACATCAGTTGCTTGTGGTTAGGCCAAGCTAATATTAAAAAATGACAATTTTACCTAATTTACTTATTTAGTGCCATACCAATCAAACCACCAAAAAATTATTTTATAGAGCTAGAAAAAAATAATAACAAAATTCATCTGGAAGAACAAAAGGTCCAGAATATCAAGGGAATTGATGAAAAGAAATGCTAGGGAAGGTGGCCTAGCTATACGAGATTTTAAACTATTATAAAGCAGCAGTCATCAAAACTATTTGTTACTGGTGAGAAATAAAGCAGTAGATCGGTGGAACAGATTAGGTACACAAGACACAGTAGCCAATGACTATAGTAACCTACTGTTTAATAAACCCAAAGACTGCATCTTCTGGTATTAGAACTCACTATTTGACAAAAACTGCTGAGAAAACTAGAAAATAGTATGGCAGAAACTGGGTGTAGGCCAATATCTTACACTTTATACCAAAATAAAGTTAAAATGGGTTCATGACTTAAATATAAAGGCTGATATTGTAAGCAATCTGAGAGAGCAAGGAATAGTTTACCTGTCAGATTTATGGAGAAGGAAAGGATTTAAGACCAAACAAGAGATAGAGAGCATTACAAAATGCAAAATGGATAATTTTGATTACATTAAATTGAAAAGGTTTTGTACAAACAAAGCCAATGTAACCAAGATTAAGAGGGAAGTAGAAAATCGGGAATTTTTACAACCAGTGTCTCTGACAAAGTTCTCATTTCTAAAATATACAGACACAACTGAGTCAAATTTATAAAAATACAAATCATTCCCCAATTGATAAATGGTCAAAGGATATGAAAAGGCAGTTTTCAGGGGAAGAAATTAAAGATATCTATAATCATATGAAAAATGCTCTAAGTCACTATTGATCAGAGAAATGCAAATAAAAACAACTCTTAGGTACCATATCTCACCTGTCAGATTGGCTAACATGACAAAACGGGAAAAGTATAAATGCTGGAGAAGATGTGGGAAAATTGGAACACTAATGCACTGTTGGTGGATTTGTGAACTCATCCAACCATTCTGGGGAGCAATTTGGAACTATGCCCAAAGGGTTATAAAAATGTGCATACCCTTTGACCCAGCAATACTACTTCTAGGGCTGTATCCCAAAGAGATCATGCAAGTGGGAGGAGGACCCGTATGTACAAAAATATTTATAGCAGCTCTTTTTGTGGTGGCACAGAATTGGAAATCAAGGGGATGCCCATCAACTGGGGAATGGCTGAACAAGTTGTGGTATATGAATGTAATGGAATTCTATTGTGAAATGAGGAGAAAATGAGGAGCAGACAGACTTCATAATAACTTGGAGAGATTTATATAAACCGATACTGAGTGAGGGAAGCAGAATCAGGAGAACATTGTACACAATTACCGACAAATTATATCTGTGATGACTGACTTTATAGAGTAGGCTCTTCTCAGCAAGGCAAGGCTATGAGACAACTCCAAAAGATTCATGATGGAGAGGTCTATCCACATCCAGAGAAAGAACTACAGAGTCTGAATTCACACTGAAGCAAACTACTTGCTCTCTCTCTCTTTTGTTTTATTTTTTCTTTCTCATTGTTCATTCCATTGGTTATTTACAACTTGACTAATGTTTAATGTGAAGTTATATGTAGAACCTATATTGCCACCACAGTGAGGATACGGGGAGAAAACTTGTGGAACTGAATGTTGTAAACTAAAAGTAAATAAATATAAAATAAAATAAATAAATACAAAATATGTCAAATACATATAAAGTAAGGGGGACTGTGGATGTAAGGCAACTGAGGAGCATGGTATAATATTAAGGGAATTTTAAAATATTCCCTGTCCCTTTATGGGCCTAGAGAATTTGAAGATCTTCCCTGCCCTTTAATGGGCCTCAAGTAGAACCCAACAGGAGGGGCTTGTTTGGGTAGAGACTTGTTTTTTCCAGAAGGCTCATACCTTTTGTTACTTTGTAATTAGGCAGTGGGTCACAAGGTTGTGCTAATCCTCTGACCCTAAAGAAGGGTATATATACTCTGAGGTGAGGTTTTGCTTTGGGGCTCACTTATGGGAAGAGTTGTGTGATTTGGCCAAACGAGACTGTGGGTAGCCATTGAGGCCCCCAGCTTTGAAAACTCAGGTGTTAATGCTTCTCTCTCTGATAATGTATGTATGTAATGGTCAGACAGTTAGAAGCCCTGTCTATTGGTCTGTTGAAATGTGTTATTTTCTCTGTATTTTTGTCTGCTTATAATTTCTGCTTGTATTTTCTTAGGTTCAAGGTGCTGACTTTTCCCCCTGAACTAGGTGAACATACACACACACACACACACACACACACACACACACACGTGTGTGTGTGTTTAATTAAACATTTGTTGACGCCTTTAAAGTTGCTTTCCTTTAGAGATCAAAGGACCCGTGCTAGCAGCCATACTAGGTCTGCTCGGGTACTTGCTGTTACAGATGGGGAAAGGCTGCTGGTAGAAAGTGGCATTTGAGTTGAGCTTTGGAGGGAGCTAAGTGACTTACCCATGCTCACATACAGACATACACTGTGCTCTCTTCACATACATAAATGAGTTAGAGACAGAATTTTAACCCAAGTCTTCCTGCCTACAAGGCTGTTCCTCCATCCACTTTGCTGCCCTGCTACTTGACATAGATGTGCCCTTACTGGACCATGATCATACTCAGGCTAACGTTTTCAGAATCACCCACAGTTTGGCACTTTTCAGAGCTAACCTTTTTTTTTTCCTCCTAGGAATTCCCAGACACAAACTCTCCCATCAGTTTGGACCCCAAATTGTAAACCCTAACACACATATACACACACATATATACACACAAGTTCACTATACCTTTGCTCTTGGTCTTCTTTCCTCCACCCTCCAATCTTAAATGCTTTTCTTCCTCCTTCCCTTTACCTTAGCCATTTTCCAATTTCTTTTTTTTTTTAAAGCAATTGGGGTTAAGTAACTTTCTCAAAGTTACACAGCCAGTTATTTTTGTGTGGGTGTTAAGTATGAGGCTGGAACCAATCCAGGGTCCTCCTGACTCCAGGGCTGGTGCTCTTACTCACTGAGCCACCTAGCCACCCTCATTTTCCAATTTCAATCCCAGCACCTGTGTAACTTCTCCTGGTAATGTCAGAATAAATCAATTTCTGTAAAACCCCTTTCAGCTTTCTTCTGCATTATACAATTTCATATCACCCTGTTTTCTAATTGTTTCACATATGCCTTGTTCTGTCACTTGAAAATAAGCCCACTGTAAGCAAACACTATTATCTCTCTCCTTTCTTCATCTTCCTCTTCCTCATAGAGAGAACATAATGCTGGGCACATATAATACTAACCCTCCAATTCTCTATTACCTTTAGTTTCCTCCCCATTAAAAAATGTGACACTATGATCTTGTTATATTTAAAGATTTTTTTTTTTAATGACAGCCCCTGCCCTCAAACAGCTTATAATCTCAATGTATTACTTTTTTAAAAAGTGGTAAAAGTCAGCTCCTGGGGAATAAAAAAATGACCACCCTATTTCTCTAAAACTGTCAGTGACAGATTGAAGTCTAAGTGCTGACATTTCTCTTAAAGTCAAAGAAATGAATATTTAAGAATATTGCACAAGAACAATTCTCCAGGAGGGAATATTTCAAAAGAGGGAAAAATGGTTTGTACCTGTCATTTACCACAATCAGGGAAGGAGGCAAGGCAACAGAGGTTGTTAATAAGAAGGGTATCAGCCTCTCTCACACACTAAAGCTGCCTACCAACAGGCAGCTATAGAACACTAAGCATAGAGTCAGGAAGAACTGAGTTCAAATCTGGCCTCAGATATTTACTTAGCTATGTGACCCTGGGCAAATTACTTAAGAAAATGGCAAACCACTCCATGGACAGTAATGGTGTGCTATGGGCCAAGGAGTCACGATGAACCAGATAGAACTGAACAATTAACAATAACATATGTATAAAGCCCAGATAAAAAGATCTGTTTTAGGTGGTGTAGTGTGTTGAGTGGTGAGTTTATGAGTTCAAATCTGACCTCAGACACTAAATAGCTGTGTGACCCTTGGCAAGTCACTTAACACTGTTTGCTTCAGTTCCCTCATCTGTAAAATGAGCTGGAGAAGGAAATGGCAAAACCACTCCTGAATCTCTGCCAAGATAACCCGAAATTGTGTGACAAAGAGTACAACATGACAGAAATAACTCAACAACAACAAATTAAACACGGTAGGGGGCCAGAAAAATTAGAATCTCTAAGCTAATATTCCTAACTGGCCCTTCAAATATGGCTACAGCTCTAACTATGCTGATAAGGAGGGAGGAGCAGAAAGGCACATGAGAACTCTTTGTGGCAGGACTGGAGCACAGCAGTAGAAGGAGGCTGGTATGCCTGGAACCTAGTTTTTTCCCTGTTCATTTTTGTGTGTGTCCTGTGCTTAGCTGGGGAAGTATTGTGTTGCTACTACCTGCCTGAGGTATCAGATACAGAAAATGTGGAAAGGTACAGGAGATAACGTCTCTGTATTTCAACATCAGCAACAGCTGCCCTCCTGGGTACCACCTGCTAAGTCCTTCCTCCACTCTTAGGGTGTATAAAACACTGAAGTCTCTAACACAGTCAATGACTGACAAATCTACAGTTCTCCTACCATTCAGAAGGGTCTTACCTTGAGCCCTAAAAAGTAATACGCACCACCCACTGATTGTGAGAACAAAAACTGACAGCTCACAAGAAATGACTAGGCTTGAGTAGCTTAAGTAGAAAGAGGAGTCATTAGGGGGTCAAGTGATAATATTATCATGCTAGAAAGTTCACAAACAGAAATACATACCTAATTTGGAAACTAGTCAAAAACCATGAGAAGCTACATTTATTTAGTAAATTAGTTTGGCAACAGTTTGGCTATGAAGAGGGTTGAGCAGCAGGTGTAAACTTCAGCAGAAGCTAAGTGTCCTGATGGTACATGATAGAACCTGCCTAGTGACTGAGGGCTTCCGTGACACATGAAATCTAAAGGATACTGTCATAATCCCAATCAAATAGAAAAAATTATTAGAGACAGAACAGTTGTGCTTGACTACATTTTTTTAAAAATCTGCACAACAAAAAAATATAATTGAAATAAAAATAGCAAAATTTCTCTTAAAGTCAAAGTAATGAATATTTAAGAATATTGCACAAGAACTGATAAAATCTTGACACCTAAATCAGGAGCTAGTGGAAAGTCACAGTAGTGACTCCAAGTCCCCCACTAGTAAATCATCAAAGGATGGAAAGAGAACTTCCAAACATGTAAACACAAAGAACATACTCATAAAGTGAGCGATTCAATTGATCAGAAAGTCTATTGAAGCCCTTTCAAATTCAAGTACCTTTGCTAGGTCTAATGGACATATAAAATGCCTACCTTCAAGGAGCATACATTCAAGCCCAGACTATTCCCTCTACTTAAGTTAGTCAAGCCTGACCATTTCTCAGGAAAACCAGAGTTCAAATCCAGCCTTATACTTACTAGCTGTTTGAACTTTTGCAAGTACTTGACCTCTGTCTGAATCAAGTTTCCTCAAGTTGGGGGTAATAATAGCACCTACCTCGCAAGGCTGTTGTAAAGATTTAATGAAATAATATTTGTAAAGGGCTTAGCATAGTAGGTGCTTCATAAATGCCTGTTTCCTTCCTCTTCTCTGAAAGAAAAAATCAACCCATGGGGCAAAAAATACCAGACTGCACAAGGAATGTCTTGAATTTGCCTCAATGGACAAGCCCCAATCTCTCCAGGTCCCATCATCATCCATGGCAATGTCTGTTTCTAAGGAAGTAGAGAGAACTGTGAAGGGAAATTGTGAGCATGATTTCTTTGTACGGTGTTGATGGAGAGAGTTCCTGTAGGAGTTTGGTGGGAAATAGTCTGAGACCACCCCAAAAGTCAGAATAAGAAGTATGGTTTTATCCTATAGATCCATGGGTCCCAATTTTCCCTAAATTAAAAGCTCCCTTGTAAAAATCCATGTTTTCTGTACCTCAACATGATAGTGGTTACACTATTTGAATTCATTGATTGTGAAAATACATAAGGACAGGGGCAGCTAGGTGGTACAGTGAAAAGAGCACCAGCCCTGGAGTCAGGAGGACCTGAGTTCAAATATGGCCTCAGATACTTAACACTTACTAGCAGTGTGATCTTGGGCAAGTCACTTAACCCCAACTGCCCTGCCTCCCCACTCCAAGAAAGAAAGAAAGAAAGAAAATACATGAGGACAAAAAGTTTTTATGAATTCAGTAGCACTCAGATGAATCCCTACATCTACTACCCAGCAGAAAGTTAATTTGACACCTCATGAAATTGGAGAGTAAACAATGCAGAGGACAAACTCTGTGAGAGAAAAGGTCATGTCATTATGAAAGGCCAGGGGGAAAAATGTTTCCTGGATAACATGGATAACATAAAACTGTCAACACAAAAGCCCATTATTCATGCTGCATATTTTGCTGGAGCTTTAAAAAAAGATCAAAATAATGATGCTTAGCCCACCCAGAGATTCTCGGACACCCTGCAATTCCCTGGCCCCCATGTTGGCACCCGAGAGCTAAAAGGATGAAGTCAGTGAAGGTTTTTGAACAGTGACAGTCAAACTAGCACCAAAGCAGAAGACTGTAGTCGTGAAAAGAATATTGGAATTGGAGTTAGGAGGACATGGTTCAAATGCCACCTTACTGGCTCTGTAACCATGGACACATAGGGCCTCAGTTTTCTCATCTGCAAATAGGGATAATTCCATTCAATAAGCATTTATTGAGCACAAAAGCAAAAACCAAACAATTCCTACTTTAAGAAGGTTATAGTCTACTGGGGAGGAGGGAAAAGTAATCAGCACATGCAACAGTAAATGTAGAATATAAATGTAGTAAAGACAAATTAGGTGCGTGAAGGTGAGGGATCAGGAAAGGAGATGGCCATGAAGGCATGAAGATGGGAGATAACGAAATGCTGTACCTAGGGAACCAGCAAGCGAGTTTGACTGGAACATAGAGTGCTCCATGGAGTGCACAGGAAGGAGAATGTTATGGTGGAAAGTAGAATGAAGCAAGCTTGAGAAAGGACGAGCTGAAGTGTCACCCTAGAGGTCACTGGAAGCCACTGGTCAGATCTATGCTTTAGGAATACCAAATGACAGTGATTCTCGTACCACCTACCCTACAGAATTCCTGGGAGGAAAGGACTTTGCCCATAAACTTTGAAATGTTGTTTAAATATGAATCATTACTATTTGGGAAGATTAATCTGGATTTAATACTGGAGAATGGGGGGACGGGCAAGGGTAGAGGGAGGTGCCAAAGTTAAAGCACCAAACCAAGTTAGGAGCAGACTGCAGTAGTCCAGGTAGGAGATAATAAGGGGTGAGGCCCCAGTGATGAGATAGGAACTGGAAGTACCACCAAATGCTTCCTTACTCCCTATTGGACACTACTGAAGGTGCCCTGCTAT
Source organism: Gymnobelideus leadbeateri (assembly GCA_011680675.1). NCBI lineage: Eukaryota > Metazoa > Chordata > Mammalia > Diprotodontia > Petauridae > Gymnobelideus > Gymnobelideus leadbeateri. The sequence goes on along the minus strand of WOXC01007937.1, from coordinate 1,832,105 downwards.
CAATACAACGAGGTAGAAGACAAAATCTCTCTTTCAATGAGTCTTCAGCTAGGTCAAAGACTACCTGTGCAGTACAACAGAAAGAGGACTAGATTGGAGTCTGAGGACTGGATTCAAATCTCATCTCTGACAACTCTTATATTCCCTTCACAGGTAATAAGTGGGCAAGGCACTTCACCCTTGGGGATCCCATTTGTAAAGCAAAGGGGTTGAACAAGATGATCTCTATGGGCCATTTTAGACTTAAACCCATGACTCTAAACACTATTACAAAAGAAGAATCAACAAGAGTCTGTGATCAGATGAATATTGGGAGCAAGGGAGAGAAAGGAAGAGAAAGCCATTTTTTCAGCCTGAAGCTTGAGTTATTGGGAAGGAGAAGCACAAGTATTGAAAGGTAATATGCCCTGATGAGTTTTAAATATGCTAAACCTGACTCGATGGCAGGATAACCAAGAACTGTCCATGACTGGCTGAAGAAGCAGGACCAGAGCTCAGAAGGAGGTCAAGGAGGAAGACGCAGATTTGGAAAGTCTGCACACAGGTTACAGATGTCATCTTCAGTTTGCTCCTGGCATGCCTGTCTTCCTGACAAGGAAGAGGACAAATGGATGAGTCAAGCATGAGGTGGAGGCTCAGCCAGGCCTATTCACTCGTGATTTATTGGGAAGGAACGACCACTCCTTAATGACAAACCAACTCAGGAAGTCTTTAACCAGCAAGCCAGAGTCAGAACGACAAGGGCCATGATTGAGTGGAAGAGTTACAAAATGAAGAAGGCTGTCATCAGGACAGGGCCAAACACCTCCATCAGTCTGTCTCAGCCCCCATAATTAGGGCGCTTTGCCATTGGCTCTTACTCACTATTACAATTCATAGCAGCTTTTCAAATAGGAGTACAGGTTCCTAAGAAGACACATGTGGTAGCTGGGCATGCTGCTGCATACAAGGAATCCCTGCTTCTAGGGAGACTGAGGCAGATGGAGCTTGGGAATTCTGGGCTAAGCCAATCAGGTGTCCTCCTAAGTCCAACCCCAATATGGTGAGCTCCCAAAAGAGGGATGGGGGGACAAGCAGGCTGCCTAAGGACAGACAGAGGAACATATCGGCCTGAGTTTGAAATGGAGCAGGTTGAAATTTCCATGCATTAGGCCATAGATGACAGGGAGACAGAAGAAGGAAGGAAGGAAGGAAGGAGGGAAGAGAAGGAGGGAGGGAGAGAAGAGTCATCTGGCAAAAGTTCAAGAGGGAGGATGTGTGGACAGAGGGAAGTCAGTAAAGTTACTTATGCTTAACTAAGCTGCCATCCAAATGATTAGAATCAAACATTACAAATGTAAACATACAATTCTTTAGTAAATAACAGTTAACCAGTATTTCTGAAAGCAATTCAAGGTCAACTTGTGAATTTTCTGCAAGTATTTAACTGTTTAACTGACATAAATGTTTAGGGGAAATGTGTGTATCTATGTTTAAAGCTGCCAGAGTATGACGGTTTAACATATAAAAATTAAAATAGTTGATATGTCTAAAAGGAGACACTGACACAAAATACTGTCAATTCATCATAGCATCTAGAGCTTCCTCTTCCAACCTCCTCACTTTCCAGATGAGGACACTGAGACCTAGACCAGGCTAAATGACTTGCCCAAGGCCATACAAATAGTAAATGGTATAGTCAGGATTTGAACCCAAGTTCTCTGAGTCCAATGCCAGGGCTCTTCCCATGGTACCAGGCTCCATTCATCAGACTATTTATTACTAGGTCCCTACCACCCACAGAGGCCAACAGGGAGATAATGCAAATCTCATTAAGACAAAGAAAGTTCTTCCCAGATATACCACCATTTAAGGAAGATACTCAAGGCATTCTCATCATTTTTTTTAAGAGGGGAAGGCAAGGGAATTGGGGTTAAGTGACTTGCCCAAGGTCACACAGCTAGTAAGTGTGTCAAGTGTCTGAGGGCAGATTTGAACTCAGGTCCTCCTGACTCCAAGGCAGCTGGTGCTCTATTCACTGTGCCACCTAGCTGCCCGAATTCTCATCATTTCTCACCCAGCTACTTTCCTGGAGTTTGTGATCTTTAGGAATTGATCATTCTGCAAGATGAAATCAAGTCTCAAACTCTTACCTCTTCAGATCATTTCCCACTCTGACCACAGGACTTCATCATATTCCCATGGTTGATGAATCCCATTCCTCTTTGCAGGGTTTTAATGCCTTGTTTTCCCTCTTTATATTTTGAGTCTCTCAAGGGTAGGGACTGCCTCATGCTTTTCTTGTGTATCCTCAGTGCTCAGTACAGTAACTGGCACAGTCGGTGCTCAATAAATGTTTATTGTTTCTGATCTATCCCCTTGTCTTCAAGATGTTTATGGTCTTAGCGACAAAACCTCAAAGGCACATCGCTCCTCTCTCCCCACTAAAATATGAAAGTATGAATGAGAACATACAGGAATATACAAGCTCATTTCTTTTTCATTTAAAAAAATTCCTAGGATAAACACTTTAAAATCTCTAGAAAAGCTTTCATGGCAGGAAAAGTGATCGATTTAGAATCTTTGCCTACTAAGTGACCCAGGTGATCACTTTACTTCACTGGTCTTCAATTTCCTCATCTCTAAAGGAACTGGTTGTATGGAATGGCTTGTAATGTCCTTTCCAGTTCTAAATCTATGTTTGAATGGGTATGATGCTACATGGGCACTGCTTGTTTCTAATGACAGTTTAGGTAAGCGTAGGTCCCCTGCTTCTGTTCATCTACTATGCCTGTGTGGCTTCTCTAAAGTTAATGTGTGCAGATTTCCAGATACAATCACCTTGTTAGCTGGGTTTGGCACAAGCATCCCTTTGTTACTGAGGTAAACTTCAAAGGGGCAGGGGAAAATTGGGAAAGGATTCTGATTTTTTGTTTTGTTTTGTTTTGCTTTTTGGAGAGGAAAAAGGCAGGGCAATTGGGGTTAACTGACTTGCCCAAGGACACACGATTAGTAAGTGGCAAGTGGTAAGTGTCCAAGGTCGGATTTGAACTAAAGTCCTCCTGACTCCAGGGCTGGTACTCTACTCATTCACTGCCAGTTATCTGCCCCATTTGTTTTGGTTTGTTTTGTTTGTGAGGCAATAGGGGTTGACTTGCCCAGGGTCACACAACTAATAAACGTCAAGTGTCTGAGGCCAGATTTGAACTCAGGTCCTCCTGACTCCAGGGCTGGTTCCCTATTCACTGTGCCACCTAGCTGCCCCAAGGATTCTGATTTTTAAAGGCATAAATGGAAGTTATTTCGTAAATGTTTTTCACTGGAAGTTGATTGATTGTTTTTCTTTCCCAAAGTATTAGAGAATGAGTTGTTACAGAATAATACCTAAAAAATTATAAATCAACAAAAATGACACCATCAATGTCACCCTCCAACCCCACCTGCCCTACTCCTGAGCCTGTAGGAAGTGACAAATATATCCCACCAGGAGTCAGAGGAGCAGGGTATGCATTCCAGTTATGCTCTTTACTATACCTGCGTGATCTTAAGCAAGGTACCTAATCTCTCTGGTTTCCCTGGCTTCCTTAAAGTCTCAGCTGAAATCTCACCTTCTGCTAGAAGCTTTTCCCAGTTCCCCTTAATCCTAGAGCCTGCCCTTCAATTCATCTCCCCTTCATCCTGTATATATCTTGTGTATATGTATTTGTTAGCATATTGGCTCCTCCATTAGACTGTAAGCCCCTTGAGAGCAGGAACTCTATTTACCTTTTCTTTGTATCCTCAGCACAGTGCCTGGTATACAGTAGGTGCTTAATAAATGTTTGCTGAGTTAACTTGACTCTGAACTTCAATTTCCTTTTCTATAAAAGAAATGAAGATACTGATCTAAATGATCTCTAAGGTCATCAATCACAAAGTTTCAGAATCTAGAAGTTGGAAGCACTCTCAGAAGTCATCTGGTCCAATCCTTCCCTGAAGAGAAAGTCCCTATTACAACATTCTCAATAGATGGCCTGTCAGCCTCATCCAGAAAGCTTCTGATAACACTGGAGCCGTGAAGTCCCAAAGCAGCCTGTTCTAGTTGGAGGGGAAAAAGGCAGGGCAATTGGGGTTATGACCAGCAATGGTACAGGCTGAAGCAGATGACCTTGGCGTATTCTATGTCTGACCAAGCTCTAATTGTCCTCCTTTGCCCATTCCACCAGAGGAAGTCTTTACATGCTTGGAGTAGACACACCCCTAACTCATGGGTGGGTTTGAGGTCCCTTGCTTTCCCTCAATTTAGTTTAGCCTGACTGCCAAGATGGTTTTACAAGAATGTGGGCACTGCTCATGCAACAGATTCTTGGAGCCACAGGTGAGAACTATATTACAGATAGAGAAACCCAGAGCACCCTAGGTTAAATTATTTATAATGTCAGATAAATGTCCAACCTAGGAACCAGAAGTAGAAGCTAAGATTCCTGACTCCCAGTAAAGCAATTCCTTAGATTAGAGGTCTAGCAATCATCAAGTCCCTCACTGAATAGGTGAAGAAACTGATAAGCACAGAGACAAGATGACTTAACCAGGGTCACACAGGTACTACGTGGCAGGGCCAAGATTTAAACCCAGGTCCATTCACTTCACCACATTAATGTTCTTTCTTTCTTTTTTTTTTTTTCACATTAATGCTCTTATCACTATATTTGCAGAGCAGCTAGGAGGCACAGGGGATAGAATGCCAGGTCTGGTATCAGGAAAACTCATCTTCCTGAGTTCAACCCTGTTTGCCTCCACTTCCTCATCTGTAAAATGAGAAGGAAATGACAAACCACTCCTGTATCTCTGCCAAGAAAACCCCAAATGGGATCATGAAGATTTGAACACAACTGGATAGCCACACTATTTCTACACAACTCTTAAGAAAAAACAATGATCGGGGTACATGATTTAAACATAAAGATTGATACTATAAACAAATTAGGAGAGCAAGGGATAGTTTACCTGTCAAGATCTATGGAGAATGGAAGAATTTATGACCAAACAAGAGATAGAGAACATTATGAAATGCAAAATGGATAATTCTAATTACATTAAATTAAAAAGCTTTTGCACAAAGTCAATGCAACCAAGATTAGGAGGGAAGCAGAACACTGGGAAAGAATTTTTACAGTGTCTCTGATAAAGGTCTCATTTCTAAAATATATAGAGAACTGAGCCAAATTTATAACAAGTCATTCCCCAATTGATAAATGGTCAGAGGATATGAACAGGAAGTTTTCAGATGAATAAATTAAAGTTATCTATAATCAAATAAAAAAATGCTCTAAATCACTATTAATCGGAGAAATGCAAATTACCACAGCACACCTATCAGATTGGCTAACATAACAAAACAGGAAAATAATAAATGTTGGAGAAGATGTGGGAAAATTGGAACACTAATGCATTGTTGGTGGAGTTGTGAATTGATCTAGCCATTCTGGAGAGTAATTTGGAATTATGCCCAAAGGGCTATAAAAGTGTACATACCCTCTGATCCAGCAATCACACTACTAGGTCTATATCACAAAAAGATCATTAAAAAGGTGAAAAAGGAGTCACATGTACAAAAATATTTATAGCAGCTCTTTTTGAGGTGGCCAAGAACTGAAACTGAAGGGATGTCTACCAATTGGGGAATAGCTGAAGAAGTTGTGGTATATGACTGTAATGGAATACTACTGTTTCATAAGAAATGATGAGCAGACATTTCAGAAAAGCCTAGAAAGATTTACATGAACTGATGCTGAGTGAAATGAGCAGAACCAAGAGAACACTGTATACAACAGTAACTGCAATGACCAACTTTGATAGATTTAGCTCTTCTCAGCAATACAGTGATCTAAAACAATTCCAAAAGGCTCATGATGGAAAATGCTATCCACATCCAGAGAAAGAACTATGAAGTCTTGAATGCAGATTGAAGCATACTATTTCCTCTTTTTTCATTGCTTTTCTTTCTCATGGTTTTTCCTTGTCCTGATTCTTCTTTCACAACATTACTAATGTGAAAATAAGTGTAATATGATTGTACATGTATGGCTTATATCAGACTGTATGCTGTCATGGGAAGGGAGAATTTGGAACTCAAAATATTTTTATTTATTTTGGGGGGGAGCCTCAAAATCTTATGAAAGTGAATATTGAAAACTAAAAATTAATTAATTAAAAAAGAAAAACAATGACTAGTAAGTTATTTTTAGTGTTGACTAGGACCAGTATATGAACATGGACATATATGTATTAATAGCTTCTTCTGTATTCAGACACATTGAAAAGAAAACCAGACTGAAATCAGTGGCTGTGAATGCTCACCTTACTCTAATACATGTAACAGAGGACACAGGTATTGGAAGGTGGAACATGATGTTCTCCCTGCAAAGGTTAATAATGGAGCTCAGTCTCAACGCAAATATCCAGGAAGGTTAATAACATCTTACCCCCAGTGATCTGTGAAATGCTTCTATTCAAACTAGCCTAGGATAGGAATTTTAGCTAGAAATACTTATTTCTGCCTTACATGTGGATGGAAATGTGAAAGATTGCCTAGAACACCTTTATGTGCAAACATTCCATTGACCTGTAATATCCTATTAAATGTAAATTCTAATGACTGTAAAGGAAACAATTAGAATACTCGCATGCATGCAGACACACACAAACATTCTTCTAGACCTTGTGTGGTCTCTGAATACCTTGATGATATGCCCTAGAATAAAGTTCTTAAAAAAAAATTAAGCAGTGCTCCATAAAAGCTAATTAGTAGCTCATCCAATAACTGCAGTGTTTCTGCAGCTGTTACCAATTACTGCCGTCTCCTGGGAAAAACATGAAATGAAACTCAAAGAACCTCATGTGAAAGCTGATCCCCCAAACACAGTGGCATCTTTGGCCACAATGCTCTCTCCTGTCCAGCCACACGTTACAATTTCCCTTGAATAGAATCATCCCTCTATTCCACAAGTTCAGAAGGAAAAAATTTATGTATAAAAACTTGAGTTAAAGAAGAATACTGTCTATGGGACCCTAGGCAAGTCGCTGAACTTTTTAGAGGGCAAGGTAACTTTCTAAGACTCTGTGGCCACAAGCTGCAGAGAAGGGGCTGATTTACTTGGCAGAAGGAGCTTCCTCACCCCAGAGCTCCCTATACCACTGAAATAACAGCTCCAAGTTTCCCCTCCTCCCCAGCTACTCCTGAAAGCCCCTCTCTCTCTCCCTTCCTTTCTCCCTTTCTCTCTCTCCCAATCCCAAGTTCACTCTATCTACTGCTTTCAGAATCACGTCAGTTTGTCTTTTCTCCTGAAGTCTCTCCCTCTGCACACTTCATGTTTCATCATATATTTACATAGATACGATGTAAAATACATATATAATCACATATACATAATTAAAAATTAAATGATTTGATTACAGAGACTAAAGAACCCTTGTGTTCCACTGCAGCTGCTTTTGGGGGAACTGGAGATTTCAATAGAAAAAGTAAACCAGGCAATGATGCTAAAAGCAGTGGAGAGAGTGAACATGGAATCAGTAAAATCTGAGTTCAAATTCTGCCTGGATAAGTCATTTAACCTCTCCTAGCCTCTTCCTTATCTGTAAAATGGGTATTCTAATAGTAGTTACCTATGCAGCTCAGTGAGAAGATCAAATGAGATGACATACATATAAAATATATGTAATGTGATACATATGTAGTGCTTTGCCAACAAAGTTAAAGGATAGCTTCTTGTGGTTCATTCAGTCTGTTTTAACTCATATTAGAGAAGGAACTTAACTTGAAACACCAAGAAGGACAAGGGAATTGGGGGTGAGAGGGCATCTAGAAGAACATGCCAGCATCACAGTCACCAGGGAGACCAGATTAAAACTAGGTTTCCCAAAGGGCAGGTTGCATCCATATCTTAGCCCATAAAAGAGCTTCCAGCTCTTGGGTAAGAAAATCTTCGGAATATGGCAGTTCTGAAGAGGAAGGAGTACCTATCATGCCAGGTTCTTGCCAGAAGGTGTGGAGGGGAAGTCTCAGCCCTCAGAGTTTGCCAGATTTCTCACTTTAGTGATATAGGCAGGTAGGTGCCAATCATCTAGGAAGCTGGCAGGGGAGGCAGGTAGGGGTACAAAGCAGATGGTGGGGATGTGTCTAGAGCAGAGTCAACCTGTCTGGATGACTACACCAAGCTTCTAGCCCAACTTTTACCCTACCCTCCCCCTTTCCAGACTGTGGATCAAGAATCCATCTCAATAAGTAAAACCAGGAAAACAATGATCCCAACCAAGTGAATGCACAATAAACAAACAAACCTATGGGTAGCTAGCTGAATAAATTAATGGATAAATGGATGGACAGAAAAAGGAATAAATAAGAAATAAATAAATGGTTGAAATCTGTACAATTAGAGTGATCAAATTTGGCTGGAAGATGAGATGAGAATGCATCAGTGGGCTCTGTCTCTCTCTGGCAGAGGCAGGGGACAATGGGTGTGGAAAGCTGTGTTCCTATAGAACTAGGCTGATGTATTGGTTAATTTTGTTGAACAGCTTTTCTTTCCCTTTTTTTTCCTCCTGAATATAAGGAATGGTTCTCTGGGAGTGACAAGAGGATGACTATATTAAGAACTAAAGGAGATGTAAATATGAAAATAATTTTAAAATTATTTAATAAAAGTATCCATCCTGAGACCTTGTAGGACCCAGACGTATAAATAAGGAGCACCTCTGCTTTAGCATGTATCTTGGCATGTCTTTCAGCAGTTTAAGCCTAGATACAACTACTGAGTTACCACCAGGAAAACAAACTAACAATAAATTCTTACCCCCTTTTGAACTTAAAGAATTGATAATGCAAGGGATGGCTTCATTTTACAGAACCCAAAGTTTCAAACTTAAAGAAATTTCAGGCGGGAATACATAATGTGAATCTAATTAGATGTTATAAACATTCAGATCAAAAAGATGAGTAAAGTTGAAAGAAGTTCAAAGTAAGGGATACTGATACTCTGAATATCAGACAAAACAAACACGGAAGAAATTTACTGGGTTTAGAGATGGGGAATTAACACTAGCCTTGGCAAAGTGTCAAGTGGCCCAAAGGCAAATTCTTTAAATTCTCTGGGACTCAGTTACTCATCTGTAAAATGAGTTTTGGATAACAACAACAACAACAAAAGATTAGATTACATTTAACAGAAGTGTTCAAGGTTACAATGCTATTTATGTCTATGGGCCTCACAACAACTCTGTACAATATCATTATCCCCATTTACAGATGAGGAGACTGAGATTGAGAGAGGTTAAGGATTTGCCTAAAGTCACATGGCTAATAAATGGCAAGGCACATCTACCAACTCCAGTTCCTAATCTCTTTCCACTATACCCGGTCTCCATTCCTTTCCAGATTTAACATTCTGTGGCTTGGTGAATCTAAGGGCTGCAAAGTTCTGACTACAAAGTAGTAAGCAGATCATGGGTTAAATCTGGGGAATATCCACCATCTTAACCATCTTGCTAAAAGTTTTCAAATTGTTATTGTTCAGCCATTTTTCATTCATGAGCCCATTTGGGGTTTTCTTGGCAAAGATACTGGAGTGGTTTGCCATTTCCTTCTCCAGCTCATTTAACAGATGAGAGAACTGAGGTAAACAGGGTTGTGACTTCCCCAGGGTGAAACAACCAGCAAGAATCTGTGCCACCTACCAGCCCTACAATAACTGTATAGAGTTAATAAGAAATAGTGCTCATGGGGCGGCTAAGTGGCACAGTCGATAGAGCACCGGCCCTGGAGTCAGGAGGACCTGAGTTCAAATCCAACCTCAGACACTTAACACAAAAAACTAGCCATGTGACCTTGGGCAAGTCACTTAACCCCAATTGCCCTACCTTCTCCCCTCCAAAAAGGAAAAAAAAAGAAATAGTGCTCATTATGTGGTCAACTTTGTTGGAGCATGGCTACTCCATGAAATAAGGGCCTCCTCTCAGAAGGAGCAGTTTTTAGTAACTCTCCAGCTATCCAAGTCCATGTACAGTGAGTCAGAACATGATGTGGAGAGTAAGTCTCTGAGAATTGATCCCTGCTAAAAGAATTCATCCCTTTTGCCAATAATGCAGTACAGTGGGTCGATAAGTGAGTGGGTAACAGAGGCAGTGACAGGGTAAGCTCTCTCCTAAAGAGAGCACTTTTAGCTGGTTCAGAGATACGGAGTGAGACAAAACCCCTAAGAACAGAACTCTGATGTGACTCAGTTTGGAATTCAATGGAACACTCTCTTTCTATTCTAGTATAATAGCAAGAGCAAGGGATTCAGAGGCAGAGGACCTGGATTCAAATCCTAGTTAACTGTAAGCAATTCCCAGCTCCCCTGGGGCCTCAATTTCCTCATCTGTAAACTGAGCAGCTACTGATCCTATGACAAAAGTTCACTCACAATTGAAGGTTATATTACTTTCACTTATATTTGGTCACTAAAATAGCCAAATATTCATACAGACCAGGGGTAGACCCTTTCAGAAATGTTCAAAGGGCCTTTAGAGGTAGTATTGTGCAATGAGAAAAATGTTGGGTTTGGAGACAGAGAATCTGGGTTCAATTCACCTCTGCCAGTTGCAAATGTGATTTTAGGTTGATTTGCCAACAAGCATTTATTAAGCACTTAGTTTCCTCATCTGTAAAATGAGAGGGTTGCACTAAGTTACCTCTAGGGTTTCTTAGCTCTCAATCTATGATCCTAGGTTCATTCTCCATCTGTCACTCACCATATTTTTAGTGAAGCCTAGCCCAGTCTTTCATTCCCTTAAGATCTGTCCCTAAGGAAAGCAGAGTGCAAAGACAATTAACAACCATGAATACAACAGCCTTTTCTACCCATAAAAAGGACTAACTGCCATAAAAAAGGGAAGATCTTTCAGTAATTAACTGTAACTGAAAAACTATGCTAGGTGGAAACAATAACAGTCACAATAACAGCGATATTTGTTGATTACTCTGCTTATGGAGGGAAGATTAAGATGCACAGAATGAGGACGTGGCCAGCTTCAGGAACTCCACATTGTTCTAGATATGCTCTTTTTCAGGAACTAGCAATCAGGTTCAGAACTCCAGTGTCCAATGAATGAGGACATGCAGGTTACCCTGGCAAAGTAGGCATGGTGCATTATAGGAGGAAATCTTTTCTCTTTAATCAAAAGGATAAAGGCGATTAAGCAGGAATTATTTTCAATGACCTACATAATTTCATCAGAGTTCCTGTGGCTATTAACAGAGAGCAGCTGACTTCCTAATGAGATGATCTGGGTAGCATGGCCCTTTCAAGGGTGAGGCCAAAGAACCTATCCAATCTACTGGAAAACAGTACAATTATAAGAGGCATATCTACCGCCGCCCCCCCCCCTCCTCGCCCCCATCATGGCCCTTTGCTTAAGGATGCTTAACTCCCCTGGGAACTTTTTCCTATTCTCAGGCATATCAGCTGCATTTCCCTGGGATAGCCAGTATAGGAGTAAGGAGTAAGGCTGGGTTTATTCATCATGTGTGTTAACATGATTCCAGGGGTCAAAGAGAAAAAAATCCTACTGCTGCCACCATCACCCACATAGGCAAACCACAAGCCTTCCAGCCAACTCAGCAGCAGTTTCCATGTCTCCACATCCTAAGCAGAAAGGAAACTGGGGCCACCCTTGCCAAGAAGGGAATTGGGCGGACTTGCATCCAGCTTTACTAGGGCCTTTAAGAAGTTTGGCAACAGCACTCTGTCAACTCAACTTGCATGTCCATACTACACCTAGGAGGTTACTTCAAACCTCAGAGACACCTCTTTTGTTTGTTTGGAAAAGGGGAGACGGTCCAGGATGGCTAAGGGGAGCTCGTGGGATTGCAATGGGAAGGTGACCACCCTAAAGCCTTTTCTTCCTCGGTGCTCAGGCTACCTCCTTACCAGCACTATAGACCAAGAAAGTGGATGGGATGAAAAGAAGACATTCCTCTCCTTCAAAACAACACTGCCCCATCTCCCCTGGGCTGTAACCCAGTAACAGCCACCTCCTGGGGTTCCAGCTCCCGCTGCACTCCAGTCCCTTCCTGGTAAGGAGGAGCCAATTCTTACCCTTGATGCAATTCTTTTGGAGAGGACAGGCAGACCGCCGCGATGTCAGCTATAGGGCGCAACACAGAGACACTTTCACCTTTCTCCTCCCCCCCCCCCAAAAAAAACCTAAAACTCTCCAGCTTGGCAAAAGCATAGTAAAGGCGCAACATACCTGGGAATGGGAACGGGGGGAGGGGCCACTGCCCCTCCTCCTCCGGCAGATACCCAGTGCAGCCGGATCTCTTCCTGTCTGACACTTCCCGCACACTTTGGAAGAAGTAAGCCCGGACCGTCCAGCGACTTCAGAAAGTTTTGGCCAGGAGGAAAGCAAAAGCGAGACGGCCCGGGAGCTGCTGGCTGTCGCTCCGGGCTCAGCAGTTCTCAGAGCTGCCGTCCCGCTACCGGAGCGAAGGAATCACTGGGAAGGGGCAAAAGCCAGATGCTTCCCGCAGCCCCGCGGACAACCCGCTCTGCAAGTCCGGGACCCCAGCTCCTTGCGGGGGAACCGGGAAGGAGGGGTCACAACTTTCTGGGAGGTCACCCGGGAGCTGGTAGGACTCCCAGAAGAAAGTTGGCTGCTGGAGGCACCCCAGAGGAACTTTCGGGAGGTGCGTCAGGCCAGCTGCGGGGCCGCGCCCACTCCAGAGGCCCTGCCCTCGCCTCCGCCCCCCACTCCGGGCAAGAGGAGGGGCCGCAACCTGCCCAGCCGGCTTCGAGGTGTGCGCACGCCCCGGCCCACCCTCCAGCCACCGGCCCGCGTCCTTCTCAGCTCCGCTGGGGCCCGGCTTTTCGAACCCCTCTGATCGTCCGATGCTTCGAGGCGTCTCCCGCCACAGCCACCTGGCCTCCCGGGACTCCAGGTAGTCGCTGCGCTTCTCCAGCACTGCGAGGGCGGACGGTTCCTAAGGTGAAGTAGGAGGAGCCGAGCGCAGAGGGAGGAACTTTCCTCCGAAACTTGGACTAGAACTGAATGGAAGACGCCCTAGCCCAGTTGGCCCACGGCACGAGGCGCTCCGTTTTGCACGATTTGTAAAACACACTCACGCGCGCGCGCACACACACACACATATGGTGCTTTATTTATATTATTTCCTGGATCCTCAAAATGACGCTTGTTAAATGCTTGTTGACTGACTAAAATGAGGGAGTTGGATCAAATGGCCTTCAAGGCCCTTTTCACCTCTAGAGGTATGAACCGAGGCATTTCCTCGTCCCCATCCCCAGGAAGTCAGTGAGCAACCATCCTAAAGTGGGCACAGGACTTTTTAGTGCCTGGCCCACAACAGCTGCCCCCTTGCTTTCCACAGCTTCTTTTTGGATTGTTCCAAACGCACAAAATCAGAGACTAAGGTTTAAATCCCGTGAAGCAAATACAGCCCAAGTGATACCGCCCCCATCCAACTTGCATGGGACAAAGTCAGTGAAATGTGACTATTCCTTGAAGTGGGAGAGAGTTGTAGGAAAGGGAAATTTGCAGTCCAGTGTGTGCACAATAAGCACCGCGGTTTTTAGCTTTTTTTTTTTTTAACCTTGGAGTTTTAAAACTTTTTGCTACCTACCTCTCAAGAAAGCTAGTGTCGGTTGCTTTTGGCTGCAAGAGAACCAAAAATGAAAACTGGACAGAGGTTAGGTAACCGCTCCCTTCCCAAGAGGGCGGGTGTGTCTGGTTAGGCTGATCCATTTCACCCTACTCGAATAGACTCTGGTGTCAATGAAGATATGCTAGGTTTGGAAAGCAGTGTCAGGTTCTGCCTTTCTGCCTCCTTTCTTGGCACGTCAGTCTTCTCAAATAAACTCCCTTTTCCCAATAGCCCTAGCCCAGCGTTTTGTCAGCTGCTCTCATTTCGCAGCTGTTCAAAGCTTCGAATTCAAGCCGTGCATCTCTTGGCAAGAGCCGAGGTTGGACCTTCTGCTTCTCCCGACTACAGCGACCTGGTTCTTTCACCATCACGGAATGGATGGTGTAGGACTGGAAGCAGTCTTAGAGATTGTTGAGTACAACTCCCCTCGTTGTACAGCTTAGGACAATGAAGCCAAGAGTGATTGAGTTACCCCAGCTTATTTGGGCAGCAAGTATCAGAACTGGATTTGAATGGATTTGAAAGAGCATTTGGCCAAGGATTCAGAGAACCTGGGTGGTGGTGGTAGTAGTAGTAGTAGTAGTAGTAGTAGTAGTAGTAGTAGTAGTAGTAGTAGTAGTAGTAGTAGTAGAAGTAGTAGTAGCAGCAGCAGCAGCAGCGGTGGTGGTGGTGGTGGTAGTAGTAGTTATAGGAACAATTATAATAATTTGTTGAGTTGTGTTCATGACCCCATTTGGGGTTTTCTTGGCAAAGATAATGAAAGATTTCCCATTTCCTTCTCCAGTTCATTTTACAGATGAGGAAACTGAGAGTTAAGTGATTTGGACAGCGGCACAGAGCTACTAAGTGTCTGAGGCTGGGTTTGAACCAGGAAGAGTCTTCCTGACTCCAGGTTTGTGGCACTCTGTCCACTAAGCCACTGAGCTGCCATTAGACTCTGGCCTAAGTGACTCATCTATTACAATACCTATGGGCTCTGTGTTCAGATGCTACCTTTGATAATTACTAGTAGGTGTGACCCTGGGTAAGTCATTAGCTTTGGGGGAGTCTCAGTTTCCTCATCTGTAAAATGAAAGGAATGACCTCTGAGCTTTCTTCCAGCTCTGAATAGGGTCCAGCACCTTTTCTATTGCCTTGCCCCTTTTAGCTTGTGTTCCTTGCTTATAATCTTTTTTTTTTTTTTTTGCTTTTTGGAGGGCAATTGGGGTTAAGTAACTTGCCCAAGGTCACACGACTAGGTTTTTGTTTGTGTGTTTGTTAAGTGTCTGAGTCTGGATCAGAACTCAGGTCCTTCTGACTCCACTCTACTCACTGTGCCACCTAGCCACCCCCCCCCCCTGTTTATAATCTTGACTATAAAATCTGAGTTACAGGCAACCTCAGAACTTTGCTAAATACAGGTAACTAGTGTCAGGACTCCAATTCAATACATCCAAAACAGAACGTGTTATCTTTCTACCAAAACCCTCCCCCTTTCTGAAGTTCCATATTACTGTCAAGGTTCTGTAATCATTCAAGCTCCAAACGTCTTTATCATCCTCACTGTTTCTTTCAGTCTCTACTTCTGTTGTCAAGTCTTGTCATTTCTACATTTATAAGCCTCTCATGTGTGATATATCCCCTTCTCTCCACTCATACAGCCAGTACCATTACCAGCCCTCATCTCTTACCTGAACTACTGCAAGAGACTTCTAGTTGGTTTCTCTCCCTCAAGTCTGTCCCCACTACAATCCATCCTACAATTAGCTGCCGAAATGATTTTCTTAAATTTTCTTAAAGCACAAGACTAACCATATCAACCTCACCCTCATATACTCAATAAACTTATTTTAATAAAAAAGTATTTTAATAAAATAATAAAATATTACCTCTAGGATCAAGTATAAAATCCCCGTTTTCTTTTTGATTTTTTTTTTTTTGGAGGTGGGAAGGCAGGGCAATTGGGGTTAAATGACTTGCCCAAGGTCACACAGCTAGTAAGTGTTAAGTGTCTGAGGCCAGATTTGAACTCAGGGCTGGTGCTCTATTCACTGTGCCACCTAGCCACCCCTCCATTGACTTTTAAAACCATTCACAACCTGGCACCTTCCTCCCTTTCCAGTCTTCTCATAATTTGTTTCTCTCTATGAACTCTATGATGTACTATATTGACCTTTATTTTGCTCCTCCCAAGTGAAGCTCCAAATTCCTACTCAGTACCTTTCCACAAGCTGTGCCCATGCCTTGCCATGCTCACTGAGCACCTCCACCTCTTACCTTCCCTGACTTCCTTCAAGACAGCTCAAATCTCACCATCTGCCAGAAGCTTTTCCTGGTCCTCCACATCTTCATTCCTTGTCAATGCCTTCTTTCTGAGATCACCCTCCTCTTATATATGTATATATTAGGTGGAATTGGGGGGGTATTTTCTCCCCTATTAGAATATGAGGTCAAAGATAAGTGTTTTTGCCTTTTTCTATATTACTAAAACTTAGCACTATGCCTGGCACATAATAAAGATTTGATAAATACTTGCATTGAGGGGGTGCCCATCAAATGGGGAATTACTGAACAAGACTGATTGTGATGGAATACTATTGTACTATAAGAAATGATGTTTTCAGAAAAACCTGGGCAGTCTTATATGAACTGATGCAAAGTGAAGTGGGCAAAAGTAGAACATTGTACATAGTTACAGCAATATTGTAACAATGATAAATTGTGAAAAACTTAGCTACTCTTCTCAACACATTGATCCAAGACTTATGGTACAAAATGTTATCCTCCAGAGTATTGAAGAACCCTGCGTACCAAATTACTTTTTTCACTTTTTAAATTTTTCTTACTTTTTTTTGGCAATAGGATTGTTTTGGAAATATGTTTTGCAGGATTCCACATGTATAACTGATATCATATTGCTTACCTTCTCAATGGGAGGGACTAGAGGGAGGAAGAGAATTTGGGACTCAATTTTTAAAAATATTAATAATAAATAATAAATTTTAAGTTGTAGAATTAAATTAAATTTAAATTAAAAAATAAATGAATGAATAAATAAATACATGAATAGACATGCTTGCTGACTGAGTTGTCAGGTAGGTGTTCAAGTGCATAGAATACTGGGCCTGGAGTCAGGAATGCCTGAGTTCAAATTCAACCTCAGATACTTACAAATTCTGTGGTCCTCAGTTTCTTCAGCTGTCAACTAGGGATAAGGATAGCACATAAAAGCACTTACCACAATTCCTGATACATAGTATGTGATATATAAATGCTTATTCCCTCCTCCCCAATATATACACTGATTGATTAAAACAGGTCCCCAGGAAGGAAGGGCAAGATTACTGCTTTTCATAAATTAATTGGGGTGGGAATAATGTAACAATGGATGTTAATATAGTACTGTATAGTTTATAAACTACTTTACTTATGTTATAATCTAATTTGAGCTCTGTGGTGCTGCAGCCACTGTCATCCCCATTTGACATTTTATATCTCCATTTATAATGAAAGTGAAACTCAGGGAAGTTAAGGGACTTGCCAAAGGTCACACAGCTCATTATGTTATCAGAGGCCAGATTTAGAGCCAGCTCTTCCTGAGTCCAAGTTCAAGAATCTTCCCACGGTGCCATCCTGCTGCCTCCTCTCCTGCAGTTATGTTCTGCTTCTTGCTTTGACCCATTTCTGAGTAATCTCCTGGAATGTGTCCTCATAATATTAATTAAATCAAGTCCAACACAATTTTGAGCTCTTTCTCCTTTGCTAAGGGAATGAGGCTTTGAGTTTCCCACCTCTTTGTGTGTGAAAGGGCCACTGGTTGACCTCAGCCTAACCCTTGCTGGCCTTGGTGAGACTAAAAATGAGCAGTAGTTCATGATCTAAAGTATGTCCCTCAATTCTTCTACTCCTAGCTCCCCAGTTTATGGTGCCTGTAAGCAAAGAGATGTCACTTGAAAAGCAAGCAAAAGAAATAGAGGTTACAGTAGAGATAGCTGCAAGAAGGCCATGGTGCCTTTAGGGAGAAAAGTGCCCCATCTTGGCCCTGTTCCCACTATTGGAATTTACAGGGTCAAAGTATCACATTTCAGTCCCATTGCACTGGCAACACCCATGGGGTTAGTGGAAATGAAAGTTATCACACAAAAAGACAATGAGGATCAAGGAAAGTTGTCAGTTATCTCCACCTGGATTCAATTCAACAAACATTTATTAACTCGCTTTCCTCTGTAGAGCCTATGACCTAGCCTGGCAGCCAGGGCCTTCCACAATCTGGTTCCAATGTATGGTTCCAGCCTTATCTCACACCATTCCCCATCACATACCCTGCATTCCAGTCAAAACTGACTATTCACTATCCCCCCAATTCTTATCCTGTTTTATATCATGGGATTATATCTACACAGGGATGTTTGAGGTCATCCAGTCCAAGACCCCAATTACATAGATAACTCTAAGAGAAGCTAAGAGATTTGCTCAAGGTCACATAGGTCACTCTCATCTCCCACATCCAATCAGTTGTAAAATCTGGCCAATTCTACCATGTCTCTCTCTCTCTCTCTTTTATACACACACACACACACACACACACACACACACACACACACACACACACAGAGTTCTGATGGATCCTTTTTGCTTCTGGGATCAAATATAAAACTTTCTGTTTGGCTTTTAAAAAATTTTTGTTTTGAGACAATAAGGGTTAAATGACTCACCTAAGGTCACATAACTAGTAATTGTCTGAGGCTAGATTTGAACTCAGGTCTTCCTGACTTCAGGGCCTATGTTCTACCTACCCACTGTGCCATCTAGCTGCCACCTAGCTACCCTCTTCTGTTTCACTTTTAAAGCCCTTCATAACCTGGCCCATTCCTACCTTTTCTGGTCTTCTCCCCTCCCTTCATATACTGTGACAGGAGCAATGACCTCACACAGAATGCTCTGACTCTGAATTTTCTCTAACTATGCCTCAGACCTAGACTTCTCTGTCATTCAGTTCATGGCCCCTCTCTCACCAACTTCCCTGGCTTCCTTTAAGTCTCAGCAAAAATCCAGCCTTCTACAGGAAGCTTCTCCTGGTCCCCTTTCATGTTAGTGTCTTCCTTCCAAGATGCTCTCCAGTTCATCCCCTGCATCTCCTGTGGGCACATTTTTGTTTGCATGCCATAAACAACTTGAGAGCAAGCACAGTGCTCTCGAATTTCTTTGAATCCCCAGCACTTAGAAAGTGCCTGGCACATAGTAGTCATACAGTAAATACTTCTTGACTTGACAGGTACAAAATCCCAGAGAAGTTAAATGACCTAACCTTGGACAAGTCATTCTGATCTTTTTCTTTTTTTAATCATGATAATATCCAATTTTCTACAAGCTTTTAATCAACCTCTTTTTAATATCTTATGAATTTGAGAACTGCCTTCCTTGTGTCTTCCAACACTCTTGTTGAAATCCTTTCCCATCCTTCAGGGTCTATGTCAGGTGTCACCTCCTTGCTGAAGCCTTCCTACACGCCCCTATTTAGAAGTGACCCCCTCCCTCCTCAGACTCTCCTTCCACTTTGTTTGGATTTCACCTTTGTTCTTATTGTCTGTCTAGAAAGGCAGTTTGGAATAATGACTAGAAGCCAGAAAAACCTAGATTCAAATCCATCCTTGGATACTTATTAGCAGTTATTTAAACTCAGTTTAAATGGTGATAATAATACCTGTAGAACCTGTAAAACTCAGGGTTGTTGTGGGACTGAATTGAGAGAAGAAAGTGTTTTACAAATGTTTAAGTCCTACAGAAATGTCACTATTCTAATTTTTCTTGTTTAATTATTTGTGTACAAGTCTCATCCCTATGAGGTCAAGGACTGTCTTATTTCATCTTTAATCCCACAGTTCCTAACTCTGTATGTGGTAAATATTTGTTTAATTGAATTGAAATGACAAGAAACTAAAATGTAAGGGTTAAAGCTCAGCAAAAGCCAGGAATGCAGACCTCTCTCTGGCTTGGCTCTTCTTCCTAAGATCTGTTTCCTATTGAGCACACACATTACAGCATCAGAAATGTTTTTCTTTTGGAAACGAGTTTGAAATGTTAAAAGTTTATTAAGGAAGCATCATTACCAAAGGACTCAAAGCTGGAAGGAATGCTAGCCATCTTCTATTCCGATGCCTTCGTTATACAGAAGTGAACTGTCAGGCTCAAAGAAAGTTACATGACGTGCCCAACGTTACACAGATAACATCAGACTTGAGACTTGAATCCAGACCCAGTGCTCTTTCACACTAAACTAAATCTAGGAATAATTAACCATTGGGATGAGAAGGAAGGAAGCACAGGGCCAAATTTGGTATGAAATCTAAGACAAGGCTTATCATGTCATTTTTTTTACCATACTGATATGTCTTTACATGCTATTTTTAATAAAGTGCAGGGGGAAAGCTATTAATTTGAAACATCCTCATGGTGGAATTTATGTTACCTACCTGAGTGACCTCATGGGATGGTGGATAAAGGGCCCCTTTAAAGCCAAAAAGAACTGGGTTGTGTCTTGCCTCAGACACATACTGGTGGTATGTGGTGGTATGACTCTGGACAAGTTCCCCACAACTCTGTAAAACACTGATGTAATCTGCCTTTTGGGGTTGTGGCAGCACCTGTACCATGTTTAAACTGAGTAAAAAGACAAGTACTATGACTTAGAACTTTTATATTCTAGTGCTTCCATTGTTAAATTCCTTGAGAAAGTTAAGTCAACAAATATTAAGTACTTACTGAGTCCCAGGAACTATGCTATGTACTAGACATACAAAGCAAGAAGCAGTCCCTGTCCTCAGAGAGCTCACATTCCTAATGAAAACTATCTCCAGTTGGTACCTCCACTTACTTTCCTCTCAATCTCATATAAACTCTCTGCAGTTGAGTTTCCAACCTCCTCATTTAACTGAAATTGCTCCCTCTAAAGTTGTCAGTCATCTTTTAATTGCCATATCTAATGGTCTTTTATTAATCCTCATCCTTCTTGACCTCTACACAGCCTTTGACACTATCCATCCTTGTTTCCTTCATATTCTCTCCTCCCTAGGTTTTCATGACATTGATCTTTCCTGATTTTCTTCCTACTTGTCCAACCCCTCCTCTTTCTCCTTTGCTAGACATTCATATTCTAGGTCCTTGATTTATCAAGGTGGGTATCCCCCAAGGCTTTGTTCTGGTCCCTCTGTCGGAGTCTGTCGGAGGTCACATCTGAACTCAGGTCCTTCTGACTCCAGGGCCAATGCTCTACTCATGTGCGCCACCTAGCTGCCCCCCCTTGACTCACTTCTTAAAGAGATCTATTCATTGAATGGGCATTACCTCACTCTGCTTACCTGAAAAAGGTCTTAGCCTAAGAGGGCCAGGGTGTCCCATTGTATCCTAGGTCATCTCTAGTCATTCTAATAAATATCTGGTCACTGGATCCAGATGGCTCTGGAGGAGAAAGTGAGGCTGGTGAGCTTGCACAGCCCTCCCTCACTCAAATCAAAGTCAACTGCAAGTTATGTCATCATCTCCCTGATGTCATGGTCCTCTTAGAAAACAAAGGACAAACACAATGCTGCCCTTAGCACAGTGCTGCTTAATTAATAATAAATGAATGTTGACTGGGTGACTGAACCTTTTAGTAAAACATAGGTCTATCTTGAATTGTATTTTGAATTTATTTTCTGCCTTTTATTTACTAAGGTCCTCATTAGTTTCTAATAGGTTTAGAATATATTAGTAATGAAGATGAATTTCTTTATAACTCTTCTACAATTTGGGCAGAATTTTCTCCTTCCTTTTATATTCTTCTTCATTCTCTGTCAAAAAAATTCATTAATATAAGGATGCTGAGCCTTTCTCAACTCAAGACTCTCAAAATAAAATGGATTAAAATAGAATCTACTTCAGAAAACCAGATATCTGGAGATTAGAAGAAGAATACCTATCCCCTCCTGACCTCTTTCCCCTCATTCACCTAGCTCATAATGTTGTACCCCAATAAAGCGAGACAGAAGATCCCCGAGATTAAATTTAAAAATGGATTTTATTACCATGGGACTGTCAGGGTGCATGATCACCCAAATCAGACAGTGCTTTGGCACAGACATTGTGCCAGTTAGAGAGGTTCCATAGCCAGGTTATGTAAACTGAAATTACAGTGATGTAAGCTGAAACTACAGTGATTGGTCAGTGTACATTTGAAACCCTAGGCTGGAACTCTCACCCACGGATCAATCTGGGGAAAGGAAAGGGTGGGGGTCCTGCTTGTTTACAGAACAATTAGGGGAGGGGAAGGTGGAGTACTCTGTTTTACAAATCAATGAAGGGAAAGGGAAGTTGAGTTGTCTGCTTTACAAAGGAAGGGAAGGGGCAGTTGGAGTTTACAAACCAATGAAAGGAAGGGCAAAGGGGAGTTGTGTCCCATGATAAGACTAGGCTTCAGCATCCCTCTGAGGAAGCAGACAAGGAGTACTATCCCAATGGGATCGATGGGAAAGTTGAGCAAAGTGAATGGTTTTAACATGAAGGAGATTAGCTAACTTGTAACTTAAATGTCGAGACCAGTTCTCAACAGCAGCCATCTCTCCTAGCTGTCAGACCATCTCATGCCAAACCAGTTTCCTATTCTTTCCTGATAACTTCAGACACATGCAGACAAGTAGGAACCCTCTACTGTGCTTCCTACTTCCTTAAGAATGCAAAGACAAGGCACCACTCCCTTGTGCTAATTCCTGATGGGCTGACCTGGGGAAATACACACAAACACCCAACAGGACAGTTAAGCAAGCAATTCCATGAACTAAAAGAGTTGTAGTCCAGGGCTCCAGCCACCAGTTTATCCTATGAAATAACAGATGTAAAGCCCTTTGTAAACCTTAAGGTGCTACACAAATTATAGCTATTTTTCTTTCATGCAATGCCTGACACTGGTGACCTTGATTAATCTATTTTGCCAGCCTTGCTGAGAGGAGTTACGGGAGTGTGGAATGTAGATTTGAAGTCAGAGGACTGGGTTTGAATCCTAGCTCTTCCATTCCTCTCTATGACACCATGGGCAAGTCTCTGGGCTTGTTTCCTTGTCTATACATAAAAGGGTTAGAGGGTCTTAAAGTCACTTCTGGTGCTGTCCATGATCCTTTATGCTTGGTGTGATTTCATAGCCAGTATGTATTATAGAATCATGGGAACAAAGGGATTTACCTCCTTCAGCCTCTGGGATCACTTCCTCAACTGTCCTGTTGTATTAGTTTATGCATATTTCCCCTAAATCAGCCCACTGGGGATTAGCACAAGGGAGGTAACACCTTGTTTTAGCATTTTTTAGGGAAGTGGGAAGCACAGTATAAGGTCCTCACTTGTCTGCATCAACCTGAAATTATCCAGTACAGGAAATTGCTATGGCATGAGATGATCTGATAGCCAGGAGAGATGGCTGCTGATGAGAGCTGGTCTTAGACTACATCAATTAGACTCTTCAATTCAGCAAATCTTTGCTAAGCATCTACTATATGCAAGTCAGGTTCTAAGGATGCAAAGATAAAATATAGCACTAACCCTGCCTTTGAGGAGCTCCTGTTCTTTTTTAATGATTTTTTAAAATTTCTTTTTATTAAAATTTTTTTCTTTTTATTCTGAACTTAACATATACCAAATGCCCATTTTAGGTATTTCTATATGCACATAATAGAAGTGTGTCCTGATAACTCTTCTGTTAAGTCTCAAAGAAATTTTAACACACTCCTAACACTCCCTTCTCTTACTTAAGATGGAGCCCACACTTTAGGCAGTCAGGCTTGGGGTAGGGGGGCAGGTAGGATAGTATAGTAGTAAACTATCATGTATCAGGATAATGTACATGCCTCAGGGTGGCACATGAAGCTATTCTGATTGTCATTAAGCTGGGGAGGAGTTAGAAGGGATGACTATAATATTAAACTATACTACAGAAGAGACAAGCACAGAAGACTCAAGCAGAACCTTGGAGTACAGAAATCTGGAGTTTATGACCATCTGCTAAACCCATAATGAAAAGCAACACAAACTCCCTCTTCTGTGCACCCTGGGCATGCCTTCCTCTTCCTAATTCCCCAACCCTGTTCTATTTGGTTCATGACCTAGTGTCTCTATGTGTGACATCAAGGACAACAAGAATATGTTACTTTCTCAATCAGACTCATGACCTTCATGTACCTTAAGGGACAACCCTGAAGTGAAGGTGATTCCAACTTAAGAATCTCACCTACCACCTAGGAGGAGTAAGGTGAGTTTGGCAGAACTGGATGAACCAGGTCGGTAGACCATTGCTGTTCACTCCTTTTCCCCATCTTGCTATGAATGCAAAGACCATCTTGACACACGTCCCTTTGACCTTCTTGTTTAATATCCCTCCCATACAGCCCCTACTATGTTCTTGTCTCTGAGCATTTTTTTTTTTAGGTCCTATACCTTCCTAGTATGAATTGAAGTGAGCTATGATAGTAGACTTTTTATTTTATGCATTTGTAACCCAGCTTCCACCCAAGGTCAGAACTGGTTTTTTCATGCTTCTACATATCCAGAGGGAGGTATAACTTCAGATTGGTCCTTTCCCTCTCTGTATTTGTTCTTCTTTTCTCTTAAGTCAATATTGGACTGAGGCAACCTTGTGAGTTATGAAAAGTTAGGAGACTTAGCTTTCAAAGATCCAAAAGATGAATTGTGTGACAGATTTTGTGGACAGCCAAGCCCAGTGAAGAGCCAATTCTAAAGAGGGAACAACTCCCATCGACTCATCCACTGGTTATGCCAAATTTGGAAGAGAACTCGACAGAGCAGATACTTTAAAGAAGTACTACTTTAGCTTTAACCCACTTTCCCCAGGGATGAAGTAGAATAGGAATGTACCTCCCAGATGTTGATGGGGGGGGGGGGGGGATGTTTATATTTTCGATCTTGCAATATATTAGGAAATATCACTTTGTTAAAGCTAATTGATATTAATTGATGAAATGATACTAGGGAACTAATACCTAATGATTGATATTAGGGAGAACACATCAGAATAGCAGCTCAAGTCTATCACATTAGAGAAATACCCCCAGTCCCTAAGGGATACCCCTTAATAAAAGTATTTGTTCTGTGAAGTTTGGGTTCAAATGTTGCACTTGAGAACCTAGAGGGTCATATGTAGCCTCAAGGCTACACGTTCCCCACCCCTACCCTAGAACCTTGAGAAAAATGTAGGTTTGCTCAGAGACTTGCCTCAGACAGCAGGAGTTGGAATAAGGATCCTAACCTTCAGAATGTATAAAGGTTATATACTTAAAAGAAAATGCAAGCTGTGGGTGATAGTTATTCACTTTCACATACAATCCCCCCTTTTCTGTTCTACTTTATATTTGGAAATGCTCATTTTATTTGATTTTATTAAGTTCAGAATGAAAACAAAAAACATAAAGTTAACCAGCAAATTTTTCAGGAATTTTGACTCATTCAGAGTGTCAGGTGATGCCTCTTTTAGCATGTTGCTTCTTCCTATATGGATTTAATTGGGCTTAAAGTAGTAGCTTTTGCATGAGTGATAAGACCTAGGCCCAGACACAGAAAGACTGATACTTTCAAAGGCAAAAATTGGAACCAGTTGTCCAACACCATCCTGGTCAGAACCAGAAGATACAGAATATCTTTAATGAAGCAATCTAGAGTCTAGATACAAAACCAGAATTAGGGTTCAAGAGCTGTAGGACTTCAACAGTCAAAGTCCAAAGCCAAGGTTCAAAAAAATTCCATAGCAGAGACCAAAAAGCAAGCTTGGTGAATTAAAGAAATTGGGACTACTGAAGTCGAATGTGAATATGTTTGACCACTAGGTGGCACTAGCTTAAAGAGCAGATATAGAATCAAGAGTAGGAAACCAGGGGAAATCCTGGCCCCTTCATAAACATTGGATCAGAGATGGAAAGGGACTTTAAACATCTAATGTCCAGGTTCCTGGCTTTTAAAAAAATTAACTTTAAAAATATATTTCAACAACTATATTTCATAATAACTGGTTTCCTTCAAAGTCCTTTGTGTTTTATATTATGCATTTAAAAACCCTGTTCTGAGAAGGGGTCCATAGGCTTCACCCAATTGCCAAAGATCCAAAAAAGGTTAAGAACTTTTGACCTAGTCCAGTCCTTTCATTTTACAAGTGAGGAAACTGAGGCTTAAGGGGAGTTCTACCCAAGACTGCAGAGAAAGTAAATGGCAGAACTAAGACTTGACTCTAAGGCTTCTGGCTCCAAACCCAGTGCCCTTTCCACTACATTCTTGCACCACACAAGCAAAGCCTTATTATTATACTTGGTCATCGGACCTGTTTTAAAAAAAATTTTTTTTTGCATCCTAGCCAGAATCATGACATTTCATAACAGGTGAATTAACTGATACAAACTGAAATAAGCAGAAACCAAGGGACAATATATGAAATGACTGAAACATTGTAAATGATGAGATCACTAAAAGGAAGCTAAATTCTGAATAACTGGAAAATCAATAATGGCCCCAGAGAACAGATAATGAAACTTACTTTTGTCCTCTGGAGCAGAGAAGTGGATGACTAGTAGGACAAGATATTGTGATTATTGGCAGATGCAGTTGTTACAGCCGGTATTTTGGCTTAGTTGCTTTTCTGTTGCAAGAAAAGAGGAAAAGGGGGAAGGGACCAAGAATCTGGGCAAGGGTTCAATTGTATTATGTATGTGATATTAAAAAAAAAAGATGTTAATAAAACTCACTTTAAAAAGAAGAATGTAATGTATGGAGAAATCCCAAAGCTAAGCGTTGCTAAACACCAGACAAATGGGGTTGCCTTGATCTTACATTGGACCTTAGACCATTGCCCAGACATTGATTGGTATTTCATTCAGTCAATAAACATTGACCCTAGGCGAGGCACTTAACCTCTGAGTGCTCCAGGAAACTACAAATTGCAGAGAAGTTCTACAGGGTCTGACCACTACTCAATAAACTCCATGGGCTCCCTATTACTTCTAGGACCAAAAAAACTCTTCTCTTTGACTTTTAAAGCCCTTATAACCTGGTCCCTTTCTATCTTTCCATCTTTCTTATACTTTATTCTTTTCATATCCTTTCTTTTCATATACTTCATATACTTTATGCAATGGAACTGGTCTCTTTGCTGTTCCTTGAACATGATATTATATCACCAGGCACTTTCACTGACTCTTCTCCAAGCCTGTAATTCTCTCCATCCTTTCTACCTCTTGACTTGCTTATCTTCCTTCAAGTTTCAGCTAAAATCTTACCTTCTACAAGGAACTTATCCTGGTTCCCCTTAATGCTAGTGCCTTACCTCACTTTTACCTCTAAGTTATCCTGTACATATCTTGTTTGTACACAGTTATGTACATATTATTACCCTCATTAGATTGTAAACTCCTAGAAGACAAAGACTATTCTTGCCTTTCTTTGTATCCCTAAAATGTAGCCCAGTGCTTGAAACATAATAGGAAATTAATAAATGCTGGTTGACTTGACTTGAGAAGGTGCCAACCAGCATTGATAGAGTAAATTTCCTGACCCCAAAATTCCATAAAACAATGAAATAACAGTTCAATCCCAATCCCTATTCAATTAATCTTTTTTTTTTTGTAGCAACTGACTAATTTTTATTTAATTTTTTTCTTTTTAGTTTTCCATCCACTTTTTTTTAAACAAATGCTTTATTAACTTCTGTTTTACATCATTCATTTCCGCCAGATTTTGAGTTACAATCATTTTCCCCCCGTTATTCCCCTACCCAACCTCCCAGAATAGCAGTCCCACAAGATATCGCTTCCTCCAATCTGCTCTCCCATACCTTCTCCCATACCCCCTTCGACTTTTCCATTAGAGGAAGGTGAATCTTTGTGTCCCAATGCCTGCACAGCTTATCTCCCAATTATAAGCAAAAGAGTATTAATAATAGTATTTATATATATTTGAAACATTTAATCTTAAGACCTCGAATTTCAGATCCATTTCCTTCCTCCCTTGTCACCCATTCCCTCTGGGGAGACAAGTAATTCAGTATATGTTGTACATGTCTAGCTATGCAAAACATTATCATAGTAGATATATTGTACAAGGCTGCTTATAATTCCCTCCCACTCATCCCACCCCCCACCTGGTCCATTCCTACATGATCCTGTCCCTCTTCTATAGTGGGTACTTCCAACCTCCCCTCCCCCCAAGGATGCCCTCCCATCCATCATCCTTCCTCTCATCCCCCTTCCCCCTATTCTGCTGCAGGTTGAGATATCCCATTTAGTATGTATGTCATTCTCTCCCTGAACCAAATTCAATGAGAATGTGGATTTGCCTTTTTTTCCCTTCCTATTCTCCCCCTCCCTTGCAACCACTTCCCCTTGCTTCTTCTACATGAGATAGTTTACCTACCCTGTCTCTCCCCATCTCCTCTTGCCACTTTCCTCTCTCACCTCATAATTTCATCCCTTGAGTATTCTCCCTTCCCAACAAATTCAACCTATGCCTCTATCCATATGCCCTCTATCCATATACACACACATACACATTCACATATGTATTCATATGACCACATACCCTTCTTCCATTATTTTCATACTGAGAAAGATATCATCACTCACAGTTATTGTTTTTCCATATAGGAATGTAAATAGTTCAACTTTGATAAGTTCCTTTTGATTTCTTTTCCCTGATTACCTTCTCAGGCATCTCTTCCCTCTTGTGTCTGGATGTCAAATTTTCTATTCAATTCTGGTTTTTCCTCAAGAATGCTTGAAAGTCCTCTATTCCACTGAATGACCATATTTTCCCCTGAAGCAAAATACTCAGTTTTGCTGGGTAGGTGACCCTTGGGTTCATTCCCAGTTCTTTTACCCTCTGGAATATCATATTCCATGCCCTTCGATCCCTCAGTGTAGAAGCTGCCAGGTCCTGGGCTATTCTGATTGTGTTTCCACAATATTGAAATTGTTTCTTCCTGGCTGCTTGTAGTATTTTCTCCTTGATCTGAGGATTCTGGAACCTGGCTATAATATTCCTGGGAGTTTTCTTTTTGGGATCTTTTTTAGGAGGTGATTGGTGGATTCTTTCAACCTCTATTTTGCCCTCTGGATCTAAAACATCAGGGCAATTTTCCTTGAGAATTTCTTTCTTTTTTTTTTTTTTTAAAGCAATTGGGGTTAAGTAACTTGCTCAAGGTTACACGGCTAGTCATTATTTATGTGTGGGTGCTCATTTTCTGAGGCCGGATTTGATCTCGGGTCATCCCAACTCCGAGGCCGGCGCTCTTACTCACTATGCCACCTAGCCGCCCCTTTAGGGCAATTGGGGTTAAGTAACTTGCCCAAGGTTACACGGCTAGGTTTTTTTTTTTGTTTTGTTTTGTGTGGATTAAGTGTCTGAGGCCGGCTCCGAACTCAGGTCCTTCTGACTTCAGGGCCGGACTTCAGGGCCGGCTCTCTATTTACTGCACCACCTAGCCGCCCCTTGAGAATTTCTTGAAGGGTGATTTCTAGGTTCTTTCCTTGATCATGGCTTTCAGGTAGTCCAATAATTTTTAAATTGTCTCTCCTGGATCTATTTTCCAGGTCAGTGGTTTTTCCCATGAGATATTTCACATTGCCTTCTAATCTTTCATTTGGATCTGCTTAACAGCATCTTGATTTCTCATAAAGTCATTAGCTTCCATTTGCTCCAGTCTAACTGAAGGAATGAATCTCCTCAGTGAACTTTTGAGATTCTTTTTCCATCTGGCAAATTCGACTTTTTAAGGCATTCTTCTCCTCATTGCCCTTTTGGGCCTCCTTTGCCATTTGAGTTAGTCTATTTTTTAAGGTGTTGTTTTCCTCAGTCAGGCTGTTGACCCTCATTTCATACTTTTCCTGCATCCTTCTCATTTCTCTTTCTAATTTTTCCTCCACTTCTCTCATTTGATTTTTAAAGTCCTTCTTAAGGTCCTCTATGGCCTGCAACCCGCTCATGTTTTTCCCCTGGGGCTTTTGGAGCAGGACTTCTGACCTCACAGTCCTTTTCCAGCTCTATGCCCCCAAAATAGGAGTCTAGGGTTGCATTTTTCTGTTTCCTTTGCCTTGGCATGTTGCCACTTAATTACTTGACTTTTGGGCTTGTTGCCACACTATGGCTTTAAGGCCAGATAGAGGAATTTTCGTCCCGAACGTGTGGGGGGCAACTTCCGTTTCTGGCAAACTGTAAACCCACCCACAACTTCCACCCTAGATCACAATCCAGATCCAGGGAGGTTAAAGCAAGAGCGATTACCCCCCAAGACTGATCGCTGGATCTCCCCACAATTTGTAGGCTGGGAGCCCGAGCTGCCTCTGAAAACCACAAAATGGCGTGTCTCCTCAGCGGCTTCTAGCCCCCAGGGGAGGGAGCTGACGCATTCCCCAAATACAGGTCCCAAAGTCCATAGGACACTAACCTCTTACTTTGTCCTAGGCATGTCTATGTTGATAATTCTGGAGTTGCCACAGCTCCTGGTGTTCTGGGGTTCCTCCAGCTGGCTGCTGGCCCTGCTGCCCTGGGGCTAAAACCTTGGCTCACTCGGACCTGGGCTTGGCTGGGCTCCCCTCGCTCTGTGGGCTGCAGCTCCCAGACCGCTGTGCTGGTCCTTCCTGCAGGGCTGCTGGGCTGTCCTCAGCAGGAGGTTAGCTTCTCTGTGTCGTTCTGTGGGTGCTGGGGCTCCAGAAGTTGTTCAGAGTCCCCTTTTACATAGTTTGGGGGGAATCTGGGGGCAGAGTGGCTTGGGCGAGCTGTTTCTGCTTCACCATCTTGGCTCCGCCCCCCCCCAAATGAACAATTTTGAGGACTTTTATAGACGATGAAGAATGAAATGAGCAGAACCAGGAGAATAATTTATATAATGACAACATTGTAAAAACCAAGAAACTTGAAAACTTGAAGAACTATGATCAATAAGATCAATAAAAATAAGATTTATTATTTTTAAATGATAGGAATAAATTTGTCAACTTAGTATAACAGACTCCGTTTTGTTTTAAGCTTCTATTTTGCAACTGGGTTGTTTTGAATAAATTGTTAATAAAGCACTTATGTGACATGATACAATAAACATTTGTGTTCTTGTTTTCCCCTGAGGCAATCAGGGTTCATTGACTTGCCCAGGATCAAATGGATAGTCTGGGTCAAATTTGAATTTGGATCCTCCTGACTTCAGAGCTGGTGCTCTTTTCACTGCACCATCTTGCTGCCCCAAGATGTGTGTTCTTAAAAAAACTAATAAATTTATGTGAATCCTCTGAATATACAGATTATCAATAGAAAAACTGATAGAAACCCCCCACACACATTATCGATAGTTTATGCAATGAAATATCAATCAAATTATGCAGCAAACAAATTTAAAGTACTCATAACTAAAACCCACAGGATACCCACTGAAAGACCCAGTCTTCAGCTTACACCTGCATGAAAACTGCAACTGGCTTCTGCATTCCCTGCTATTGAGACTTGAGAATCCCCACACTGACCTGAGATCTGTTTTGACTGATGGAGACTTTCCAGACAATCACCTTGGAAAGAGAAACATGACCTCCAAATGGAAGGAAGAACTCTGTCATGAACACTGGAATGAAAGATATTTATAAGGAATTCTAAGACTCAGGTTGGTGGTCTGTTCTTAGAGGGAGTTATTTGTATTGTTTAAATGTTTTTACTAATAAAGTTTTATTCCATGCATCAAGAAGCACATCTAATTAGCATTTCCATTATACTAGTTGATACATGTAATGATAAATCTGCTCTAAGAGTATACTATGGATTACAGGTCCCTTCTCAGAAAAATGTTTTTAAGTGTGTAAAATAAAATATACAAGATTAAAAGGGAAAAGGAAATCAATTATATTAAAATACAGTTATCAAAACTAAGATAAATGTCCACAGCTATCAATTTAAGAATTCCTGATTTGTATCATTTATTGTAGTCATGTATGCTGTTATCTAGCCTCCCTATCATAAGAATATTTTAAAGCACCAGATGGACTCAAATAAACAGGGTTTTATGACAGGCATCTTATAAAAAAAATTAAGACACTGGCAGATATTATGACAGGGCAGAATCATGACAAAATGCACCAGACAGAGTCAGATAACTTGGATTCAAGTCACACCTATTTAACAAAGGGGCAAGCCATTCAACTCCTCTGTATTTCAGTTTCCTCATCTGTAAAATGGGAGAAATCCTATTTTCACTGTCTAGACCACACTTGTTCTGAAGGAAGTGTTTTGTAAGGTAGAAGGCAATATAGGATAGCCCCTAACCACAATTTTCAACATCTATAAAAGTACCCACTATGAATAACTGGTGATAGTTAAGCTTTCATATAAAGAGAGATGATAGACCTTTTCACATTCATCTGCTCTCTACAGTTCACCTATTTTCTCAAGCACCTCTACTTTGTCTAACACAAATTCCCTGTTATCTTTTCTGTCTGTCACAAATTGCATTTCATTTCTTCTATGCTATTTAGTGTTTTTGCTGCATTCATTACCTCTCCTCATTCCACAATATGACATTGAATTTTTCAATTCTCAGAACATGTGCTGGAGACTTTAAGAGCTCTATCTGAGAAGCTAGTAAGACATTATAATTAAACTACTTTGGGGAGTATTTGAAAGGAAAAATTCACCAGAAAATTATAGCTAGAGTTAACTTTTGATTATTCACACAATGGAATTACATGAATAATTGAAATCTCTAGGTTGTGCCAACAAAACCTCCTCTCCTGTTTTGATGACTCCCTTTTTCTGACATCGCTCCCAATTAGTCCCTCTACATCCTTCTCTTATTCCTCTTTCTTTACTGCCATCTCTTTAGCAAAGAAGTTGAGTTTCACCCTTTTTTTTTGCTCTTTATAGGGCAATTGGGGTTAAGTAACTTGCCCAAGGTCACACAACTAGGTTTTTTGTTTGTGTGTGCATTAAGTGTCTGAGGCCGGATCCGAACTCAGGTCCTTCTGACTCCAGGGCCAGCGCTCTACTCACTGCGCCACCTAGCCGCCCCAAGTTTCACCCTTTTTTGAAGTATCATGGTATAATGGAAAGAACCTTAGTTGCTGAAAAAGCTAAATTCTAGTCCTGGTTCTGCTACTTAATAGCTGTGTTGACATGAGACATTAATCTTTTTGAGCCCCAGTCTCTCTATCAAAAATGAGCATAATGAACCTATTTACCACACTGTTACTGTGAGGATAAAATGAGAAAGTATGTGGAGGTTCAAACATTATAGGAAGTCACACAAATGGAAGTTGTAATAATTATTTTTTCCTCAACCCAGAATTTTGTAGCAATGTACTCAATTAGCTTTGAAATGATGAAAAGTTAACTGGACCAAGAGGACCTGGGTCCAAATTTCACCTCTGATGATAAATACCTTTGTGGCTTTCCACCAGCTCTGCCATATTCCAGTGAGTTGCCAAAATGATGAACACAAAAGGAAAAAGGAGAATGACACAGGACATGTTTTCTGGGCCCTTTCAGAAACATGGTGTTGTCCCTTTGGCTACGTATATGTGAATATACAAGAAAGGTGATATTGTAGATATCAAGGGTATGGGCACAGTTCAGCGAGGAATGCCCCACAAATGATACCATGGCCCAGACTGGACGGGTCTATAATGTTATTCAACATGCTGTAGGCATTGTTGTAAACAAACTTAACTAGCTGAGAGAATTCATGTATGTATTGAGCATATTGAGTATTCTAAGAGTAGTGATAGCTTCATGAATCGGGTAAAGGAAAATGATCAAAAGAAGGAAGCCAAAGAAGTTCAACTGAAATGCCAGCCTGCTCCACCCAGAGAAGCACACTTTGTGAGAACCACACTTTGTGAGAACCAATGGCAAGGAACTGGAGCTGTTGGAACCAAACCCTTGTGAACTCATGACATATATGACTGTTAAAAAAATAAAAATAGGGGCGGCTAGGTGGCACAGTGAATAGAACACCAGCCCTGGAGTCAGGAGGGCTTGGGTTCAGATCTGGCCTCAGACACTTAAAACAAACAAACAAAAAAAAAAACCTAGCCATGTGACCTTGGGCAAGTCACTTAACCCCAATTGCCCTCCAAAAAGCAAAAACTAAAATAAAATTAAAAAATAAAATAAATTATTCTTGGATTATGAAAAAAAAAATCTTTGGGACTTTAGGAAAAGTTACTTTACATCCTTGGTCTCCACTATCTTCATCTATAAAATTAGGGGATTTGTGGTAGGAGAAAAATCCTAAAATCCCTACCTCATCCCCTAAGAATGAATTGGTTCAAAGGATTAAAGGTTGAAGCTGTTGATACCACTTCCTGATCACCTGGGTACAAAACATCCACAAGGAGTTCCAGGCCCTCTCTGAAAGTTGGGTAGGACAGCGGATTCTCATTGAGCAGATTAATCTAACTTGTCTTGGATGCATAGTCTCATGGAAAATTCTTCCCCTGCTCTAGCTAAGTATATCTCATTTTGTTAACTGTTGAATAACCTGAGAGTCTCATTTTGTTCCAACATCAGTCCTAAACTACCTAAAAATGTGCCTGAGTTAAGCTCAGCTCCGAAAATAGTTGTACTAGATGGTGTCCGCAGTTAAAAATCTAGCTCAAAAGCTATCATCCTATGATATAAAAATCCTCATCCATATACTAGATGATCAGCCTCTGGGGGAAAAAAATCAAGATATCTCCAATATTAGGTTGTGGGCACAGGCCTTGGTCTATTATCCAGGGACCTCTCCTTGCCAGTTGTCATGTCTTTAGACCTATTGGCTCTAGTCATGTTTCATTTCCCTCCCCACACTTCTCCTGTCAGCTGGTGTTTCCTGATCTACACCCTCATCCTGAGAGGTCAGGTGTAGTTCTTTCCATTTATATGCTTTTTTTATACTATTGCTTACTTCTATGGATTCTGCCTTAGTTTATATTTCCAAGCTTCTCTATATTCATCACAGTAAGCATTTCTTACATCGTAGTAACGATCCATTATAATCATGTTCCACAATTTGGTTAGCCATTCCCCAAGAGATGGGTTTATACTTTATTTCTAATTCTTTGCTAACAAAAAGTGCTACTATGGGATGCAGAGCCAAGATGGCAGAGTAAAAGCAGGAACTTGCCTCAGTTCCTGCTCCAACCACCTCCAATACTGGTAAAAAAAAATGACTCTGAACAAATTTTATAGCTACAGAACCCACAAAGTGACAGAGAGAAACAAATCTCCCACTGAAGGTAGCCTGGAAGGCCAACAGGAAGGATCTATCATACCAGACTGGGAGCTGAGTACAGTCCCATGTGAACCACCCAGCCCCAGACCCAGGGTGGCCCTGACCAGAGCAGACTTCAGGAGAGTGAATCACCAGCAGCTGTGGTGGTTTCCTGACTTAACCCATAAACACCAAAAAGAAAGTAAAACATCTGTGGGGAACTCTGTTGGAACCAGTGACAGAAGAGCTCAGTCTGGCCCCTGCCCCTGGGATGAGAGGTGGCCAAGGCATGGTGGCTGCAGCTGCTGCTGTGTGGCTGCCTCAGGAGCTCTTGGCCTGCAGATCCTAGGGGGACCAAGCAACCATTCAGATGGTAATTGCTCTTGCTTTGACCTGCTTGGATCTGAGTCAGTCTTGGGTATGGTCCTGGGGTAAGGAACACCAGTTTGCCAAAGCTTGTGGGGGCTGCAAGAGACCACCCTCCTCATAGCTCTGACAATTGTGAAAACCCCAGCAATTTGGGACACAGCTCGCTCCACTCTGGAAGCAGAGTTCTACCATGGCAAAGAGCTCAAAAGTCAAGTAATTGGCTGGCAAGATGAGCAAACAGAGAAAGCACAAACAGGTCATAGAATCCTTTTGTGGGGACAGAAAGTATCAAAACATGGAACCAGAAGAAGAAAACAAATCAAAAGCTTCCAAGAAAAATATGAATTGGTTACAGGCTATGGAGGAGCTTAAGAAGGATTTTGAAAATCAAGTAAGAGAAGTAGCAGAAAAATTGGGAAAAGAAATGAGAATGATGCAAGAAAATTGTGAAAAGTGAGTCAATAGCCTGCTAAAGGAAACCCCCCCAAAATACTGAAGAAAATAACACCTTTTTAATAGACTAACTCAAATAGGAAAAGAGGCCCCAAAATATGATACTTAAGGGGTAAATTTAAGAGGTGAGAGAGGAAAGGGGCAAGAGGAGATGGGGAGAGACAGGGTAGGGTAAACTATCTCATGTAGAAGAGGCAAGGGGAAGTAGTTGCAGGGGAGGGGAAGAACAGGAAGGCAAAAAGGCAAAACCATATTCTCATTTAATTTGGCTCAGGGAGAGAATGACATACATACTATATGGAATATCTCACCCTGCAGGAGAGTAGGGGGAAGGGGGATGAGAGGGGGGATGATGGATGGGAGGGCATTCTTGGGGGGAGGGGAGGTTGGAAGTACCTACTATAGAAGAGGGACAGGATCAAGTAGGGAATGGACCAGGTGGGAGGGGTGGGATGAGTGGGAGGGAATTATAAGCAGCCTTGTACAATATATCTACTATGGTAATGTTTTGCATAGCTAGACATGTACAATACATACTAAATTGCTTATCTTCCCAGAGGGAGTAGGTGACAAGGGAGGAAGGGAATGGATCTGAAATTCGAAGTTTTAAAATTAAATGTTTCAAATATATATAAATACTATTATTAATACTATTTTGCATGTAATTGGGAGATAAGATGTGTAGGCATTGGGGCACAGAGATTCACCTTGCCCTAATGGTAAAGTTGAAGGGGGTATGGGAGAAGATATGGGAGAGAGCAGATTGGATGAGGGGATATCTTGTGGAACTGCTATTCTGGGGAGGTAAGTAGGGGAAAAATGGGGAAAAAAATTTTAACTCAAAATCTGGCAGAAATGAATGATGTAAAACAGAAGTTAATAAAGCATTTGTTTAAAAGAAAAAAAAAAGAGGCCCAAAAAGCCAAGGAGGAGACTACCTTACAAAAAAAAATTGCCCAGATGGAAAAGGAATTTCAAAAGCTCACTGAAGAGAATAATTCCTTCAAAATTAGATTGGAACAAATGGAAGTTAATGACTTTATGAGAAATCAAGATACTATAAAACAGATCCAAACAAATGAAAAAATAAAAGGCAATGTGAAATATCTCATTGGAAAAAACACTGACTTGGAAAATAGATCCAGCAGAGATAATTTGAAAATATTGGACTACCTGAAAGCCATGATCAAAAAAAGAACCTAAAAATCATCCTTCAAGAAATTCTCAAGGAAAATTTCCCTGATATTCTAGAACCAGAGGGCAAAATAGAAATGGAAAGAATTCACCAATCACCTCTTGAAAAAGATCCCAAAAAAGAAAACTCCTAGGAACATTATAGCCAAATTCCAGAGTTCCCAAATCAAGGAGAAAATATTACAAGCAGTCAGGAAGAAACAATTGAGTATTGTGAAGTCACAATCAGGATAACACAAGACCTAGTAGCTTCTACATTAAGGTATTGAAGGGCTTGGAATATGATATTCTGGAGGTCAAAGGAGCTAGGATTAAAACCAAGAATCACTACCCAGCAAAACAGAGTATAATGCTTCAGGGGAAAATATGGTCACTCAATGAAAATAGAGGACTTTCAAGCATTCTTGATGAAAAAACCAGAGATGAACAGAAAATTTGACTTTCAAATACGAGAAGCAAGAGAAGCATGAGAAGGTAAACAGGAAAGAGAAATCATAAGGAACTTAATGAAGTTGAGCTATTTACATTCCTATATGGAAAAACAATAATTGAACTCACGAGACTTTTTATCAGTATGAGGATAGTTGAAGGGAATGTATATGTACATATACATATATATGTATGTATAGGAGGGTGTATATGTATATAAATACATTGAGTTGAATATGAAGGAATAATATAAAAAATAAAATTAAGAGGTGAGAGAGGAATCTAATGAGAGGAGATAGGGAGAGATAGAATAGGGTAAATTATCTCATAAAAGAGGCAAGAGAAAACTGTTACAATGGAGGGGAAGAGCAGAAAGGTGGAAGGGAATGGGTCAAGCTTACTCACATTGGATTTGGCTTAGGGAGGGAATAACATACA
This sequence comes from Gymnobelideus leadbeateri, assembly GCA_011680675.1. Classification (NCBI taxonomy): domain Eukaryota; kingdom Metazoa; phylum Chordata; class Mammalia; order Diprotodontia; family Petauridae; genus Gymnobelideus; species Gymnobelideus leadbeateri. The sequence goes on along the minus strand of WOXC01007937.1, from coordinate 1,794,339 downwards.
CACTCAATTGAGTATCTTACCATACAGGAAAGTAGGGGGGAAGAGGATAAGAGAGGAGATAATAGAAGGAAGGGCAGATTGGGGGAGAGGGTAGTTAGAAGCAAATACCTTTGAAAAGGGGCAGGGTGAAAGTAGAAAATAGAATAAGTGGGGGGTGCATTAGGATGGGGGGGGAATATAGTTAGTCTTTTACAATATAACTACCATGGAAACGTTTTACATAGCTACACATGTACAATCTATATTGAATTGCTTGTCTTCCCAGTGGGAGTGGGTGAGGAGGGAAGAAGGGGAAGAATCTGGAAATCAAAGTTTTAAAAACGAATGTTAAAAAAAATTGTAGGGGCGGCTAGGTGGCACAGTGAGTAGAGCGCTGGCCCTGAAGTCAGAAGGACCTGAGTTCAGATCCAGCCTCAGACACTTAATACACGCAAACAAAAACCTAGCTGTGTGACCTTGGGCAAGTTACTTAACCCCAGTTGCCTTCCAAAAAGAAAAAAAAAATTTGCGTGCGTGCGTGCGTGCGTGTGTGTGTGTGTGTGTGTGTGTGTGTGTGTGTGTTTACATGTAACTGGGAAATGAGATATACAGGCACTGGGGTATAGAAATCCATCTTGCCCTACTAGAAAGTTGGGGGATGGCAGAGGATATAAGAGAGAACAGATTGGGGCAAGGGGTATTCAGTAGGCTCACTATATTGGGGTGGAAGTAGGGGAAAGATGGGGAGAAAATTTTTAACTCGAAATCTTGTAGAAATAAATATTGAAAACTAAAAATAAATAATATATATTTTTAAAGTGCTACTATAAAATTTTTTTATCAAGGCCTCCTTGGGGTAGAAGCCCAGTAATGAAATCTCTGAGTCAAAAGGAATGAACATTTTAATCACTTTATTTGCATAATTGTATCTTGTTTTGCATAAGGTTATACTGAGGGCAGGTAAGTGGTAGGTAGAGTGGAGAGAATGCTAGGCCAGGAGTCAGGAAGACTCTTCTTCCTGAGCTCAAATCCAGTCTGAGACATTTGATAGCTATGTGACCCTGGGCAAGTCACCTAACCTTGTTTGCCTCAGTTTCCTCATCTGGAAAATTATCTGGAGAAGGAAATGGCAAACCACTCCAGTGTCTTTACCAAGAAAACCCTGAATGGGATCACAAAGAATCAGACATGACTGAACAACAGAAAGTTTGTACCAATTCGTAGTTAGACTGGTTTATCTTTACAGTCCCTTTCAGTTCTAAAATTCAGTTATATGTTGGATTCCCAACCAAGACATGATAATAAGTATGGAATGTGGAAATTTTATGATTGACTCATGATTAAAAGTTTGCATTTGAGTATATGCATTTGAGTATGAGTATTTGAGTATATGCATTTGAGTATATGCATTTGCATATGAGTATAATGTGACTGGGTGTTTATCCTGTATGTTATGACTGAATGCATTCGTGAGTATGCTACAGAAACAGGCAAAAAATGATTGTGTTATGATTGAAAAGCTCTCTTAAATTTTCAAATATCTAATAACTCCCACTAAAGCTGTTATATATTTAGGGGCAAGTGGAAGTAGGATCATATTAAAATGCATTTTTTCTTCACTGTAAGCTGGGCCAATAAAATAAGGAAATAAATAGTAACATCTGCTATCATTCTACAGAGGATTCAATTGATTAGTGTGGGAAACTCTTTAATTGATCAAGTCTACTGTGTGTAACAGAGAGGATTATCTTCAATAGGAATTAATATAGAAAGGGTCTGGTGTCCCTGAGAGAATCATCTATTTCCTTTGGAATTATTTTGGCAGTGTATTGTTGATTAGATTTCTTTCTCCCTTGACTCCCCTACTCAAAAACATTCTGTGCCTCTTCTTTTCCTGCAAGATAAAAGCTGGAAATTGTTTGTCACTCTATACCCTCCCTCCAGCTTCCTCTACACCAGCCTCCCATGCCCTCCTTGCTTCTGCAAGGAAATTGACTCACAATTTATGGAAGAAATTGAGTCCATTCACTAAGAGCTCCTTCTTCTTCCTGTCCCACCATATCAAGTCCCCTCTAACATTGTCCCCTATTTTCTTCTTTTTCCAGTCTGATGAAGTGACCCCTCTGCTCCCAAGGCCAATTCCTTTACAAGTGCTTTTCAATCGATCAATCAACAAGTATTTATTGAGTATCTACTAAAGTTTGGTCAAAGGAATGATCAACCATGATTCCAGAACACCAATGATGAAGCATGCTACCTCTGTCCTGAGAAAGAGGTAATGAACTAATGTGCAGACTGAAACATACAATTTTGCACACAGCTAATATCAGAATTTGTTTTGCTTAAAAACGCACGTTGGTTTTGAGGGTTTTCTTTCTTTCTTAGTTTAATTTTAGTAGGCAGTGGATTCCCTGTTAATGAAATTTTTTGATGGAAGGAGAAGAAATTAATGTTTGATCATTAAAAAAATAGATTTAATTTTTAAAAACTAAAAACTCACTATGTGCAAGGCACTGTGCTAAGTGCCAGGGATACAGATGAGGAAACTGAGGCAAACCGGTTTAAGTGACTTGCCCAGGGTCACACACAGTAAGTGCCTTGATGCCAAATTTGAACTCAGATAGATGAGTCTTCCTGACACTCTCTCCACTGTTGAGCACCTTGCCCTCCTGGATTCTTTCTCCTCTTTCAGTTTTTGCGACTCTGCTCCCACTCTTTCAGAGTGCTCTCCTCAATCTCTTTTGCTGAATCTTCATCCTTGTCTTCTCTACTAAAAATGGGTGTCCCCCAAGGGTCTGTCCTAGGTCTTTTTCTTTTGTCCCTCTCAACTGTCTCCCTTCATGATCTTATTAACTCCCATGGACTCAATTATTTTCTCTATGCAAATGATTCCTACATCTACATAGCCAATCCTAGTTTTCATTGTATTTATCTTGTATGTTCTGGTTTCTGTGTGCTGTCTCCCCCATTGGAATGAGAGCAGGGACTGGGTTATTAATTTGTTTTTAACATCAGCGTTCAGCATAGTTCTTGGTTCATAAGAACTGATTAACAAAGGTATTTTGATTGATTGATTCATGTCTTCCCTTGTCTCTAGGCTAAAGATCTCCAGTGTTACAAATTCTCACATGGCATGAACGTCACCACTCTGGTTATATTTCTTTGGATGCTCTCTGGCTTATCAATACCCTTTCTAAAATGTGGTGGCCAGAACTAGAGATAATTTTCCAGGTGTGAAATGTGGAGCAGAGTCTCTGGGAAGGATAGGGTTTATTTTTGCCAGTTGACCAAAGATGTTGCCTCCTCCATCAGACTCTGTGCTCCTTGAGGTCAGGAACTCAATATAGTACCTGGCACATAGTAAGCACTAATAAATGCTTATTGACTAACTGATCTGTGAGGCAGGGGAAGGTCAAATGACATTCAGGTGGAACAGTGGATAAAACATTGGGCATGGAGTCAGGAAGACCTGAGTGCAAATCTAGCCTCAGACACTTAGTAGCTATGTGACTCCAGACAAGTCACTTAACCCTGTTTGCCTCAATTTCCTCATCTGTAAAATGGACTGGAGAAGGAAATGATAAACACTCCATTGTCTTTGCCAAGGAAACCCCAAATTGGGTCAGGAAGAGCCAGATACAACTGAAAAATGTCTCAACAACAACAAAAGAGTTTCACAATTCAAGGTGGTATTTGGTAATAGTGCCTTTTCACCCTGACCATCTTCCTCACTTGGTGAAATCCTACTGCATTTAGCTAGCCATAAATCTAACCATGTTTCTTCCTCCTAATCGTCTTCTACCCAACCACAAGGCATGTGGTACCCTCCCCTCACTTTCCACTTCTTGTATTGAGAACTGCAATCAAATTCATCCTTTTCTTTTGGAAAGGACATGTCAATCAATTGCTTTATTACATACACCTTCTCTGTAACTTCCCTGGCCATCATTTCCCTAAACAATGCTATTTCCCCTTAGTAGAATGGACGCTCCTGGAGGGCAGAGATTGTCTAATTTTTCATTTGTACTCCAGCACTTAACCACAGTGCATAGGACATAGTAAGTGTTTAATAAATGCTTTTCATTCATTGGATATGACTGTATTAAGTATAAGATCCAAAGACCAGATACTTGGTCATTAAACTTTATAAGGCTGACATGAATAAAGAACCACAGTATTGAATATGGAGTGTAGCAGCAAGCACCCCAATATCCCCAGGGTGACTGTGTAATGGAAATGCAAATTTAAAGATCTTCCCTGCCCCTAGCTTAAGTGCACCTGGAGCCTGTGGTGGGAGGCTTGTTTTTCAGGGAAGCCCATACCTTGATACTTTGTGATTGGGCAGTGGGTCCAGAAGGTTGTTACATTCTCTGAGCCAAGAGAAGGCTATATAAGCCCTGAGGAGAGGCTTTGCTTTGGGGCTCACTTTGAGAAGTGTTGTGTGATTTGACCAGATGAGACTCTGGGAAGCCGTTGTTGAGAGCCCCCCGGCTTTGAAAACCCAGATGTTGATGCTTCCCTCTCTGGTAACTGTGATTTGGTATTGATATAATGGTGGACAGTTTGGAAGCCTGTCTGTTTGATCTGTAAGTTCTGTAACTCTGAAGTTCGGGGTGCTGACCTTTTTCCCCTGAACTAGGTAATGTATGTTTGTTTGATTAAAGTAAGCTTGTTAACCCATTTTGAGTTGCTTTCCTTTTGAGAAGCAGATCTAGGAACCTGTGTTGGCAGTCACCCTGGGGATATTGGGGTGCTTGCTGCTACAGACTGCCAACAAGGTTCTTAGATCAGCTTAGGAAAGCAACTCAAAATGGGTTAACAAGCTTATTTTAATCAAACATATATTACCTAGTTCAGGGGAAGGTCAGCACCCTGAACTTCAGTATACAGACAGAACTTACAGATCAAACAGACAGGCTTCCAAACTGTATCAATACCAAATCACAGTTACCAGAAAGGGAAGCATCAACATCTGGGTTTCCAAAGCCGGGGGGGCTTCCCAGAGTCTCATCTGGTCAAATCACACAACACTTCTCAAAGTGAGCCCCAAAGCAAAGCCTCTCCTCAGGGTTTACCTTCTCTTGGCTCAGAGAATGTAACAATCTGGACCCACAGCCCAATCACAAAGAATCAAGGTGTGGGCTTTCCTGAAAAACAAGCCTCCCACCACAAGCTCCAGGTGCACTTAAGCTAGGGGCAGGGAAGATCTTTAAATTTGCATTTCCATTACATTAAACTTTATAAGGCTGACATGAAGAAAGAACCACAATATTGGAATATGGAGTCAGGCATATGATGTATGTTGTGAGGATCAAATAAGATAATATATGTAAAACATTTTACAAATTTTAAAATACCTTATAAGTGTCTTGTTGTTATGGAAAAAGTCAAAAGTGCTTAGAAGTAGATTATAGCTGAAATATAGATTTGGTGCTTGGCATAAGACCAGATTCACATTCTAGGATAGGTAAGTCACTCTATGAACTCTGCTTCTGCATGGGGAATAAAAATGGATTCCAAACAAAATGAAAACAAAAAGATATGGGTAGTATGGTCCTGCTTCTTGTCTAAGCAGGCTTAAAGTAATCAGCTTTTAAGAGGGGAGAGTTGGTCTTTGGGAAGGTAGAAGCTTTAATTTTTCAGAATAATTGTGAATAAAATCATAAGATCATAACTTTTTAACTAAAAAAAAAACTACAGAGGTCATCTAATATAGTGGTAGATAAGTGGACTAGATTAGGTACACAATACACAGTAGTAAATGACCATAGTAATCTAGTGTTTGACAAACTTAAAGATTCAAGATTTTGGAACAAGAAATCACTTTTGGACTAAAATTACTGGAAAACCTGGAAAGCAGTCTGGCAGAAACTAGGTATAGGCCAACATCTCATACCACATACCAAGATGAGATCAAAATGGATTTGTGATTTAGATATAGGGGGGATGATATCACAAATAAATTAATGGAGCATGGAATATTTTACCTGTCAGGTTTATGAATAAGGGAAGAATTTATGATCAAACAAGAGATAGAGAGCATTACAGGATGTAAAATGAATAATTCAATTACTTCAAATTTAAAAGGCATTGCACAAATAAAATCAATGCAGTCAAAAATTTCCAACCAAGAAAATGGAAAGAATTTTTATAGCAAGTTTCTCTGATAAAGGTCTCATTTCTCAAATATACAGAGAACTGAGTCAAATTTATAAGAATAAGAGCCATTCCCCAATTTATGAATGGTCAGAGTATATGAACAGATGGTTCTCAGAAGAAATCAAAGCTATCTATACACATAAGGGGAAAAATGCTCCAAATCACTATTGGCTAAAGAAATGCAAATTGAAGCAACTCTGAAGTACTGCTTCATACCTATCAGATTGGCTAATATGACAGAAAATTAAAATGATAAATGTCAGAGGGGATGTAAAAACATCGGGAAACCTAATGCACTGTTGGTGGAGTTGTGAACTGATCCAATAATTCTGGAGAGCAATTTGGAACTATGCCCAAAAGGCTATAAAATTGTGCTTTACCCTTTGACCAGCAATATCACTACTAGGTCTATATTTCAAAGAGATCAAAGAAAAATAAAAAGGACCCATATATTAAAAAAATATTTATAGTAGCTCTTTCTGTGGTGGCAAAGAATTAGATGAACAAGTTGTAGTATATGATTGTGATAGAATACTACTGAGTTACAAGAAATGATGAGGTGGATGCTTTAAGAAAAAGCCAAGAAGACTTACATGAACTGATGGAAAGTGAAATGAGCAGGACAAAGAAACCATTCTACATAGTAACATTCTAACAGTAACAGTAATCAACTGTGTATCACTAAGCTATTCTCAACAATACAGTGATCTGAAGGATGTATAATGAGAAATGCTATCCACTCCCAAAGAAAAAACTGATGGAATCTGAAAGTAGATTGATTTTTTTTCACTTTATTATCCTTGGGGGTTTTGGGGGGTCTGTGTTTTCTTTTCTAACATGGCTAATGTGGAAATGTTTTGCATGACTGCACTTGTATGATCTATATAAAATTGCTTGCCTTCCCAAGGGGGGAGGAGGGAAGGAAAGAATAAATTTGTATTCAAAATTTTTTAAAATGAAGTTTAAAGGCGGCTAGGTGGCACAGTGAGTAGAGCACCAGCCCCGGAGTCAGAAGGACCTGGGTCCAGATCTGGCCTCAGACACTTAACGCACACCCAAACAAAAACCTAGCCCTGTGACCTTGGGCAAGTTCCTTAACTCCAATTGCCCTCCAAAAAGCAAAAAAAAAAAAATGAAATTAAAAAAAATTTTTATTTATATGTAATTGAGAAAAATTTTTTAAATAAACAGCATAAAGATGGCAGAATGGAAACAGCACGTCCAAGGCACTCTCCCCCCAGATCACCTCCAAGCTATGTAAGAGGAGACTCTGAACAACTTCTGGAGCCCCAGCACCCACAGAATGACACAGAGAAGCTAACCTCCCACTGAGAACAGCCCAACAGTCCTGCAGGAAGGACCAGCAAAGTGCTCTGGGAGCCGGCAGCACAGCGCATAGCACGGAGAGCCGAGCCCAGGTCCGAGTGAGCCGGGGTTTTAGCCCCAGGGAGGCCTGGCCAGCAGCCGGCTGGAGGGACCCCAGAGCACCAGCAGCTGTGGCAATTCCAGAATTGTCAACACAGGACAAAGTGAGAGGTTAGTGCACTATGGACTTTGGGACCAGTATTTGGGGAACGGTTGGCTTCCTCCCCTGAGGGCTAGAAGCCACTGAGGAGACACACCATTTTGTAGTTTTCAGTGGCAGCTCCAGTTCCTGGCCTTCGAACTGTAGGGAGATCCAGCCATCAGTCTTGGGGGGTAATCGCTCTTGCTTTAACCTCCCTGGATCTGGATTGTGGTCTGGGGGGGAGGTCATGGGGTGGATATCCAGCTTGCCAGAAATGGAAGTTGTCCCCCCACACGTTCGGGAGGAAGTTCCCCTGTCTGGTGGCAAAGTCATACTGTGGCAACAAGCCCAAAAGTCAAGTAATTAAGTGGCAACATGCCAAGGCAAAGGAAACAAATTAAACAGAAAAATGCAACATTAGACTCCTATTTTGGGGGCAAAGAGGATCAAAGCATAGAACAGTCAGAGGACTGTGAGGTCAGAAATTCTGCTCCAAAAGCCCCAAAGGAAAATATGAGTGGGTTACATGCCATAGAGGACCTTAAGAAGGACTTTGAAAATCAAATAAGAGAAGTGGAGGAAAAATTGGGAAGAGAAATGAGAAGGATGCAGGAAAAGTATGAAATGAGGGTTAACAGCCTGACTGAGGAAAACAACACCTTAAAAAATAGACTAACTCAAATGGCAAAGGAGGCCCAAGAGGGCAATGAGGAGAAGAATGCCTTAAAAAGTCGAATTTGCCAGATGGAAAAAGAATCTCAAAAGCTCACTGAGGAGATTCATTCCTTGAGAGTTAGACTGGAGCAAATGAAAGCTAATGACTTTATGAGAAATCAAGATGCTGTTAAGCAGATCCAAACAAACCAAAGAATGGAAGGCAATGTGAAATATCTCATGGGAAAAACCACTGCCCTGGAAAATAGATCCAGGAGAGACAATATAAAAATTATTGGACTACCTGAAAGCCATGATCAAAGAAAGAACCTAGAAATCACCCTTCAAGAAATTCTCAAGGAAAATTGCCCTGATGTTTTAGATCCAGAGGGCAAAATAGAGGTTGAAAGAATCCACCGATCACCTCCTGAAAAAGATCCCAAAAAGAAAACTCCCAGGAATAATATAGCCAGGTTCCAGAATCCCCAGATCAAGGAGAAAATACTACAAGCAGCCAGGAAGAAACAATTTCAATATTGTGGAAACACAATCAGAATAGCCCAGGACCTGGCAGCTTCTACACTGAGGGATCGAAGGGCATGGAATATGATATTCCAGAGGGCAAAAGAGCTGGGACTGAACCCAAGGGTCACCTACCCAGCAAAACTGAGTATTTTGTTTCAGGGGAAAATATGGTCATTCAGTGGAATAGAGGACTTTCAAGCATTCTTGAGGAAAAAGCCAGAGTTGAATAGAAAATTTGACATCCAGACACAAGAAGCAAGAGATGCCTGAGAAGGTAATCAGGGAAAAGAAATCAAAAGGAACTTATCAAAGTTGAACTATTTACATTCCTACATGGAAAAACAATAATGGTGACTGATGAAACCTTTCTCAGTATGAAAATAATGGAAGAAGGGTATATGGTCACATGAATACATATGTGAATGTGTGTATATATGTTTACAGTTATACATGGATAGAGGGCATAGGTTGAATTTGTTGGGAAGGGATGATACCTAAGGGGTGAAATTATGAGGTGAGAGAGGAAAGTGGCAAGAGGAGATGGGGAGAGACAGGGTAGGGTAAACTATCTCATGTAGAAGAAGCAAGGGTAAGTGGCTACAGAGGAGGGGAAGAATAGGAAGGCAAAAAGGCAAAACCACATTCTCACTGAATTTGGTTCAGGGAGAGAATGACATACATACTAAATGGGATATCTCAACCTGCAGCAGAATAGGGGGAAGGGGGATGAGAGGGGGGATGATGGATGGGAGGGCATCTTTAGGGGAAGGGAGGTTGGAAGTACCCACTATAGAAGAGGGACAGGATCAAGTAGGGAATGGACCAGGTGGGGGGTGGGATGGGTGGGAGGGAATTATAAGCAGCCTTGTACAATATATCTACTATGGTAATGTTTTGCATACCTAGACATGAACAACACATACTGAATTATTTATCTTCCCAGAGGGAATGGGTGACAAGAGAGGAAGGGAATGGATCTGAAATTCAAGGTCTTAAAATTAAATGTTTCAAATATATATAAATACTATTATTAATACTCTTTTGCTTGTAATTGGGAGATAAGATGTGCAGGCATTGGGGCACAGAGATTCACCTTCCTCTAATGGAAAAGTCAATGGGGGTATGGGAGAAGGTATGGGAGAGAGCAGATTGGAGGAACCAATATCCTGTGGGACTGCTATGCTGGGAGGGTGGGTAGGGGAAAAACAGAGGAAAAAAATTGTAACTCAAAATCTGGCGGAAATGAATGATGTAAAACAGAAGTTAATAAAGCATTTGTTTAATAAAAAAATAATTAACGGGGTGATTAGGTGGCAGAGTGAGTAGAGCACAGGCCCTGGAATCAGAAGGATCTGAATTCTGATCTGGCTTCAGACATTTAACACACACAAACAAAAAACCTAGCCGTGTGACCTTGGGCAAGTTACTTAACCCCAACTGCCCTCCAAAAAGCAAAAAACAAACAAACAAACAAAAAAAAGAAATGATGAATGGTGAATTTCAGAAAAACCTGGAAAACTTACATGAACTGACGCTGAGTAAAGTTAACAGTACCAGGAGAACACTGTACACAGTAACAGCAACATTGTGTGATAACTAACTTTGATAGACTTAGCTCTTCTCAGAAATGCAGTGATCGAAGACATTTCCAAAAGACTCATGATGGAAGATGTTATCTACATCCAGAGGAAAAATTATGGAGTCTAAATGTGGATCAAAGCATACTATTGTATGCATTTTTGCATTTTTTCTTTCTTGTAGTTTTTCCCTTTTGTTCTAATTCTTATTTCACAACATGACCAATGTGGAAATATATTTACTATGATTGTACATGTATAGTCTATATCAAATTGCATGTCATTTTGGGGAGGGAGGAGGTGAAGTGGAAGAAGATTTAGAACTCAAAATCTTATAAAAGTGAGTGTTGAGGGGCCCTAGGTGGTGCAGTGAGTAAGAGCGCTGGCCCCAGAGTCAGGAGGACCCAGAATCAGTTCCGGCCTCAGATAACTTAACACCCACACAAAAAAACTGGCCATGTAACCTTGGGCAAGTTACTTAACCCCATTTGTTTTTTTTTTAAAAAGCAAGTGTTGAAAACTAAAAATAAATAAACAACATATGTACCAAAAAAAAGAGAGGTCAATAAACAAATGAAGAAAAAGAAAAAATTTTAATGGTTTTGGGTTTTTTGTTGGTTTTTTTTTTGGAGGCTGAGTCTCTTTATCTGGTCTGGGCTGAAAGGACATTAGCCACTTATAGGCCAGAGAACATAGCTTACTGGCAGAAGTCATTACTTACTGGAAAAGCCATTAGCTTTGACAATTTCAACCTGGGTCCATTCACCCCTTCATTTGGCAATCTAATGACCCCTTGCCCTCTGGAACTCATCATATTGTGTTCTTAGTGTGGATGCTCAACCATATCCTACTGCAGCTCAGGGTCCCTTAGTTCAAGTGAACCACCAACCTCAGTCTCAGTCTGAGACTCCCTAGTGGCAGAGATTACTGGCCTGCCCCCACCATATTTGGTCAGTTGCTATTAAATAATTTACTGTTGTGAAAGACAGTACAATTTAAGTCAATGAATAAATACATATTTTTAATTTCTTTAAAAAATGTTTTTGTTATATTTTAAGTTCTGAACTATCTTCCTCCCTCCCCCCACATGCCACACTAAAGAACACTGTTTCAAATACACACACACACACACACACACACACACACACACACACATATATATTTTATAAGTGACATAAAATATACATATTATACATATATAATATATATTTATAAATCCATACTATGCCTAATTATATTTATCAGTTCTTTTTCTGAAGGTGGGTAGCATCTTCCTTCATGGGTTCTTTGTAGCTGATTTGAGTATTTATAATACTCAGAATAGGGGCGGCTAGGTGGTGCAGTGAGTAGAGCGTCGGCCCTGGAGTCAGAAGGACCTGAGTTCGGATCCGGCCTCAGACACTTAACACATACACAAATAAAAACCTAGCCATGTGGCCTTGGGCAAGTTACTTAACCCCAATTGCCCACCAAAAAAAAAACCAAAAAAAAAAAAAAGATTTATAATACTCAGAATAATTTAGTCATTAGTAGTTGTTCCTTGAACAATATTGCTCTTACTATATACAACATTCTCTTGGTTCTGCTCATTTCACTCCTCGTTATTCAAGTCTTTCCATGTTTTTTCTAAAATCAACCTCCTCATCATTTCTTATGGAACAGTAGTATTCTATCACAGTCATATACCACAACTTATTTAGCTATTCCCCAATTTATGGGCATTCCCTTAGTTTCCAGTTCTTTACCACTACAAAGAGAGCTGCTATAAATATTTTAGAGTATATAAGTTCTTTTCCTTTTTCCCTATTCACCCTAAGAAATAGACCAATAGTGGTATTGCTGGGTCGAAGGATATACAGTTTTATAATTCCTTGGGAATAATTTTAGACTGCTCTCCAAAATTGTTGGATCAGTTCTTAGTTCCATCAAGAGTGTATTAGTAGGGGTGGCTAAGTGGTACAGTAAATAGAGCACTGGCCCTGGGGTCAGGAGGACCTGAGTTCAAATACGACCTCAGACCCTTAACACTTACTAGCCATGTAACCTTAGGCAAGTCACTTAACCCCAATTGCCCTGCTTTCCCTCTCCAAAAAGCACACACAAAAAAGTGTATTAGTAGGTGTGGCTAGGTGGTGCAGAGAATAGACCACTGGACCTGGAATCAGGAGGACCTGAGTTCAAATCTGGCTTCAGATACTTAACATTTACTAGCTGTGTGACACTGGGCAAGTCACTTAACCCCAATTGACCTACCTTCCCTTCTCCAAAAAAAAGCAAAAAAAAAAAAAAAAAAGAGAGAGTGTGTTAGTGTCCCAGTTTTCCCATATCCCCTCCAACATTTGTCATTTTCACCTTCTATCACTTTTAATCAATCTGATAAATATGAGATGACATCTCAAAGCTGATAATTTGCCTTTCTCTGATAAACAATGATTTAGAGCATTTTAGATGATTACATATAGTTTTGATTTCTTCATTTAAAAACTGCCTGTTCATTTCCTTTGACCATTTAGCAATTGAGGAATGATTCATGTTCTTATAAATTTGACAAAATTCTCTATATATTTGAGACATGAGACCTTTATCTGAGAAACTTATAAATTCCACCCCCCTCCCCAATTTTCTCCTTTCCTTCAAATCTTATCTACATTAGTTTTATATGTACAAAATCTTTTTAATTTAATATAATCAAAATTATCCATTTTACACCTCATAATGCTATCTCTTATTTATTCATAAATTCTTCTCCTTATCCATAAGTCTAATAGGTAATATGTTCCATGTTTTTCTAATTTTCTTATGATATCTCCCTTTATATGTAAGTTATGTATTCATTTTGACCTTATCTTAGTAAATGGATGTAATGGAAATGCAAATTTAAAGATCTTCCCTGCCCCTAGCTTAAGTGCACCTGGAGCCTGTGGTGGGAGGCTTGTTTTTCAGGAAAGCCCACACCTTGATACTTTGTGATTGGGCAGTGGGTCCAGAAGGTTGTTACTTTCTCTGAGCCAGGAGAAGGCTAAATAAACCCTGAGGAGGGGCTTTGCTTTGGGGCTCACTTTGAGAAGTGTTGTGTGTTTTGACCAGATGAGACTCTGGGAAGCCGTTGTTGAGAGCCCCCCCAGCTTTGAAAACCCAGATGTTGATGCTTCCCTCTCTGGTAACTGTGATTTGGTATTGATATAATGGTTGGACAGTTTGGAAGCCTGTCTGTTTGATCTGTAAGTTCTGTAACTCTGAAGTTCAGGGTGCTGACCTTTTTCCCCTGAACTAGGTAATATGTGTTTGTTTGATTAAAGTAAGCTTGTTAACCCATTTTGAGTTGCTTTCCTTTTGAAAAGCAGATCTAAGAACCTGTGTTGGCAGTCACCCTGGGGATATTGGGGTGCTTGCTGCTACAATGGAAGATAGTGGTCTATACCCAATTTCTGCCAGAATGCTTTCGAATTTTCCCAACAATGTTTTACAAAATAGTGAATTTTTATCCCAAAAGCTTAAATCTTTACATTTGTCAGATACAAGGTTACTATAGTCACTTACTCCTATGTTTCATATGTCTACTCTGTTCCCATTGAGCTACCTTTTTATTTCTTAGACAGTACCACATAGTTTTGGTAATTACCACCTTATAATGTAGTGTAAAATCCAGTACTGCTAAACCGCCTTCCTTTACATTTTTTCATTAATTCCCTTGATATTCTTGACCTTTATCTCTTCCAAATGAATTTTGTTATTATGTTTTCTAGTTCAATAAAAATAATTTTGGCAATTTAATTGGGATGGCATTACATGATTTAAATCTGACTTTATTTTTTTTTTTTTATAATTTATGTTCATGTAGTTCCTAAGTTTGTCTTGGCAGGTATAATTCCAGGTATTTAATACTATCTATAGTTATTTTAAGTGGGAGTTTTTCTTACTATCTCTTCTTGTGGGGTTTTGTTAGTGATACATAAAAATGCTGATCATTTATGTGGGTTTATTTTATATCCTGCTACTTTGCTAAAATTATTCATCATTTCAACTAACTTTTTAGTTGATTCTCTAGGATTTTCCATGCATATCACCATATTGTCTGCAAAAAGGGAGTTTTGTTATCTTGTTGTTCATTCTGATTCCTTCGATTTCTTTTTCTTCTCTTACTGCTATTGCTAGCATTTCTAATACAATATTGAATAGCATTGGTAAAAAGGGCATCCTTGTTTTACTCCTGATTTCATTGGGAAAGTTTCTAGCTTATTTCCATTAAAAATAATGCTTGCTGTTGGTTTTCAATAAACACTTCTTATCATTTTAAGGAAAAATTGATTTATACCTATGCTTTCAGGTGCTTTTAATAGGAATAAGTGTTGCATTTTGTCAAAAACTTTTTCTGCATCTATTGATATAATATGATTTTTATTACTTTTTTGTTGATATTATCAATTGCCTTAATAGCTTTCCTTACATTAAGCCATCCCTGCATTCCTGTTATGAATCCTACTCGGTCACAATACATACTCTTTGCGATACATTGTTGTAGTATGCTAGCTAGTGTTTTATTTAGGAATTTTGTATCCATATTCATTAATGAAGTATATTTAGTACTGACATTACTCCATTATCTATGATACCTTTTATCATAATGTAGTTTCCCTGTTTGTTTTAATTACATTTATTTTAGCTTTAACTCTGTCCATGATCATGATTGCTACTCCTGTTTTTTGTTGGTTTTTTTGCATAATAAATTCTAGTTCAGTCCTTTATTTTTACTTTGTGTCTATCTCTCATCTTAAAATGTGTTTCTTGTAAACAATATATTGTCAGATTTTGGTTTTTAACCCATTCTGCTATCTATTTCACTTTATCAGTGAGTTCATCCCATTCACATTCAAAATTACAATTACTAACTGTATATTTCCCACAATCCTATTTTTCCTCACTGTTCATTCTTCTCTCCCTCTCTTTTTACACTATCCCTCCTCAAACACCTAATTTACTTCTAACCACTGCTTCCCTAATCTGCTCCCCTTCTAAGAATCCCTCCCTTATCTTCTCCCCTCTTCTAAAGAGTTTCTCATTTATCCCCTTGCCTTTCTATTTCTTTGTAAGCTAAGAAGATTTTTATACCCTTCTAGATGAATATGTTATTCCCTCTTTAACCCAGTTCCAATGAGAATAAGGTTCTAGCACTACCAGTCTTCTACCTCCATCTGATCTCCCTGGTAACAGTTCTTCCATTCAAGTTTCATTTGTATAAGATAATTGCTCCATTTTACCTCTCCCTACTCAATTTTATTTTTTAGAATAATCCCATCATAATCAACTCAGTCCCAAACCATCCATCTTTCAAACTCCCTAAGCAATGAGAAGAGTTACAGAAAATGTTTTCCCATAAAAGAAGTAAATAGTTTGACCTTATTAAATCCCTAATAATTGGTCTTTAATGTTTACCTTCTTATGTTTCTCCTGATTCTTGTAGGTCAAATTTTCCATTCACTCATTTCCTCACTCATACCTGAAAGTCCTTTAATGCATTAAATATCCATTTTTTCCATTCATGATTACACTTAGCTTTGCTGAGTAAGTTATTCTTGGTTGCAAACCCATCTCCTTTGCTCTTTGCGATATCCTGTACCAGGCCCTTAGGCATTTTAATATAGAAGCTGTTAAATCTTGTGTTATCCTAACCGTAGCTCCACAGTATTTAATTTGATTTTTTCCCTAGTTGTTTGCAGTATTTTCTCCTTGACCTGGGAGTTTCAAATGTTTCTGAGTTTTCATCTTGGTATCTCTTTCAGGTGGTGATTAGTAGATTTTTTCAATTTCTATCTCACCTTATAGTTCTAAAACATCAGGGCAATTTTCCTTAATAACTTCTTGAAGTATAGTGTCTAGACTCTATTTATCATGACTTTCAGGTAGCCCAGCAGTTCTTATATTGTCTCTCCTTGGTGTGTTCTCCAAATCAAGTGTTTTTCTAATAAAATGTTTCACACGCTCTTCTATTTTTTCATTCTTTTGATTTTGTTTTACTATTTCTTGATGTCTTATGAAGATATTAGCTTCCCCAGTGTAATTCTAATTTTTAAGAGGTATTTTCTTCCATAAGTTTTTGGATGTTTTTTTTTCCCATTTGGTTGGCTTTCTTTACATAATTTTTAAAAATTTTCTTGCATTACTCTTTTTTCTCCCTAATTTTTCCTCAACCTCTCTTATTTGATTTTCAAATCCCTTTTTAATCTCTTCCAAAACTTCTTTGGGTGACTTGTGACTATTTTACTTTTTTTTAAGTAGAAGTACTTATTTTAACTTCACTATCTTCTTCTGAGCTTGAACCCAGATCTTCTCTAGCACTATAGTAGCTAACTATGGTTAGGTTCTCTCTCCCCTTCCTCTCCCCTTCTCCATTTCTGAAAGCATCTTATTTCTTGACTATTAACTTTGTGTTAGAGTTGAGGTCTAGTGCTAAGGTGTGGGGGATAATGTCTTGGACTTCAGGTTTTTTTTTAAAATTGTTTTAAATTTATTTACTTTTAGTTTACAATATTCAGTTCCACAATCCCTTGAGTTCCAAATTTTCTCCCCCTCCCCTCCCCGCCCATGGTAGCATGCAATCTGATATAGGTTCTACATATACCTCTGCATTAAACATTAGTCAAGTTGTAAGGAAGAGTTATAACCAATGGAGTGAACAACAAGAAAAAAACAAAACAAAATAAAACACAAAAGAGAGAGAGAACAAGTAGTTTATTTCGATCTGCATTCAGACTCTGTAGTTCTTTTATCTAGATGTTGATATCCCTATCCAACACGAGTCTTTTGGAGTTGTCTTATAACTTTGCATTGCTTAGAGGAGCCCAGTCTACCAAAGTTAGTCATCATAGATACGATATGTCTGTAGTTGTGTACAACGTTCTCCTGGTTCTGCTCTCCTCACTCAGCATCAGTTTATTTAAGTCTCTCCAGGTTATTATGAGGACTTCAGGTTTTTTGTGGTGGTATTTTTCTGAGGCCTTTCTGGGGGTGTGACATCAGGTACCCCTTCTCCATCTTTGAATCACAACCAAAGCCCCCAGAAATACTGTCACCACAGTGCTCTCATTCCCTTCAGTCCCTCCTCCTGAGGCTTCAAATTTCAACTCCCCCTCTGCCCCAGAACCAAAACCAGGTTCTCCTTTGAGTGAGCCTTTGCCCACAGCCAGCAGGATTTTGCCTTCTGTGACTACCCTCACCTGTGTGTGCTCCCTCCTCTTTGTCCACAGCCACAGCCTGGACCAAATCTAGTCAGTGCATCTGGGCTCAGTGTCGAGCACCAGCTAGTGGAGGGCCTTGAAATATTCCCCTCATCAGTCATCTGAGCCCCACACTGTCTGTGAAGTGAAAATTCCTGAAGCTGAGGCTGCCCCTGACCCACATGTCCCTATGGCTTATTGTTAGTTAATTCAGAGGTATCTGCCCCAGGTATGTGTACTTCAATCAGGTCAAACCACCAGTGGAGAGACCAGGTCTTTCCTAACTTGCTTTCAAGTTGTCTTTAGACTGGATAGGATACTTAAATACTTCTGCAGCTCAAAGTTTACTTTGAATTGTTATTTTAAATTTGGGAGAGCTGGGTAATTTCATGCCTTAATCCTCCATCTTCCCAGAATACACAGACACACAGACACACAGACACACAGACACAGACACACACACACACACACACACACACACACACACACACACTTTTTTAAAGGAGTTGGCATGGCCAAAATTTTTCTCACCATGAAGCCAACCTGGTGAAGAGCCACTTTAAGTTTAGCTAGGCTGATCTTCAGACAAATATGTAGTCCCATGACTTGGCCTGTGCTCAAAGCTTCTCCAGCTTGGTCAAAGCTGCCAGACTATGTGTTGCCTGAACACAGCCCCTGAGTACCCAGGGTGGCCTCCACACCCTGACAAGCCATGCAGAGAGGACCTTAGGGGAGAGAATTTGCAATCTGGTGCCTTCACAGGACTCTGCTCTAAACTAAAGTGAGCACAGTTCTGGATATTCCCAGGGACCTCTTTCAGCCTAGTGACAGCTTTGCTGCCATTTGATTAAATTGGAAAACTAGGGTTAAACTACCTTCATAAAGCAGATTAGGCATATGTCCATGGTTCTCAGGATGGCAGGTGCTTCTATTTCCCCTCCAGCCAACCTTTTCTAAAAGTACCTGGCAAAGAGTCCTCATCTCCAGGAGGGGTTGTCTGACCCTACTGAGGACTGGCAAACCTATTTGCCATCTGGGTTCACTGAAAAGCCTCAGTGGCTTTTTTTTACCCCTTTAGGTTTTGGGAGACCCTCAAACACTTTTGGATGACTGGGGTGTGCGTGCATGTGTGTGTGTGTGTGTGCGCGCGCTCGTGTGTGTGTGTGTGTGTGTGTATGCCCAGGCACTATTCTTTCTTTCTTTCTTTTTTAATAATATTTTATTTTGGGGGGCAGCTAGGTGGCAGTGAATAGAGCACCAGCCCTGGAGTCAAGAGAACTTGAATTCAAATCCAGACTCAAATACTTAACATTTACTAGCTGTGTGACCTTGGGCAAGTCACTTAACCCCAATTGCCCTGCCTTCCCCCCTCCAAAAAAAGCAAGAAAAAAAATAGTGAGAACCCTCAAAGAGATTTTCCTATATGTGGGTTGTATTTATGGATATTTACCATGTGAGTAGTTAAAATGTCTTAGAATCGTTGTGAAAATAGTTCTAACCTCATGGATGCCCAGGGATTCCCAGATTGAACTTTGAGAACCACCATCTAAAATTCTTTTTTTTTCCCCCAGTTCTAAATCTTGTAATCCTAAAGGACTGGATTAGAAAATGCCCATGTTGGGGGCGGCTAGGTGGTGTCAGAAGGACCTGAGTTCGGATCCGGCCTCAGACACTTAGAAAAACCAAGAACCTAGCCTTGTAACCTTGGGCAAGTTACTTAACTTAACAACAGCCCTCCAAAAAAAAAGAAAAAGAAAATGCCAATGTTCCTCCAGGCTCTGGTCTCTATGATCCTCTTCAGACGTGGCTCTGTGATTTTTGATATCTACTGAAAAACACCACGTTAGTCACTTCTATACATTTCTAAGTTAAAAGAAAAATTTAAAAAGGCTGAAGTTCCTTAGAAGGGTCAGCTCTTTTCTCTTCTTGGTTGAAATTGCATGGGAAATGGGATTCTTATCAACAGATGTTTCAAGTCACATATATGATTATCAGTGCCTCTCCCTAGTGTGAATTAATATCAATCCGAGAAGTCTGGAGCGGAGGTGTGAATTCAAATAAAAGCAGGCCACTAAACCATACATAAGGCTCCCTAAGGGCTACACATTGACTTAGGAAACCACACATTAGCACTGTTGTTTTTGTTGTTCAGTTTCTTTCAGTTGTATCTGACTCTTCTGATCCCATTTGGGTTTTTTTTGGCAGAGACACTGGAGTAGTTTGTCATCTCCTTTTCCAGCTCATTTGACAGATGAGGAAACTGAGGCAAATAGATTTGACTTGCCCAGGGTCACATAGCTATTAAGTATCTGAGACCAGATTTGAAGCTAGGAAGCTGAGTCTTCCTGACACCAGGCCCTGCACTCTATCCACTGAGTCACCTAACTGCTCTATATCAGCATTATCTATGTTCTATTGTATTTTTTATTTATTTTGTTAAGTATATCCCAATTACATCTTAATCTGGTTCAGTCTCTAAGGAGCATTAGAGTCCCTGTGTTTTAACCCTCTTGGGTCCCTTTGGGCTCTGGTGTCTTAGAGCTGATCAAGTCCAGTAACTTCAGAGAAAAGGAGTCAATGGTGGCATTTTAACCCTGGTGTTCTGACTCTATCCAGTCACTTTCCACTCTGCCCCAAGATTACATTACCAAGAAAAGAATGGTGTGGAGAGTCCAGTGGAAAGAGCATGAACTCTGGAATCCAATGCCTGGGTTCAAAATCCAAATCCTCCTACTTACTATCTACAAGGCACTTCATTTCTTTCTTTTGCTTTTTTGGAGGGTAATTGGGGTTAAGTTACTTGCCCATGGTCACACGGCTAGGTGTTTTTTTTTTTTTTAGGGCACTTCATTTCTGTGGGCCTCAGTTTCCTCATGTGGAAAATGGGAGCATTGCACTAGGACTAGAGGATCCCCTTTTGCCCCTCCCATGACTGGATTCCATGATTGTGTGGTTGCAGATTGTTTGTTTACATGGGAGGTTGACAGAAACTCAGCAAGGAGAACTGATGTAATACATTTCTCAGGGGTGGAAATACACTACACTTGTTTTCTCTGTTAGATACATTCTCTCAGTCATTTGTAAGATGAGGAAGATGGTCTCTGAGGACCCTTCCAGCTTTTGTTCTGTGATCCTGTGATCATTTATTCTAATAGGAAATATCAGCACTATCATTATACTGAAACCGAGGAGAAATGTTCTGATCATTACTTTCTTTTAAAAAGAAAAAAGAATGTATTGATACCTTGTTTTGACATTACCTTCACTTCCAAATATATCCCTCTCCTTCCCCTACATAGAGAAATTTTCCTTATTAAAAAAAAAAAGAATAATAAGAAAGGGGGGCAAGGGTCAATTTAGCAAAACCACCCAACATACCAACAGTTTGACGTTTTCAATGTTTTTTTTCTCATTAAATTTTTTTATCAAAAAAATCTACCTTCTCTGCCTCCCCTTTGAGGAAGAAAAAACAAAATCCCTATTATAAACATGTATAGTCAAGCAAAATAAATTCCCCCATTTACCATGTCCAATCCTCCCTCCATATATTCAATGTTAAGCACCAGTAGTCCTCCACTCTGCCAAAAAGAGCCTGACCAATACTTCTGATGAAGAAGACTGGGAAAAATGACTTCACTAAGAAGCTGGCAAGTATTTGTTTTATCCTTCGTGCATCTGAAACACTTACTGGCTGAACCAAAGATCTGCCAGGGGAACATTTCAGACTGGTTCTTCTTCCTTAATTTGATTGGTCCTCCTGGGACAACCTGCAGCCTAGCCCTTTTTAACCAGAATGTCTTCATTTTCACCTGACAAGGTAGCACTTTAAAATTTTCCCTTTTATCATTAAAAAGAACAGAGGCTTTCTCACATGAAGTATTCCTCATTTGCAGCTTTGGGTCTTGGCAAACCACAGTGAGGGTCAACCTAATTAATACTGCAGCTGGCGTGGAGCCGGTGAGTGACCTTTTCTGTTGGTTTACATTTGGTAGTGACTGGGCCCTGAAGTGGCCAGATGTGGAAATGCACCTGTCGGAAAGATTGCCAGCAGATTGCTATTCAAGACCTTTTCAAAACAACTTTCAGAGATCATTTCTCAACATCGTATTACATGCAAAGCACTCCCTGCAGAAGCTGCTGAAGGTGCAGGCTAAGACAGGGAAGATTCAGTCTCTGTCCTTCATCTTCGCTTGTCAGGATGTAGCATCCCCATCTCTTCCCCTGCCCTATGTCGAATGTGTGATGCTCAACATTTGTAGGAAGTAGAAATTCAGTAAGGTGGAATGAAAGTATTCCAGAAACATTTCATGAGAGCAGCCCTTTGAGAATACATGCCACAGTGTCCACCATCATTAAAAAAAAATCCACTGAACACCCTATAATTACTTTGTCAGTTACAGAAAAATTGGGCTTGATATGTTTCAATGCACATTAGAACACATTCATTCCAAGCCCCGATGAGAGCGGCAGTTTTCACATTTATGGTGCCGAGTGGGAGGCTTAGCTTTTGTCCTTACTGTTCATTAATTACTGTAATTTTATGCTGCTTTCCTTTTATTTCAAAAAAGAAATCATAAACTTCAAGAACTCAGGAGTACAGGATGGGAAAATAAAGCTTCCCCAACATTTAACATATACCTGTAACAGGGAGGCAGCTCAGCGTAATAATAAATTGCATTGAGTTAGCTCTTTGAGTCTTGTCATGTGTTTTATATTCATTATCTCATTTAAACCCCATGACAACCCTGTGAGGCAAATATTACAGGTATTATCACCATTTTATAGATGAAGAGCCGAGGATTCTCTAAGGAGTAGCTACGGCAGCATTTGAGCCCAGGTCTAATTGCCAACCAATCGACCATTCAGTCAGCAAGTATTTATTAAGGCCCCTACTATGTGCTAGGCGTTGTGCTAGAGATACAGAGGTAATGAATCTCTACTAGAAAGGAGCTTGTATCCTTGTGAGTGTGTGTACATATATACACACATATGTGTATACATTCACACGTACACATATGCATACTTATATTACACTATGTTATATTATATTATATTTATTATATTATACTATACTATGTTATACTACATTATATTATACCATACTATATATTATATTATGTTATGTTATGTTTTATTATGTTATGTTATATTATGTTATATTATATTATATTATATTATATTATATTATATTATATTATATTATATTATATTATATTATATTATATTATATTATATTATATTATATTATATTTTCTCCTCTCCTTGCCTAGATGATTTCCTACATCCCTGCCAGGACTTGCTCCCATGATTTCCCCTTGCTTCCCCTCTAGGGAGGGAAAGAAGATAGATTTTTATTGATAAGTAAAATTTAATGAAAAAAAGCATTGAATATACTGTCAGACTCTTGGTATGTTGGTTAGTTTTGCTAAACTGGTATTTCCTCCTTTCTTTTTATTCTCTCTAGATAGGGAAAGTAGAAGGATATATACATAAAGGACATAAGGAAGATGGTGTCCCAAAAGTCTTAGTGAAGTTTAATGTGTTGCTGTTAAAGCTTAAGAGTGCATTGTGTGTAAATATGTACAGAATAAATATAAAGTCCAATATGTTAACCTCTTCACTGCAAACTGACACAGATAGAGGGCCAGTTTTGAAGTCAGGAAGGCCTGGGTTCAAATCTTGGGTCTGAGGCATATTAACTGTGTGTTGATAAGTCAGTCACTTTAACATCTCTCATCACCCTGGCCATTAGTTGCAGAGTTCCAATGAGTTAGAGATCTGTATCACAAGAGGGAGTTTCCATACCAGAAGTCCCCTACATCGATGAAAGCACAGATCTGGAACAAAAACAGAGCCAAATCTAATAATGTGTCCAACAAATATATTTATATGGGAGTAACAACAGGACTCACATTTACATTTTTTTTTAAAAAGCAATTGGGGTTAAGTAACTTGCTCAAGGTTACACGGCTAGTCATTATTTATTCGTGGGTGCTCATTTTCTGAGGCCGGATCTGATCTCGGGTCATCCCAACTCCGAGGCCGGTGCTCTTACTCGCTGCCACCTAGCCACACCTTTAGGGCAATTGGGGTTAAGTAACTTGCCCAAGGTTACACGGCTAGGTTTTTGTTTGTATGGATTAAGTGTTGGAGGCTGGCTCCGAACTCAGGTCCTTCTGATTCCAGGGCCGGTGCTCTATTCACTTCGCCACCTAGCCGCCCCTTCACATTTACATTTTAATTTCTTCTACTGAGTATTATTCTGATGCTTCATCAAGGTAAGGAAAACATTGTGCTACAATCTGAGGCTCCCTGAGTCTGAGACTCAGGGTTCAAATTCCACTTCTATTATTTCCTTCCTATGTGACCTTGGGCAAATCAAATAATAGTTATTAGCCTCAGTTTCCTCTTCTATAAGGGAGTTGGACTAGGTTACCTCTAAGGTCATTTCCAGTTCTCAGTCCATGATCTTATGATGCTTTTTTTTTGCTTTTTTTTTTTTTTGGAGGGGGGAAGGTAGAGCAGACGGGTTAAGTGACTTGCCCTGATCCAACCTCCAAGGTCAGGGGCGGCTGGGTCTTACTTATTCCAGCCTTCAGTGTACACCTGGTCATAGTCCATCTATGTTCCCCAAGAACAGAGTTCCAAGCCAGGAGAGTCAAAGAGTAGCAAGACTTTATTCAGAAGCTTCTTTTCCAGTTATATCCTCATCTACATCCTACTCTATCATAACTCTACCTCCTCTGCAGTTACATCCTAATCCCCATCCTAACTCTACATCCTACCTCCCAACCCTTTGAGCTTCCCTCCTCTTATCCCCCTTCAGCCCCTCCTTCCCCTCAGGCAGAAGTTGCCACATCTCCAAGTCTGAGCTAAACCCAAGGCAACAAGTCAGGGTCACGGAGCTCCCATCCTGGAACAGAGCTTATCTCACAGAACATCTGATTCTCCTCCACAGTGCTCAGCAAAACATGAACCATAGCAAGGTCAGCATGTAATTTACATAAAGCATGATTCACTGCAGAGTCAGCCTGTTCTGGGTTTCATGCCTCCAGGGGAACTGCAAGTATACCCCCAACATTGCCCAAGGTCACACGGCCAGCCCTGTGTTAAGTGTCTAAGGCTGGACCTGAACTCAGGTCCTACTGACTCCAGGGAGGGCGCTCCATTCACTGCACCACCCAGCCACCCCTAGATCCTATTTATGATTCTTAAAGGCTATCAAAGTAAGTCAAAAAGTTCTGCTAAAAATCATGCCCCCAAAGTTACTAAAAATCTGCTTAACCTTTGACCCAGCAATACCAACACCAGGTCTATGACCCAAAGAGCTCAAAGAAAGAGGAAAAGGACTCATAGGTACAAAATATTTATAGCACCTCTTTTTGTAATGGCAAACAACTGGAAACTAAAAGAGTATCTATCAGTTGGGGAGTGGCCGAAAAGATTAGGGTAAATAAATGGAACCAAATATTATGCATTGAGAAATGTTGAAAGGGATAGGTTCAGAGAAGCCTGGGGATTTCTGTAGGAACTACTTCAAAGTGAACAAAAGAGTAGGAGAATCAGAATGACAGTTTATACAACAACAGCAACTTTATAAAGACAACTCTAATCAACGGCCACGGTCAAACACTATTCAAAAGCACTAATAATGGCAGCCAGGTGGTGCAGTGGATAGAATGCCAGGGCCCAGATTGAGGAAGACTTAGCTTCCTGAGTTCAAATACAGCCTTGTACACTTACTAGCTGTGTGACCCTGGGCAAGTCACTTAACCCTGTTTGCCTCAGTTTCCTCATCTGTAAAATGAACTGGAGAAAGAAATGACAAACCATTCCAGTGTCCTTGCTAAGAAAACCCCAAATGGCACCACAAAGAGTCAGACATGTCTAAATATCACTAAACAGCAACAATGACACATGCTACCCACCTCCTGACAGACATTTTTTGGGACAGGGCTAATTTGGGCATTTGTTTTGCTTAACTATGAATATTTGTTATGTGGGTTTTCTTGATTCATTGAAAAAAATTAATTTAAAAAAAATAAAGTCTTAGTAGATTCTTCCAAGCTGGAAAAGTTTCAGGTGAGGCCAGTGTTGGACTATTCTCAGACCAGCTCCATGGGGTTGGGCAGGAGGGTTTAAAGAAGTTCATCACTATGAGTCCAATCACCTAGCAATGATTTTTTTAAAATTGATTATAACCCTTGAAGACTGCCTACTAAACCACAGCAGAATTGTGTTGGTGGAGAAGTAAATCTACACCAATGAAATCACTGGCCTTTAAAGTACTAAAAGTGTCATCTTTACATTTTTTTTTAAGTTTTAAAAAGAGGAGACAAGGAGAGACAAAGAGACAGAAAGACAGAGGAAGGTCTAAGAAAGCTTTAGACCTGGAAGGAGACACAGGACAAAAGCATTTTTTTCTTATGTTTTGTTTATTTGTTTTTTTATCTTATCAAATGCTAAGGGTTTGTATAGTATCAATGAATCATTCATTCATTCATTCATTTATTTATTTATGTATTTATTTGTTTGTTTGTTTGTTTATTTTGTAGGCTTACTTGATTACTTGTTTTCACAGATTTTTACTTTTTTAATTTTTTTTAAAAAGCAATTGGGGTTAAGTAACTTGCTCAAGGTTACAGGGCTAGTCATTATTTATGTGTGGATACACATTTTCTGAGGCCGGATCTGATCTCGGGGCATCCCAACTCCGAGGCCGGCGCTCTTACTCACTGTGCCACCTAGCCACCCCTTACTTTTTTAATTTTTAAGAACTGTTTTTCAAAAAATTTTTGGGGTGGCTAGGTGGCACAGTGAATAGAGCACTGGCCCTGGAGTCAGGAGGACCTTAGTTCAAATCTGACCTCAGACACTTAACACAAAAACACTAGCCATGTAACCTTCGGCAAGTCACTTAAACCCAATTGCCCTTTCTTCCCTCTCCAAAAAGAAAAAAAAATTAATATAAGAAACTTTTTCACCTACAACAATACTATGAGGTATGAATTTCATTATCCCCATTTTATGGATGAGGAAAATGAGCCTCAGAGAGAATGAGGGAGTTAACTACAGTCATATAGCTAAGAAATGGTAGAGTTGAGAACCAGAAGCCAGGCCT
Organism: Gymnobelideus leadbeateri; assembly: GCA_011680675.1. Taxonomy (NCBI): domain Eukaryota; kingdom Metazoa; phylum Chordata; class Mammalia; order Diprotodontia; family Petauridae; genus Gymnobelideus; species Gymnobelideus leadbeateri. The sequence continues at coordinate 1,767,603 of WOXC01007937.1, read as the reverse complement.
TTTGATTTTGAGGCCAGTGCTGCCTCTCTACCCTGATCCACAAATTGGAAATTTATCATAGAATGAGTAAATGGCAGCCTAGACAAAAGTAAAGCCTTTCGTATTATTGTTACCTTGAAAAATATTGTTCATTGTCTCTTAATGCTTTTATTATGGCCATCTGTCTAATTTGGACAATCAATCTAAATTGTAGTTATTATGTGGCACAATACAGAGCATAAGGTGAAAGGACAGAGAATGTCTATGGAGAATAATTGCTCCCGACAATAGTGCCAGAAAAAAGTTTGACTGTACCAAGGTTCACTCCTTCCCACTATCCAGCTTTGGTTGGCTGCAAAATGATGGGGTCAGGCTAGAGAGGCTCCAAGGGTCTTTCCAACTCTGACATTCTGTATGTGATACAACCTTTGCCATGAACTTTTTTTTTTTTTTTGCTTTTTTTGGAAGGGGATTGGCAGGGCAATTAGGGCTAAGTGACTTGCCCAAGGTCACATGGCTAGTAAGTGCTAAGTGTGTGAGGCCGAATTTGAACTCAGGTCCTCCTGACTCCAGGGCTGGTGCTTGATTCACTGTACCACCTAGCTGCCCCTGCCATGAACTTATTAAAATTTGAGACTGCAGCATTAGAATAGGAACCACTTTTTCTTACACTTAAAAAAACAGATACTTTATCTATGTGAAGTACACTGAAGAATAATTTTCCCACAGTTTTATTTTGTAGATATTTTTGCTCATGTAAATTTAAATAAGTTTTTATTGTTATTTTCTGTCTTGTTTATCACCAAAGTTATCCCCACCAGTCCTCCCCATTCCCCTCCCAGAGAGCCATCTCATAGACAAATAGTATGTTTTAGAGAGGAAAAAAAAAGACCAGCACCACCAATTAATACATTTTAAAAGTCCAAATACATATGCAATTTATAACAGCTATGCACCTCCCACATCAATAAAAAGGTAGCTGGAGGTGTCCTTTCATATCTCTTCATCCAAGTACTATTTGATCTTCATAATTTTGTTATATTTACTTTAGATTGCTTATGTATGGTTGTAGTCATAGTTACTGTATACATTGTTTTCTTGGCTTTGCTTACTTTACTCTGCATAAGTATGTGTAGATCTTTTCCATAATTCTCTGTATTCATCACATATATCATTTTTCCCCAATTGAAGGGAATATACTTTGTTTCCTTTTCTTAGTTATCATAAAAATATTGCTATAAATATTTTTATTTAAACAAATTCTTTATTAACTCCTGTTTTACATCATTCATTTCCGCCAGATTTTGAGTTACAATTTTTTTCCTGTTTTTCCCCTACCCACCCTCCCAGAATAGCAGTCCCACAAGATATCGCTTCCTCCATCCTGCTCTCTCCCCTATCTTCTCCCATACCCCCTTCGACTTTTCCATTAGAGCAAGGTGAATCTCTGTGCCCCGATGCCTGTACATCTTATCTCCCAATTACATGCAAAAGAGTATTAATAATAGTATTTATATATATTTGAAACATTTAATTTTAAGACCTCAAATTTCAGATCCATTCCCTTCCTCCCTTGTCACCCATTCCCTCTGGGAAGATAAGTAATTCAGTATGTGTTGTACATGTATAGCTATGCAAAATATTACCATAGTAGATATATTGTACAAGGCTGCTTATAATTCCATCCCACCCCCCACCTGGTCCATTCCCTACTTGATCCTGTCCCTCTTCTATAGTGGGTACTTCCAACCTCCCCTCCCCCCAAGAATGCCCTCCCATCCATCATCCCTCCTCTCATCCCCCTTCCCCCTATTCTGCTGCAGGTTGAGATATCCCATTTAGTATGTATGTCATTCTCTCCCTGAACCAAATTCAGTGAGAATGTGGTTTTGCCTTTTTGCCTTCCTATTCTTCCCCTCCTCTGCAGCCACTTCCCCTTGCTTCTTCTACATGAGATAGTTTACCCTACCCTGTCTCTCCCCATCTCCTCTTGCCACTTTCCTCTCTCACCTCATAATTTCATCCCTTAGGTATCATCCCTTCCCAACAAATTCAACCTATGCCCTCTATCCATGTATAACTGTAAACATATATACACACATTCACATATGTATTCATGTGACCATATACCCTTCTTCCATTATTTACATACTGAGAAAGATTTCATCTGTCACAGTTATTGTTTTTCCATGTAGGAATGTAAATAGGTCAACTTTGATAAGTTCCTTTTGATTTCTTTTCCCTGATTACCTTCTCAGGCATCTCTTCCTTCTTGTGTCTGGATGTCAAATTTTCTATTCAACTCTGGTTTTTTCCTCAAGAATGCTTGAAAGTCCTCTATTCCACTGAATGACCATATTTTCCCCTGAAACAAAATACTCAGTTTTGCTGGGTAGGTGACCCTTGGGTTCATTCCCAGTTCTTTTGCCCTCTGGAATATCATATTCCATGCCCTTCAATCCCTCAGTGTAGAAGCTGCCAGGTCCTGGGCTATTCTGATTGTGTTTCCACAATATTGAAATTGTTTCTTCCTGGCTGCTTGTAGTATTTTCTCCTTGATCTGGGGATTCTGGAATCTGGCTATAATATTCCTGGGAGTTTTCTTTTTGGGATCTTTTTCAGGAGGTGATTGGTGGATTCTTTCAACCTCTATTTTGCCTTCTGGGTCTAAAACACCAGGGCAATTTTCCTTGAGAATTTCTTGAAGGGTAATTTCTAGGTTCTTTCTTTGATCATGGCTTTTAGGTAGACCAATAATTTTTAAATTGTCTCTCCTGGATCTATTTTCCAGGTCAGTGGTTTTTCCCATGAGATATTTCACATTGCCTTGTATACTTTCATTTGTTTGGATCTGCTTAACAGCATCTTGATTTCTCATAAAGTCACTAGCTTCCATTTGCTCCAGTCTAACTCTCAAGGAATGAATCTCCTCAGTGAGCTTTTGAGATTCTTTTTTCCATCTGGCAAATTCGACTTTTTAAGGCATTCTTCTCCTCATTGCCCTTTTGGGCCTCCTTTGCCATTTGAGTTAGTCTAGGTGTTGCTTTCCTCAGTCAGGCTGTTGACCCTCATTTCATACTTTCCCTGCATCCTTCTCATTTCTCTTCCCAATTTTTCCTCCACTTCTCTTATTTGATTTTCAAAGTCCTTCTTAAGGTCCTCTATGGCCTGTAACCCGCTCATATTTTCCTTTGGGGCTTTTGGAGCAGGATTTCTGACCTCACAGTCCTCTGACTGTTCCATACTTCAATCCTTTTTGCCACCAAAATAGGAGTCTAATGTTTCATTTTTCTGTTTATTTTGTTTCCTTTGCCTTGGCATGTTGCCACTTAATTACTTGACTTTTGGGCTTGTTGCCACAGTAGAACTCTGCCACCAGACAGGGGACCTTCCTCCCAAACGTGTGGGGGGACAACTTCCATTTCTGGCAAGCTGGATATCCACCCCATGACCTCCCCCCCAGCCCACAATCCAGATCCAGGGAGGTTAAAGCAAGAGCGATTACCCCCCAAGACTGATGGCTGGATCTCCCTACAGTTCGCAGACCAGGAACTGGAGCCACCCCTGAAAACTGCAAAATGCCATGTCTCCTCAGGGGCTTCTAGCCCCCAGGGGAGGAAGCCAACGTGTTCCCCAAATACTAGTCCCAAAGTCCATAGGGCACTAACCTCTCACTTTGTCCTAGCCATGTCTGTGTTGACCATTCTGGAATCGCCACAGCTGACCGCTGGCCCAGCCACCCTGGGGCTAAAACCCCGGCTCACTCGGACCTGGGCTCAGCTCTCCGGGCCCTGCAAGCTGTGGCTCCCAGAGCGCTGCGCTGGCCCTTCCTGCAGGGCTGCTGGGCTGTCCTCAGTGGGAGGTTAGCTTCTCTGTGTCGTTCTTTGGGTGCTGGAGCTCCAGAAGTTGTTCAGAGTCCCCTTTTACATAGTTTGGAGGTAATCTGGGGGGAGAGAGCCTTGGCCGTGCTGTCTCTACTCCGCCATCCCAGCTCCATCCCACTATAAATATTTTTAAATATATGGAGACTGTCTTCTTATTGATGGCTTTCTTGGGACCTAATAATGGAGTCCCTGTTTTGATGGGTATGGAAATTTTAGTAACTTTATTTGCATAATTCCAAATTGCTTTCCAAAATGGTTGCACCATTTCATAGCTCCACCAACAATGAATCACTGTATGGATCACTATCCTTCCACAGCTCCTCCAACACTGCCCCTTTTTGTCATTTTTTACCAATTTGCAAGATGTAAGGTAAAACCTCAGGGTTGTTTGATTTGCATTTCTCTTATTATTCATGATTTGGAGCATTCTTTCATGTTATTGTAAATACTCTGCAATTCTTTTGAGAACTGTTTGTTCTTATCCTTTGACCATTTATCTGCTGGTGAATGGCTATACTCTATGATATGTGGGTGTATGTGTATGTGTGTGTGTGTCTTGGTATCTTAGATACCAAACTTTTATTATAGAAATTTGAAACAAAGATTTCCCATTCAACTACATCCCTTCTTATCCTAGATGCATTAATTTTGTCTGTGCAGGAACTTTTCAGTTTCAAGTAATCAAAGTTAACTATTTTATCTTTTGTAATTGCCTCTATCATTTCTCCTAGGCATAAATGTGGAAGGCATAGGATCCCCTTCTCTTCTCATTTTTTATAGCATGATCTTTAACATTAAGGTTAGAAAGCATTGTAGGTGTTGGTCTAAGCTTAATTCTGCCACACTGTTTTCCAGTATTCCCAGCAGTTTTTAATCAAATAAGGAGGTTTTTTTCCTAAATAATTTCTACTTTATTTTATTATTATCAAACATTGAGTTATTGAGTTCTATTATTTCTGAATCTCCCCCTTGGCTAGTCTGTTCCACTGATCTATTTCTCTATTGTTTTGAACAATAACATTTTTGATGACTGCTGCTATATAATATAAATTTGAGATCTGGAAGGGTTTGGGGGATATTTTTGGAAGGTATTTCCTGATCACCAGTGTGACTGACCTCAAACAAGTCACTTGGACCTTAGTCAAAGGTATGCTGGAACCAGCTCCTACCAGCTCTTGAGAGCCAATTGTTAAAGTTTCAGAGTAAATATTTAGATCTCAGAGACTGCAAAATGCTACAAATTAGGGCTTGACTTATTGATTTGTTGATTGTATAGATTTAACAAAGTAATGAAGAAAACATTAATAATGCAAATTAAGCTTAAAAGTGTGATTGGGACTATTTGGTTTTTTTTTTTTTGAGTCAGTTGTTAAATTTGTCAGCGTACCCTTGGCCTTGGTGGTCTCATTTGTAAAATGAGGGTGCCAGAATCTGAATCTCCTAACACAAATGATGATCATATTTTCCTCCTCTTAGGAGAAGTAACATACACTGTCATACTTGGTTGCCTTGTGGATCTGCTTAATTGTTTTTCTTACCAGGCAAGGTTCAATGGGAGCTTCAAAACAGAAGAAGGAGATTGTATATTGCAAATGACTGTGGTGGAAAAAAACAAAAGACATCAATAAACCTTAAAAAAATGTTTTTCAAAATAACTAAAATGCATGACTAATGTGGAAAAAAAATTTGTTTTGCATGACTATACATATTTGTCATAGGTTTTGTTTTCTTGCCTTCTCATTGGGTTGGGGAGGGGGTAGGAGGAGGGAGAGAATATGGAACTGAGAAAAAGAATAAAAAGTCTCTGTGCTTAAATACATAAATAAATGTTTTAAAAGAAAAAATAACTAAAGTGAGTAGATTGAACCAGATGATCTCTAAAGAATCTTCCAGCTTTGATTCTATGCTCCTATGGCATTATTCCCCCCCCCGAATAAATTATGTATTTTTTAAAAGATTAAAATGAATTAAAAAATTGTTCAATCATAGCATGAAATTCCATTACATGAGAAAAATCCTTAGAGTCAGAATTGGTCATTAGTTTAGTTTTACTTTGCTTTTAAAAATGTATATATTTTATTGATATTTTAAATGTTTCCATCCTCTAAATTTCCACCCATGGTCTTTCCTTCCTCCCCACTCCCAAACCATGCCATATTAAAAAAAAATAATAAAGAAAAAGAGAAAAAACCTAGATAAGTAAATATATGTAATGGAAATGCAGATTTGAAGATCTTCCCTGCCCCTAGGCCCTTTGATTGGCTTAAGTGACTCTGGAACCTTTAATTTGAAAATATACTCTGCCCCCTAATAGGCTGAATGTGGTCACATGGAACCTGTGGTAGGAAGCTTGGTTTTCAGGAATGACCACACCTTGATGCTGTGTGATTGGGCAGTGAGTCAAGAGGGTTGTGACTTTCTCTGAGCCAGGAGAAGGCTATATAATCCCTGATTTGAGGCTTTGCTTTGGGGATCACTTTGAGAAATGTTGTGTGATTTGACCAGATGAGACTCTGGGCAGCCATTGAGAGCCCCCCGGCTTTGAAAACCCAGATGTTGATGCTTCCCTCTCTGCCAACTGTGATTTTGGTATTGATAATGGATGGACAGTTTGGAAGCCTGTCTATTTGATTTGTCTGTATACTCTGAAGTTCAGGGTGCTGACCTTTTCCCCCTGAACTAGGTAAATGATATATGTTTGTTTGATTAAAGTGAGCTTGTTAACCCATTTTGAGTTGCTTTCCTTTTGAAAAGCAGATCTAAGAACCTGTGTTGGCAGCCACCCTGGGGATGCTGGTGTGCTTGCTGCTACAATATATCAATAAACTGGACAAAAGAATTTCATTTCAGGCCATACAAAGATTATTTTGTATGGGAATGTTGAACCTGGGAAAGAGAAGATTGGGTAGGGACATGCTATAGATGATCAATTTTAATCCTAAAACATTGTGCCCAGAACTAAATACAATATGCTAGATGAGGTTGTCATCTTCCCCAATACTGCATGAGATCATGACTAGACTTTTTGGCTGCCATATCTCCTTATTGGCTCATAATTGCAGTCCACTAAAACCCTCATATCTTTTTAACACAGAAATTTGTCAACCTATGCCACCCTCATTCTGCATTTAAAATCTAAGTGGTACTCTTCTTCTTTTTTTTTTTGAGGGCAATTGGGATTAAGTAACTTGCCCAAGGTCACACGGCTAGATTTTTGTTTGTGTGTGCATTAAGTGTCTGAGGTTGGATCCGAACTCAGGTCCTTCTGACTCCAGGGCCAACGCTCTACTCACTGCGCCACCTAGCCGCCCCTGTGGTACTCTTCTTACTGCTCATCAAATATCCAATACAATCAAATAATAGCCATCCTAGGAAGTCAACATGAAATTAATTGGTTAGTTTACTCATTCTTGTATTTGTATGATGTGCAAACGGTAGTCTTGTCTAAACCTTGCAAATTAAAATAAAACAGAGAGAGAGAAAGAGAGAGGAGAAAGAGGGAGAGAGAGAGAGAGAGAGAGAGAGAGAGAGAGAGAGAGAGAGAGAGAGAGAGAGATTCTGGAGGAGATGGAACAACCATGACATTTTTCTGCTAGATTGCTAGGAATTTAGAGTTGATCACCATCAATGAATCTGAATTAGATTCATAGAATGTTCTAGTTGGAAGGTGCCTTGGAAATCATCTTGTCTAATCTTTTTATTTTACAGATGAGGAGAGTGAGGGCCAGTCTCATTTCTCAAGTCATTAGAAATGCCTTGCTTGGGGCGGCTAGGTGGCGCAGTGAGTAGAGTGTCGGCCCTGGAGTCAGAAGGACCTGAGTTTGGATCCGGCCTCAGACACTTAACACACACAGACAAAAAAAACCTAGCCGTGTGACCTTGGGCAAGTTACTTAACCCCAATTGCCCTCCAAAAAAAAGCAAAAAAGAAAAAAAAAGAAATGACTTGTTCAAAATCATATAGACAGTTTAGTGGCTTTACTGGGAAAAGTACCGGAATCTAATGGTGCCCAGTCCAGTGTACATTTCACAACATTGTACTTTTGTGTGTTGTTTATTGTCCCTAATTTGCTGCCTCTATCCCATATCACTACTCTGTCCATAATGTGTTCAATAACCACATGACCAGCAATTGACACAGTTCATATAATAATGAATCAAATATTTCAGATCTATTGATAAGCCAGAAATGATGAGCAGAAATTATTTTTTGCATTTTTCCAAGTTTTAATCAATCTCTGTCCCAATGGTCTGATGGTAGAAAGTCATCCTTGGTTCATCTCTACTCTCTTACTACTATTATACCTCTTCAGTTGACATGGTAGCAGTCTTTCTTGAGGTTACTTCTTTCCTATTCTTCCATATGGTGTCTAGGTATAGTGTAAACTCTATTGTACCCTCTCCCTCCCTTCCTATTCTTTGTCCATTAGATGAAATAAATACTTCAAAACTTACTTTTGTAATTTCTGATCTCATTCCACCCAAAAGTGCAGATAGCAATTTACTCAAGCCTTCTCATACTATGCAACTCATATTCATGTGTTCTAGTAAATCCTTCATGGGGGATCCACCTAACAAGCCAGAGGCCTCCCTTAAGCTCTCTTGACATTGTATGGATTCCAGTGGGTTGTCCATCGGCTATCTCTTGCTATCCTTTCATGGCTGGTATATTTTTTTGTAATCTGACTAGCCATCATGTAACAAAACATGAAGGGGGGGGCGATACAAAAGCAGTCTAAAACATGGTCTCTGCCCACCAAGAAATCATTGTAGTATAGATGGGCAGCATGAACATGTAAAAAGTTAACCAACAACAGCTAAATACTAAGTGGTACCAACTAGAAGTGCCTTTGTAAGAGCTAAAGAAAGAGAGAGGCCACAGTAATCTGGGGATGATTCAGAAAGGAGCTGGAGTTTAAACCAGATTAAAAAATGGATGGGTTGGGGTGGCTAGGTGGCGCAGTGAGTAAGAGCGCCGGCCTCGGAGTTGGAATGACCCGAGATCGAAACCGGCCTCAGAAAATGAGCACCCACATATAAATAATGACTAGCCATGTAACCTTGAGCAAGTTACTTAACCCCAATTGCTTTAAAAAAAAAAATGGATGGGACAAAGAAATAGGGAGAAAGATAAGGATATGTCCTACTAGGGGATTGCTATGAACAAGTGGAGGTAAGGGTATAATAATGAAAGATATTTCCCAGATTCTCCTTTTCCAACATACAACTCAGAATTAGATTTCCTGGATACTCACACTTTGAACATTTCCTGTGAAATATGGAAAGCATACTAGATTTGGTGTTAGAAAAATTATATTTTAGGCAAAGAACTTAACCTGTACAGGCCTTAATTTCCTCATGTGTATAATGATAAGAATGGATTAGATACCCTCTATTATCCCTACTAATTCTAATCTATGAGCCTTTGAACCTATGAATTGTCTCTCCCAACTGTCATACTGGATTATGGTATCAATAAATATTGTTTATTATGACAAAGATTGGGGGCAATGGGGAAGGACAGACATTTGGTTTCATTAGAGTTGCTTTATTGTTATGGAAAGACAGAATAAAGTTATTTTATATGCATACTGGCAGGAATTAAGCCCATAGATTGCATGGAATCTGGTAATATGTAGGTCTGGAGAGTCCATGGCAAATCATGAAGAAGGACTGACTGGGGTAAGACATGGCAAAAAAATTTCAAAAGTACAACACTAGATAGAGTTATATGGGATTATAGCTCCCATTTACTGATTCTTTCAGAAGCCTGAGATGTAGTTTATCTAGGTCTGACCACCAGAATCCTCTGTCTTCAGCACAAAAATCAATTTAGGTTTAGGAAAAACTTTCCAACCAATAGAACAGCTAGAAATGAAAATTGAAATAGAGGTTCCTCATCATCACATGAAAGAAAAATCTGTATTCTGTGTTTTAAACACAAGCCTGCTAGAAACAATTGATATTCACTTAGATTAAATGAATTCTATACATCAACTCGAAGAGAGAGAATAGGTGGTTTCCCCCACAGCTCTGAAAACCTTCCTAAAATGGGAATTTTGGAGTTACAGTTTCTAATATTTTTATTTTTATTTTGCTTTTTGGAGGGCAATTGGGGTTAAGTGACTTGCCCAAGTTCACACCCGGCTAGTTTTGTGTTAAGTGTCTGAGGCTAGATTTGAACTCCGGTCCTCCTGACTCCAGGGCCAGTGCTCTATTCACTGTGCCACCTAGCCACTCCAATATTTTTAGATAATAGAAAGAATTTCACATTTAGGATTGAGTAAAAGTTTATAGTTCCGTTAACAATTTGCTTCATCAAACAGAACAATAGCCACTTAACTTTCAGCATATTTTGGAGAATTGCTTTCCTAAAACTATCCAACTCCCCTTTGACCACTCTTTTTAAGCATTCTCCTTTCTGCTGGTCAAAGGTAAATTCAAGAGGTAGTTCCATTAAGTGAGAATTTCTTCCTTCTCATAGTCTGATCATCACCCTAATGACTTCAGGAAAGAGTCCTTTGTGGGCTCATCAGCGAAGAAGGGCTTTTTTGTTCAGTTGTTTTCAGTTTTCAGTCATTTCTGACTCTTCGTGACCTCATTTGAGGTTTTCTTGGCAAAGATACTGGAGAGGTTTGCCATTTCCTCCATTTGCTCATGTTACAGATGAGGAAACTGAGGCCCACAGGGTTAAGTAATTTGCCCAAGGTCACACAGCTAGGTCAAATCTGTCTGAGGTCAGATTTGAACTCAGGAACATGAGTCTTTCTGACTCCAAGCCCAGTATTCTGTCCACTATGTGACCTAGCTGCCCTTGAGGAAGGGCCTAGGGATGGGTTAGAAACTGGATGGGCCTTTGTTAAGAATAAGGTTAGTGCTTGCTGGCTCCACCCCCCACCCCCACCCCAGGCTTTGAGGTCCAGGTAGATTCCAGGCAAAATATTTTCCATGAATTGATAGTTAGAAAAAGACCAATAAGGTTTTTTCATTCAGATTAACTTAGAGGCCTCAGATGAAGATACTGAGAAACATGCTTTTTTAAATATTTCTACAGGAGAGATCAGGGGTCCTTAGCCTGCTTCTACAACTGGAGAACTTCAGGTGAATTCTGCATAACCCTTTCCTTGTAGGGTCCTGTAATCTCATGTGTGGCTTGTCAGATATGTTGTAGGAAAGGGTCTATGGTTTAGATTAGATGCCCTTGGATGACCCTTCCAAGTTTGAGGTACTATGATTCTCCACATGGTCAGGGTTCCTATTTAGGGACAATGAGTAGACCAGCTTGATTAGCTGAAATGGTTTATTTTTGGGAGAAGCAGTAAATAACTCTATAAAGTTGGACCAGATTAGACGGGGTGTTGAGTACCAATCTAAGAAGGTTATCTTCTTTTTGAGATAATAGGGACCATCCAAAGTTTTTTGATTAAGGGAAGGACCACTTAGCTATTGGCAGAAACGGGGAAAGCCATATTTTAGGAAACAATTTGGTAGGCTTGATGACAAAAGAAACAGACAGAAAACAAAGGAACCAATTAGGAGACCATCACATTAGTCTACAACTTATTTGATAAGGGCTTGAAAGAATGTAATGGCAATGGGAATAGGAAAAATCAGACCAATTGGAGAAGTATTACCAAGGAAGAATAAACAAACTGATTCAAAGGAAATCAGTGGAGTCAAGATGAAACTAGACTACAATCTCCCACATGTGCCAAATAGTCTCTGATCTCTGTTTCTTTGAACTCCAACCCATCCTTTAGAGCCCATTTCAAACACCACCTCCTCCAGGAAGCCTTCCTGATCCCCTGTGTTGGCAATAACATTCCTTTAGGGCCTCACATAATATTAGGCTTTGTACCTCTCTATTGCACTTATCCAATATTGTTGGGCATTATAGTTACCTGAATTTGTGTCCTAACCCCCTTCTAAATTGTATATTCCACGTGGACAGAAAATGCATCTTAGCTTCCCTTTATATCCCACATAGATCTATCAGCAAAGGGAACTCCCACAGGTCTATGACTTAGTAAAGAAGTCCTTTGTTGCCTGAGGTACAGAGAGCTTAACTGATTCGTCCAGTGACAAGTTAAGTGACACAGCCAGTGTCTGTCAAAGACAGGATTTGGTCTTCATAAGTCCAAGTCCAGGGCATGACATCTATTCCCTAGTAAACCAGGCTTCCTCAACTGTATATAGGCCAGTTGAAACTTAGTGAATATTTAGTCAATAAATAAGTAGGATCCCTATCTTATACTATATCTAATTTTAGTGTAGGGTAGATAAAAAATGGAGAAGCCGAATGGATTAGGAAAGGAAAAGCGACCCACTCCATTCTTGTTAGTAGTATCTGCAATTCACAAATTCTTGCACTGTGACCTTTTCTTCTGAGCCAATGCATTTATTTGGATTTAAATAAGCCTTTGCTTCAAAGAGTGCAATTTAGAGAGTGCCAGACTGCATTCCATCCTAATTGCATGCATCCATTTCCCCATTCGGAGGTGTCAGGCTTGTGGGCGGCATTAGCCACTTGTTTTCTATTAACAACTTCCAGACATTATGCCTCATTTATAAAATGCTCCCAGGATGCTGGGAAAGCACTTCTGTCCCATATTCTGATCAACCTTCAGAGCAGTGCTATCCTCCACAACAGTTTACTGGCCTGTTTTTCTTGGGAAATCAAGGTGTTCCTCTTCTGAAGAAATCTTGTTAAGATGGTACCCGTAATCAAAACAGGTGACATTTATCTAGGGCTTTTATCTTTACAAAGTGTTTTACATAGCATTTTGCTTTTCAGTATTACCTGAGATTATTGTAATATGGATTATTGTCCCCATTATACACATATGGGAACCGAGGGTCAGGGAAGCTAAGTGACATCCCATGGTTCCACAAAGTAAGTAAAAGACAAAAACAAGATGGCTTAATGGGTAACCCCTGTAGGAATATTAAAAGAGCTGGGGATGTTTTGTTTATAGAAAAGACTTAGGGGAGATATGGCACCCACTTTTAAGTATTTGAAAGAGTATCATGTGGAAAAACTTTGTGTTGCATTGTACTTGACCTCCCAGAACAGACCTAGGTAAAAATTGTAAAGAGGCAAGTATAGACTTGATGCAAGGACAAACTTTATGATAATTAGAGCTCTTCAAAGATGAAATCAACTGCCTTGGGAAGAAGGTCTCAATCAGAGCCTGGATGACCACTTGCTAGATATGCCATAGAGGTGTGGATTGGACCAGATCATTGTCAATATTCTTTTTAACTCTGAAATTTTGTAATTTTTGTGATTCTTGTTGTCTGATTCTATGTCTTCTTGAGAACAGTTGGATTAGAAAGGGACAGAGCAGACTTAGCCCAAGACCAAGCTGATAGTTCAGTATAGGCTCACTGTGGAGAATAATAGCATCTCTCTGTATATTTATCTATATATCTATAATGGTATGCGATTAACTGGGACAAAAATACTAGAATGTTTGAATATGGATTAAACTTGTCTTGGGAGACCCATTTTGGGTGGAAGGGTACCATAGAGGTTACATATGTGAACATTTATAAGGCTAGGGAATGAACCTAGGATTTTTTGGGTATTATAACATCCATGGGATTCGAACCCAAGTCTTTCTGGCTTGAAGGCTGGTTTTCTATCTACTACACCAGAGGTCTTGAACACAAAGTCTGGAACACTCTAGAGTATCACCCAACCAGATTAAAATGTAATTGGAGGGGGCTCACTTTGAGAAGTATTTTGTGATTTGACCAGATGAGACTCTGGGAAGCCGTTGTTGAGAGCCCCCCGGCTTTGAAAACCCAGATGTTGATGCTTCCCTCTCTGGTAACTGTGATTTGGTATTGATATAATGGTTGGACAGTTTGGAAGCCTGTCTGTTTGATCTGTAAGTTCTATAACTCTGAAGTTCGGGGTGCTGACCTTTTTCCCCTGAACTAGGTAATGTATGTTTATTTGATTAAAGTAAGCTTGTTAACTGATTTTGAGTTGCTTTCCTTTTGAAAAGCAGATCTAAGAATCTGTGTTGGCAGCTACCCTGGGGACATTGGGGTGCTTGCTGCTACAAAATGGCGATGAGGATGGGATCTGCTGAGTAAAAGGAAAGTATGGGGGCTGGTATAATTGTTTGTTTCCCAGTTGTGGTAGCTGTGATTCTATGGAGCCATGGAGCAGGAGAGAGGAACGACCTGCATGCTGACTTCACTGAGCTGAGAGCAGGAATGGTGAGCTGCCTGCATGGAGACCTGTGGGGAAGCCTGGAGCTGCTGCCTTCTGCTGGAGGAGAAGGAACCCAGGAGTTTGGAGTTCAGCCACAGGACAAGATAAGGACTGTGTGGCAAAGCTGGGGCACTGAATGTGTTTCCTTGCTGCATCCCACAGTTTGGGACCCAGGGGGGATGGACTTGTGACTATGGTGGTTGGGGTGAAGTGCCATGGACCCCAAGGACCCCACTTTGGTTTTGTTACCTAGTTCCCTCTCTGGATTTGGAAGCAGGGGCTGGAGCAGTGTTATGGGAAGGACACCACCCACCTCCCAAGAGAACTTTATGTGATAATGCTTTGTATTTTGTGAATTGATGTGAAAATGCAATATACTTTGTTTAAAACCCAGTGGCCACTTTGGTAACTTTAGATGTACCTTGAAAATATGACTTAAGGGATGGTTATTGCTAATTGAAATGTAAATTGTCTATGCTATGGGCATACTTAGTAAGACTTTACTGAATAAGTGACTGATTGTACTTTGAGATATTGTTACAGATAAGAGACTAATTGAATTAATCAAGACTTTGCCCCAGAGTGGAAGACTTGTACTTTGAAAACTGATGTAACTGATTGAGTTAATTTAAGAGTGACTATTTTTTGATTTTACTGATAAGTGACTGAGTTAACATTTGCCCCATGAGTGGAAGACTTGGACTATTGTATTTTGAGATTATATTGAGATTTTCTTATGTACCTGGAAAATGTGACCTAAGAGATGTTTTAGTGCTAATTCAAATGTAAGGTGTGTATGCTATGGGCAAGAAAGATCTTGGGGCCGAATGTAATGGAAATGCAAATTTAAAGATCTTCCCTGCCCCTAGCTTAAGTGCACCTAGAGCCTGTGGTGGGAGGCTTGTTTTTCAGAAAAGCCCACACCTTGATACTTTGTGATTGGGCAGTGGGTCCAGAAGGTTGTTACATTCTCTGAGCCAGGAGAAGGCTATATAAACCCTGAGAAGAGGCTTTGCTTTGGGGCTCACTTTGAGAAGTATTTTGTGATTTGACCAGATGAGACTCTGGGAAGCTGTTGTTGAGAGCCCCCCCAGCTTTGAAAACCCAGATGTTGATGCTTCCCTCTCTGGTAACTGTGATTTGGTATTGATATAATGGTTGGACAGTTTGGAAGCCTGTCTGTTTGATCTGTAAGTTCTATAACTCTGAAGTTCGGGGTGCTGACCTTTTTCCCATGAACTAGGTAATGTATGTTTGTTTGATTAAAGTAAGCTTGTTAACTGAAAAAAAATGTAATTGGAAAATATTTAGCAAAATAAATAAAAATATAAAAAACATTATATTTTAAAACTAAGCCATTAATGCAGCCCACGGGACTCTTTATGTATGGATTATGGGTCTTCTGTTTGAGTTTGACACATCAAACCCACATCAGCTTCTCATACATACATGCATTTATTTATCTATATTAAAGAATAATAACTGTCCCATTAAGTACCTTCTTCCTCCATTCTCTCTTCAAGGTGATAATGAAATAAAAAAAAGTTTTAGTTAATGATGGCCAATTAATAATCACTAATAATTAATCATTTATTTAACATGGTACACTAAAGTCCTATATTAATATTGATTTACAACCTGTCCCTCCTTTTCAATATTTCTGGGGAAATGTTATTTTATATTCTTATTGTTTTCTTCTTCATAGTTTTTAGAAAGCCCAATAATTTTTCAAACTTTACTCTTTATTCTGCTCTTCACATATCCTTCATGTTAGGATGTGTGTGTGTGTGTGTGTGTGTGTGTGTGTGTGTGTGTGTGTGTACGTATACATATATTCCTTCAAAACTATACTACCTTCTATTTGTAGAACCTATATTGGATTGCATGCCACCATGGTGGGGAGAAGGGGAAGAGAGGGAAGGGAAAAAAATTTGGAACTCAAGGGATTGTGGAACTGAATGTTATAAACTAAAAGTAAATAAATTTTTAAAAAAGCTATACCCCTTCTCTAGAAGTTATAGGAAGGATTTGGACCTGCATAGACTTTGGGGTTTTGGGGGGTTTTGTCTATATCCCAAGACAAGGAAATATAGCATGGTTTGTCCCTAGCATGGCACTAAAAGGGGAATGTACGAAAAGGGGGAAGAATACAGGGAGCTTTTAGAGGTGGTGGCCTTCCTTGCTCACACATGGAGCCCCACAATGGCAGCAGAGGCCCTGCCTCCTTTGGCCTCCCCATGCTTTTTCTTGCCTCCTTTTATAGCCTCCAGAACAGCCCCAAACTATGTGATACAGTCAGTTCTGCTAGAAGCTCCTTTTGAAAACTCTAATTTGCCTCAAACCAGTTGATATATTAGGGAATGATTTAAGCATAATGGGAATTTTGTGTTTACTTATTCTTTTTTTTTTCTTTTTGGAGGGCAATTGGGGTTAAGTAACTTGCTCAAGGTCACATGGCTAGGTTTTTATTTGTGTGTACTGTTAAGTGTCTGAGGCCCGAGCCAAACTCAGGTTCTTCTGACTCCAGGGCCGGCGCTCTACTCACTGCTCCACCTAGTCGCCCCTGTGTTTACTTATTCAAAAAAGAGAGGGAGCAAACCAGACTAAAATGTAATTGGGAATTATTTAACAAAATAAATAAAAATACAGTTAAGCAGATAACACTACATTTTAAAACTGTCAGTTTGCAGCCCACAGGGATCCTTATGTATGGATCCCTGTTCCCCATTTCTATTTGAGTTTGACGCCAAACAGCTTCTCATAGAAAACGGCTGTACTCTGGCAGCTAGGTGGCATAATGAATAGAGCACTAGCCCTGGAGTCAGGAGGACCTGAGTTCAAATCCAGCTTCAGACACTTAACATAAAAACTAGCCATGTGACCTTGGGTAAGTCACTTAACCGCATTTGCCACTACCAAAAAAAAAAAAGAAAACGGCTGTATTTCACAATAATTCACAAGCTGCAACCCTTCCAATGCATACTTCCACAAGCAAACTTCAATTCTTCCAGATAAGGTGTCTTATTTATGGTAAATATCTCTCTCTCTCTCTCTCACTTTTTTTTTTTTTTTGGCTTTTTGGAGGGCAATTGGGGTTAAGCGACTTGCCCAATGTCACATGGCTAGTTTTTTCGTTATGTATCAGAGGTCATATTTGAACTCAGGTCCTCCTGACTCCAAGGCTGGTGCTCTATTCACTGTGCCACTTAGCTGCCCCTTGTATCTCTCTCTTCATCCCCCTTTCCTTTCTTTCCTCTTTTTCCTCTTTTCTCCCTTCCCATTTTCCCTCTTTCCCTCTCTCCATCCTTCCCCCTCTTTCCCCTCTTCTGCCATGGTGAGGCCCCAGAGTTTCCTGCCACTAAAGCCAGCCTCCAGCCCACATCAGCTGTACTTTGCCTGTCCCTGTGCCCTGTGGGAACCATGGCACAAGTTGACCGGTAAGTAACCTGAGGCTTCAGACAGCTACTATTTACTATAGTGTTTATGAAGAGAATTTCTTAGTATTTAAAATGTATAAAAAGTGCTGCTTGTTTTTATTAGGTTCCTATCTTTTTTTGAAATCTCACTGTTGAAGTTTTTTAATGCTGTGCCCCAACCTCATTTTCTCCATTCCCCCTGATTTGTTTTGCTTTATTGCAGGATTTTACATAGTGTACTGATTTTTAGGGACACAGATATCAGACTATAGCAGAATTGACTGAAGTTTCCTTCCCCAAGGAGGTAAAAAAAAGCCCCAGAAGTCTATACAGATCCAGGCCATCCTTCCCCCCACCCCAGCCTCCTACAGTAGAGGTGTTATACAAGGATCAGTTTAAATCCCCCTCTTGTTTCATACCTCTCCACTTCTGATGATGTCTTTCCTCTCTGACCTGTTACTTTATTCTTAAAGACTGCACACAATTTAGTACTTGATCTTTCCCTCTCTGTTTCATGACTGTCTTATATTCCCAACTAAACTGTAAATTCCTAGAAATGTCATACTTATTTTGGTGTATCATATAGGCAACTAGGTAGTGCAGTGGATAGGGCACCAGGCCTGGAGTCAGTAAGACTCATCTTCCTGAGTTCAAATCTGGTCTCAGACACTTACTAGCTGAGTGACCCTGGCCAAGTCACTTAGTCTTGTTTGCCTCTGTTTTTTCATCTGTAAAATGAGCTAGAGAAGGAAATGGCAAATCATTCTAGTATCTTGGCCAAGAAAACCCCAAATGTGGTCATGAAGAGTCAGACACAACTGAAAGAACTTAACAACAACAGGAACTTAGCATGAGCACTGAGGGAATACCAGACGATTGATTCATACATTGATACATTGATTTTTTTTTCCTCTGGTCTCATGGTCCTTTGACATCATGAAAGCATAGATCTGCTGAGTATCAGTTTTGATATCTTCATGCTCATCTTTATTTCTTACATTGTTTAAGCTTCTGATACTTTGTGGTAGATCACACTGGTTGCTGGCTCTCAGAAATTCCTTGAGGTAATGGAGGCGAGTAAACCCTTACCACTAGGCTTACTTTCTCCGGTATTCATTTAGCCTAGCTCAGCTTAACCACCTTGGTGGTGTAGAAGATAGATCGCTCTGCCTGGAATCAGAAAGATCCACATCTATATTTACTAGCGGGACAATCTTGGTCAAGTCTCGGTTTTCTCGACTGTAAAATGGTGCTAAGATGTCCTTGGTCCTCTGAGAACAAAAAAGGAACAACATCAACAACAAAAGAGTGCTAATGCTGGCACTACCTCTCTGGAATGTAGTGGGGATCGAAGGAGAGAACATTTGTAAAGCACCTGGAACATAGAGAGCATTCAACAAATGCTTGTTTCCTTTCTTCCATAGCTACTGGCCCTTCTATCCCCCACCCCCAGCCCAAGGCTCCAATGCAACCGAGGCTTACCTGGTTGAAATTGTGCTTGGGGCATAAGGTCTCAGGACCACAGATGCAGAGCTGAAATGAACCTTAAAAGTTCACTTCGTCCAGCATTTTCATTTTGCACATGAAGAAACAAAGAGCCAGAAAGGTACCAGAAAGCCCAGATTTTGGACCTGTGTTCTCGGACACAAGTCATACACTTTGTCCATTGGCCCACACTGCTTTTCAAATAGAGGCTCAAAGGACACTCACTTTTCACACAGGATGCAATCATGTTGCAGTCATGAGTCCTGGCCTTCACTGCTTTGAGAGTTGGAAACTGGACCCCAAGGATGGTGACCCGAGTAAGTTGCACCCTCATACTTCCAGAGGACCATAGCAGGGAGGAAGAATCAAGTCTCACATATCAAGTACCCTAGGATAAAAACCCCATCTGCCCCATGCCACTTATGGCTATGCCCAGCAGGGGGAGTGCCAGGCTTACAATTTTCCACCAGTTGACCACTGTGGTCAGAGACACCAGAACACCTGGCTGCATATGTATGCTAAGCAGTGGTTTTCTTACAAGGGCGTAAGTTATTCCTTACCCGGTCATGGTGCTGTATCAAAACACACATTAGTACACTGACAAAATTCGTGGATCTATTTTTTTTTTACCACAACATAACTAGAATACAAAAGAGAATCAAACTCAAAATAGATGTTTTTAAGCTAAATTTTTTTTAATAAAAAGCATTAACCATATAAATCAGTCACCACAGCAGATTCTGGTAAAGGCCACAAAAGACTTAAAGACCTGATTGTAGGACTGGGATTTAAAGGAGTCACGTTTCCCCTTTTCTCCTCTTATCTATCAGATGAGAATGGGTTGGGCTGTTCAACTTTGGAAGCCTCTTCCAGCTCGAATATTTATGGGTCCTGTAATTTGTAGCTTCTTTTCTTTCCTCTCTCTTTCTTCTTCCTTACAGCATTGATGGACCAAAAGATCATTTAGCAGGAAAGAGTTAAGGTCTTCTCAGCACCTCATTTAATACCAGGGACCACCACACAGACTTGGGAGAAGCCAGCTCATTGTACCATCTCAGGAAGGCAGTCTTATAAATAGAGTCTTTGGGGCTGTATAATCTTGCATGTGTTTGAATAATTAAAACTTATACTCCCTCCCCCAGGAGTCCTTTCTTCCTGACACACTGCACACTTTTGATGATGTGAAGCTCAAGTCCATTCACATACTTCGGGAAACAACCACCCTGACTGTGAACCTGCCAGCTCCTAACAAGAATGCCAGTGTGAAAAGCTCATCACTCTCGGCCTGGTTCCATAAAGTAATAGGGACACTTTTGTCCCAGGAGACAAGGCTCACAGATGGGTCACTCTGAGGATGCGGAATTGGTCTACACTCTTGGCACATGAATTGGAAATTTGGCTTCCTCATTATGAAACCTGACGGCATCCTGGGCATCTCCAGGCAAATACTTTTTCTGGGATTTTGCATACCCCAAATACAGCTAAATACAGGTAATATTTGCTTAAAACAACCATTGAGAGCTGTAAAACATTTTTTCACTCTCCTGCTTTCTAAAGTCCTTTTTTAAAACATAAGCTTATAGGGGAAGCTAGGTGGCACAACGAATAGAACACCAGCCCGGCCCTGGAGTCAAGAGGACCTGAGTTCAGATTCATCTTCAGACACTTGACACACTTACTAGCTGTGTGACATTGGGCAAGTTGCTTAACCTCAATTTCCTTGCCTTCCCCCCTAAAAAAAATTTAAGCTTATTACATATTACATATAAATATACTAGTATTGTTGAAAATGAGGCATTGGATTTAAGTTCCTGATTGATTGATTCTAGGTATCAATCCATTAAAATAAGTACTGTCACCTTCTAGCTAGGTGACCTGGGGCAAGTCACTTAACCCTGTATATCTCTGTTGCCTTATCTGTAAAATGAGCTAGGGAAGGAAAAGGAAAACCACTCCAGTATCTTTGCCAACAAAATCTCAAATGAGGTCACAAGGAGTCAGACAGAACTGAACAACAACAATAACCACCATCACTTTAAAGAGTCAGTTCAACAAAGATTTACTTAGTGTCTGCTGTATTTGAGAAGCAAGGTGGTCTCTGATCTTGAGAAGCCTATATTCTACTACTGGAAAATAGCATTACATGGATAAAGAAATATAAAGAAGGTAATTGGAGGAATGAGCAAGAATCAACAGTTATGGGTTTAAAGAAAAGCTTCCCAGAGGCAGCTCCCTAGCTGATCAGACCTTAAGGAAGTTAAGGATTTTCAGAGGCAAAGGTGACGAGGGAATGCATTTTCTGCATGTGAGATAATGTGTACAAAGGCATAGACGTGAAAGTGACAATACCAAGTTTAGAGTATAGCTAACAGGCTAGATTAGGTGGGATATAGAGTGACTGAGGGAAGCAATATCAATGTTTAAAAGATAGGCTGTGGCTATATTTTAGAGCTAGATTGTGACCAGTTCAAGCAATAGTTTGTTCTTTATCATCAAATAAATTGGGAGCCATTCTGAGAAGGGATGACATGATCAGACCTGTTTCATAGGTTAATTGGCAGCTATATAGAAGTATATTGGTAAGGTGAGAGACTAGAACCAGAGAGAGCAATTAGGAGGCTATTATAATAGTCCAGGTGGCTGGTGATGAAGGTCTAAACTGCAGTGGTATTGATGTAAATGGAAAGAAAGGGATGGATGTGAGAGATGTAGAAGTAGCATCAATAAGACTCAACAACTGATCAGAGACATGGATGACTGAAAGGTAACTCCAAGATTTTGAACCTGTGTGACTGGAGCAATGATGGTGTCTTCAATAGAAATGGAATTTTAGAGAGCAGTAGGTATGGAGGGAGAAATAATGGTTTCTGTTTTGTATATTTTTATCTGGAGGTGTCAATCAAGAATATATATCTAACCTATAGTTGCTCATTGTCTATTTATTTCAAATGAATGCAGTGACAAAATTATCATCAAAAAAGTAATTTCTAAACAAATCCTGGAAATTAATTGTAACGAAGTTTGGTCTTTCTGCTTTCTGCTTTAAGACTTCCAAACTAAAGTGACAGGATAGGAAGTTAGAAAGGAATTCTTTTATACCCCAAAGGAAAACATTCTCTTATAACAAAAACATATAATCAAGCAAAAGAAATTATTATGATAACTGTGTCTGAAAATGTATGGCTCATTCCACACCTCTAGTCCATCATCTCTCTGCCAGTAAGCATGGCCCATCTGGAGTCTTGGTCTTCTGGAGTCATAATTTGTCATTCAATTCCCTTATCTTTAAAACCAAAAAGAATATAGGGTTTTATTCAAAATCAATTGGGTTTTTTTACTAAGAAGGTTAAAAAACAAACATCTCAGAAAAAAACAACTTACCAACAATAGTTATTAATGGCAAAAAGATACACTTTTTAAACCCAACAATTTAATGGTTTTAGGCCAGGAATAATTATGCCATAATTACAGGCTCATTTAAAACAGAGGCAAGAGACAACTCATGTTCAGTAGAGTAGAACCCAATAACAAATCATAAATCAGAAAATGTTCAGTGTTCTGGCAGGTCAAAATCAGCTGTGCATTTGCATGAACATTTTTATCTTGGTTTCTGTTCTAGGATTTTGCAAAAAATCAATTTTTGTCTTCCACACTTGAACTTAAAAGATCTCCATGAAATTTTTTTAAGTAGCTTTTCAGGCAGGCTCTTTTTTTTGGATTATGGGCCCTAATGGTTGAGTAAGAACAATTATCCAACTCTACAGAGATACTATAGAACCCAGCTACTGGGTATGGCTAGAGTTTTTCTGGTCAAGGTTGCCCTAGAAAGTTTGACACCTTCAGTAAAGAAAAAGGATACTTTCAAAGCCTTAAGGTCTGCCAAAGTTTAGAGTATAGCTTTTTTTTTTCCTTCTAAAATTATTCTGCTAAAATTTCTTATTCTGTTTAAGCAAAATTTTTATTTTTTCAGGGGTGACAAAATTTCAATATAAAAAAGTAAACTTATTGAAATAGGTATTTCAAGTCCCAAAATGTAACTCCATATGGTATCCCCATTGGCCTGGCTCTCTTCCTTGTTCTACAAGATGGCACAAGAGTTCCAACTTGCTATCATCTGCCCAGTTATGTCTGTTTTGTATGTATAATTCACCTTCCTGAAAACAGAGCAGTGGATTAAATTTTGAATTTATTCTTAATAACACACTAATTTGCATAAGCAAAACTGACTTTTATACTCCGTAAAATTGCTTTGTGTTGTTCCTCTGCTTGGTGGTTAAATGCCCCTAAAGGAATGCTCTCACTCTTGGCCAGCTGCTTTTTCTTGATTGATCCTATCTTTCCTTGATTACTGAAACTTTTATTCCATTACCCTCACTTGCCACTATGCACATCCACAACTACAACCTTTTTCAGCAAGAAAAACAACAGTAACAGCAATCAAAAGCAACAGTATTATTTGAGAAGACAAACAAATATTCATAAGAGGTAGCAAGCGCTCACAAACCTGATGGTTTCTAGTTACCCCTCAGGTGATTAAGGAAGTATAAAGATCTACTAGGAAACTAAGGCCCAGGGTGTTCATAAATTTGGAAAGAGCAGTTTCAGTTAAGTGACGAGACTGAAAGTCGGATTGCAAAGTGTTGAGGTGCGAGAGGAGAGGAAGAAGAGGAAACAAGAGGAGACAACTTTTTTTTTTTTTCTGGTACATTCAATGAGAAAGAAAAGAGATATATTGGATGATAGCCTGAGAGGATGGGCAGGTCTAGTGAAATCTCTTTTTAAGAATGGTGGTGGCTTGGTTATGTTTGTAGGCAATAGGGAAGGAATCAGCAAAATAGGGAAAAGTTGAAGATGGGGATAGTAGTTGAGGGGATGATCTGCATAAGATAAGAAGGGACAGAACAGGGGCAGGTGTCAAGGAATGGCCTTGGCAGGGAGAAGGGTCTCCTCTTTATCAGAGACCGAGGAAAAGGAGAAGAGTATATTGTCAAGTGGTTTTGAGATAACGAGAATGGAAGAAGAGTGAGTTCACATAGAATAGGGAAGCTATTATATATCAGAAGAATTTGAATTCAGCTCTTCCTGACTTTTAGTGCATCACTATATAACATGCTATAGTACCTCATTCCCTCTCGTCTAAGGATTCTGAAGAACTGTGTATGCCAGCTTCTACACTTGCTTATACTTCAATATCTTTTCCATGCCCCAGGTTACCTATGGGGCTCCAAACTCGGGGTAACTCCCTCATTTACTCAATTACATGACATCAAAGAAAAGACTTTGCCAATGCACCTGAAGGACCATGGGACTTTTCCATACCATTCTTAGCTGAAACCTTCCATATGTATTGTTTTTCCTATTAGAATGTGAGCTCCTTGAGAGCAGATGTTTGTTGTTTGCTCTTCTATGTGTATCTCCAGTGCTTTGCATATAGTGAGAGCTTCAAAAATGCCGTTCATTCACTTCAGTATAATTGCTGCCCTTCGGCTTTTTGTGATTCTTCTCTCCTCTGATTTTCTTTTCAATTGTCTGACCACTCCTTAATTTCTTTTGTTGAATCACCTACATCACATTTGATAACTGTACATGTTCCCCCAAGACTCAGTCCTGAGCTCTCTTCTCTCTTGGTGATTTCATCAGCTCCCATGGGTTTAGTGATCACCTCTGTGCAGATAATTGCTTTATTTAAGTGTTTAGCTCCAGGGTCTTCTTTTGACCTTCAGTCCCCCATCACCAAATACCTATTGGACTTTATAATCTGACTGTCCCCAAGTTGCCTACAATTCAACATGTCCAAAATAGAAACTCATTGTCTTTTCCCCAAAAGCCACTCCTTCTCTAAACTTCCCATTTCTTATTTTTTTTTTTTTTGCTTTTTGGAAGGCAATTGGGGTTAAGTAAGTTGCCCAAGGTCACACTGCTAGATTTTTGTCTGTGTGCTAGATTTTTGTCTGTGTGCGTTAAGTGTCTGAGGCCAGATTTGAACTCAGGTCCTTCTGACTCCAGGACCAGAGCTCTACTCACTGCGCCACCTAGCCACCCCTAAACTTCCCATTTCTACCAAAGGAATCACCAGTTTCCCAGGTTTACAACTTCAGCATTATCCTCAAATCCTTTCTCCCTTATCCTGCATTTCTAATCTGTTGCCAAATCTGGCTATTCCTACCTCTACCACATCTCTCCCAACTACCCCCTTCTCTCCACTTAATTCAGACTTTCATCACCTCAAAAATGAACTATTGTAATTGGTCTCCCCAACTCAAGTCTTGCCCCATTCCAATGTCTCCTACACATAACTGCTAAAGTTAGTATCGATTAACACAGTTCTGACTTTGTCTTTCCCCTACTCACTGAGTACCAGTTATCCCCTAATAGCTCTAAGATAAAATATAAACTCCCCTATTTAGCTTTTAAAACCCTTCACAAACCTGCCCCCAACCTATCTTTCTAGCTTCACTATTTAGTTATCACAACCCCTTGCCACAGTCTCATCTCTGTGCCTGGGTGCTGGCTTTACCTAGAATGCACCCTTTTCTCACATAGAAAACCTTTCTTCCTTTAAATTTAAGCACCATCTTTTATATGAAATCTTTCTTGATCTCCCCTCCTCAGCTAGCGCCCTCCCTCCCTAACTACCTTGCAATTATTTTGTGTTTATTCTATATTTATTTACACATGTGCATATTATCTCCCGTGGTAGGATGTAAAGCCCTTGAGAGAAGGGATTAGTTCATTCATTATTTCATTATATTAGTGGAAATGCCACTGAAGAAGAGGCATTACCATCTGCTTTCCAAATTACTTGTTGCTAAAACTTTCCATATGTGTTGTCTCCCTTTTAGATATTGAGCTTTCAAAGCTTGTGTTGCTTTTCTATGTGTATAGTGCTTTGCACATAGTAGGCACTTAATGCTTCATTCATTATTTATGTCTTCCTTTATTCCTTCTTTCTTTGTTTTTGTTCCCTGAGAGCCTCAAAATATGCCTGGCACATAGAGTTGCTTAATAAGTGCCTGTGGATTGATTGATTGATTAAAACTGTACAAATTTAGGCACATTACTAAACCTCTCTGAGGCTCAGTTTCCTCTTTTGTAAAATTGAAATAATAGACCTACATGATGATAATATCTTCCTCACAGAGTTGTTAGGAGGCTAATATGCAAAAATGTACTTAAAGTGCCTTGTAAACTTCAAGGAATTATGTCAATGCCAGCTAATATTATTATTACAGGGGGCGGAGCCAAGATGGCAAGTAGAAACAGCTCATCCAAGCCACTCTGCCCCCAGATTCCCCCCAAACTATGTAAAAGGGGACTCTGAACAACTTCTGGAGCCCCAGCACCCACAGAACGACACAGAGAAGCTAACCTCCCGCTGAGGACAGCCCAGCAGCCCTGCAGGAAGGACCAGCGCAGCGCTCTGGGAGCCAGCAGTGCGCAGCATGCAGAATGCAGGGAGCAGAGCCGAGCCGAGGTCCCCCTGAGCCGAGGTTTTAGCCCCAGGGTGGCAGGGTCAGCAGCGGGCTGGAGAGACCCCAGAACACCAGCAGCTGTGGCGATGTTATCAACATAGACATGCCTAGGACAAAGTAAGAGGTTAGTGTCCTATGGACTTTGGGACCAGTATTTGGGGAATGCGTCGGCTCCCTCCCCTGGGGGCTAGAAGCCACTGAGGAGACACGCCATTTTGTAGTTTTCAGAGGCGGCTCCAGCTCCTGGCCTGCAAACTGTAGGGAGATCCAGCGATCAGTCTTGGGGAGTAATCGCTCTTGCTTTAACCTCCCTGGATCTGGATTGTGATCTAGGGTGGAAGTTGTGGGTGGGTTTACAGCTTGCCAGAAACGGAAGTTGCCCCCCACACGTTCGGGACGAAAATTCCTCTATCTGGCCTGAAAGCCATAGTGTGGCAACAAGCCCAAAAGTCAAGTAATTAAGTGGCAACATGCCAAGGCAAAGGAAACAGAAAAATGCAACCCTAGACTCCTATTTTGGGGGCATAGAGCGGGAAAAGAACTGTGAGGTCAGAAGTCCTGCTCCAAAAGCCCCAGGGGAAAACATGAGCGGGTTGCAGGCCATAAAGGACCTTAAGAAGGACTTTAAAAATCAAATAAGAGAAGTGGAGGAAAAATTGGAAAGAGAAATGAGAAGGATGCAGGAAAAGTATGAAATGAGGGTCAACAGCCTGACTGAGGAAAACAACACCTTAAAAAATAGACTAACTCAAATGGCAAAGGAGGCCCAAAAGGGCAATGAGGAGAAGAATGCCTTAAAAAGTCGAATTTGCCAGATGGAAAAAAAATCTCAAAAGTTCACTGAGGAGATTCATTCCTTCAGAGTTAGACTAGAGCAAATGGAAGCTAATGACTTTATGAGAAATCAAGATGCTGTTAACCAGATACAAACAAATGAAAGATTAGAAGGCAATGTGAAATATCTCATGGGAAAAACCACTGACCTGGAAAATAGATCCAGGAGAGACAATTTAAAAATTATTGGACAACCTGAAAGCCATGATCAAAGAAAGAACCTACAAATCACCCTTCAAGAAATTCTCAAGGAAAATTGCCCCGATGTTTTAGATCCAGAGGGCAAAATAGAGGTTGAAAGAATCCACAGATCACCTCCTGAAAAAGATCCCAAAAGAAAACTCCCAGGAATATTATAGCCAGGTTCCAGAATCCCCAGATCAAGGAGAAAATACTACAAGCAGCCAGGAAGAAACAATTTCAATATTTTGGAAACACAATCAGAATAGCCCAGGACCTGGCAGCTTCTACACTGAGGGATCGAAGGGCATGGAATATGATATTCCAGAGGGCAAAAGAACTGGGAATGAACCCAAGGGTCACCTACCCAGCAAAACTGAGTATTTTGTTTCAGGGAAAATATGGTCATTCAGTGGAATAGAGGACTTTCAAGCATTCTTGAGGAAAAAACCAGAATTGAATAGAAAATTTGACATCCAGACACAAGAAGGAAGAGATGCCTGAGAAGGTAATCAGGAAAAGAAATCAAAAGGAACTTATCAAAGTTGAACTATTTACATTCCTATATGGAAAAAGCAATAACTGTGACTGATGATATCTTTCTCACTATGAAAATAATGGAAGAAGGGTGTGTGGTCATATGAATACATATGTGAATGTGTGTGTATATGGTTACAGTTATATATGGATAGAGGGCATAGGCTGAATTTGTTGGGAAGGGAGAATACTCAAGGGATGAAGTTATGAGGTGAGAGAGGAAAGTGGCAAGAGGAGATGGGGAGAGACAGGGTAGGGTAAACTATCCCATGTAGAAGAAGCAAGGGGAAGTGGTTGCAAGGGAGGGGAAGAATAGGAAGGTAAAAAGGCAAAACCACATTCTCATTGAATTTGGTTCAGGGAGAGAATGACATACATACTAAATGGGATATCTCAACCTGCAGCAGAATAGGGGGAAGGGGGATGAGAGGAGGGATGATGGATGGGAGGGCATCCTTGGGGTGGAGGGGAGGTTGGAAGTACCCACTATAGAAGAGGGACAGGATCATGTAGGGAATGGACCAGGTGGGGGTGGGATGAGTGGGAGGGAATTATAAGCAGCCTTGTACAATATATCTACTATGATAATGTTTTGCATAGCTAGACATGTACAACATATAATGAATTACTTATCTCCCCAGAAGGAATGGGTGACAAGGGAGGAAGGAAATGGATCTGAAATTCAAGGTCTTAACATTAAATGTTTCAAAATATATATAAATACTATTATTAATACTCTTTTGCTTATAATTGGGAGATAAGATGTGCAGGCATTGGGACACAAAGATTCACCTTCCTCTAATGGAAAAGTCGATGGGGGTATGGGAGAAGGTATGGGAGAGAGCAGATTGGAGGAAGCGATATCTTGTGGGACTGCTATTTTGGGAGGTTGGGTAGGGGAATAACGGGGGGAAAATGATTGTAACTCAAAATCTGGCAGAAATGAATGATGTAAAACAGAAGTTAATAAAGCATTTGTTTTAAAATATATATATATATTATTATTATTATTACAGCACACGGAGCTCTGGGTCCTGGTGCCCTCCTATGCAGTAACACAAATTTGGGAGTGATGATAAGGATACCCCAATCAAGTATGTATGTCTGGTAAATTAATAAGATCTCTATATGGGTAAAATAATAGAGAGTAGTTAAGGCTTGCAGAGTACTTTCATATGTTATCTGATCTTCACAAAACTCTTGTGAGGTAGGTACTATTATTATCACTGTTTTATAGATGAGGAAACTGAGACCCAGAAAGATTAAGTGACATGTCCACACAACTCAGTAAGAATCTGGGGCAGGCTTTGACCCTAGGTTTTCTTGATTCCAAATCCAATACTCTTATCTATTGTACCTCCTACCTGTCTATTTAGGTATGAAAGGAGAATGCTTTGGAGGCACAAATTGACTCAGAATTTGAGGCGGGAGTGAGATCACTGGGACTGTCAAGAGGATGAAAGGGACCTTAGAGGTCACTGAGTTCAGTCATTGCCTTTTATAGACTAAGAGCCTGAGACACAGAAATATGAAATGACTTGGCTAAGGTCACACTGCTAGTAAATGTCTGAGGTAGGATTTGGACCTCAGTCTTCCTGACTTCAATCCAGATCTCTATACCACAAACTACACCAGCCAGAGAGTGGTGATCTTTGACACAGAATAAAGAGCTGGTGTGTCTAGGTAGACACAGTATGATATTTTTAAGATCCAGAGCAGCTAATTGGCACAGTGCATTGGACCCAGAATCAGGAAGACTTGAGTTCAAATCCTCTCTAAGCCTGGGCTAATAATTTAACAGCTTTGGACTTCAGTTTCCACTTCTATACTGTGAGCATAATAAGAGCACTCACTTTACAGAGTTTTTGTGAAAATAGAAATAATTCACAAATAAGGTGCTTTGCAAACTTAAAGAACTATAGAGTTATCCCTTCCACATCATGACTTTCCCCATCCCAGTTTCAACATATCACAGAGCAGCATAAGAAATTAAATGGGAATTTTGGGGGAGTTTTGCAGAAGCCACTGGTGACACAGAGCCTATGACCAAATATTTAACCTAAATTTTACAATAAGATATTATAAACACCCCATAAAAGAAGAAAAAAATTCAGACTTCTCTGGTACAAAGTGAGGGACAAAAAATTTTACATGGATTTTCCAGATTGTGAGGGGCACTTTGCCCTTACTACTTACTTACTGTGATGTGGAAGGGATATCTGTAATTGCTAGTTATTATTGTTATCTGGGGTAACTAGGTGGAACAGTAGAAATAGCACTGAGACTGGAATCATGAAGACTCATCTTTCTGAGTTCAAATCTGGCTTCAGACACGTATTAACTGTGTGACCCTGGGCAAGTCACTTAACCCTATTTGCCTCAGTTTCTTCATCTGTAAAATGAGCTGGAGAAGGAAATGGCAAAACCATTTAGTATCTCTACCAAGAAAACCCCTGATGCAGTCATGAGGAGTTGGAAATGACTGAACAACAACATCATTATCACCATTCATCATCATCATCATCATCATTATTTTACTAGCTACTCTTACTAGGTACCTTTGTTATTCCCCTCCTAGAGCACCTTCCAACCAACTCAGAATCCTTATCTAACTCAGAGCTCTATCCAGAATTGGACTCTTCAATGATTCAATACAATACTTTAAGAACAGATCATAAACAAGAACTTTTCTGGTATCAGAGGCAATTTAATTTTTTTGCGATGATGTTCGATGCCTTTAGGCTCTCTTATTAAAAACAAAAACAAAACTTTGGTGTATGCCAACAGAATGTCTTGGAATGATCTTGGATTCTTTCAACTTGGCTGAAATTCCATTTTCTAATATGTTTTTCACCTTTTCCCCATGTCTAACTTTGTGGTGAAGTCACCAAATATGTGTTTCATGGTTCAAAGGAAAGAATTGTTAGATTTGGAGTCAGAAGAAGTGGGTCCAAAATTTTGGTTCTGCCACTTACTTCCTCGTGTGACTTTAGCCAAGTTTCCCAGAGAGGGAAAGTTGCCTCCTGTGACTCAAGTTTTCTCAACTGTTGAATTAGGAGGTTAGACAAGATGACTTCTAAGATCTCCCCAGATTTGGGGGCGGCTAGGTGGCACAGTGAGTAGAGTACCAGCCCTGGAGTCAGGATGACCTGAGTTCAAATCCGGCTTCAGACACTTAAGACACACACACACACACACACACACACACACACACACACACACACACACATAAAACTAGCCATATGACCTTGGGCAATTGTCCTCTAAAAAAAAAAATCTCCCCAGATTTATGTTTGATCCTTTGTTGACTTGGTTTGGAAGATCAACCCATAAACTTTATAGACCATCTTCACTTCATGCCCTTGGCAGGAGTTGACACATAGGCTGCAATCCTCTTCATAGTGGTCTTTTTGTTCTCCTGTTAAAGTCACAGCTTCTGGGTCCAAACAAAACAAGTCTGGTCCATCCTCACTATATCTTTCAACTCTCTCCTTCCCAATGAGCCATCTGAGAGAGAGAGAGAGACAGAGAGAGAGAGACAGAGAGAGAGAGAGAGACAGAGACAGAGAGAGAGAGAGACAGAGAGACAGAGACAGAGAGAGAGACAGAGAGAGATCAAGAAAGGAAAGAAAAATAATTTAACAAAACTAGACAACACATCAAAAATGAGTCTGAGAGTCTATGAATGTTCCACACCCATAATACCATTACTTCTCCAAAGAAGGTTTTCTCATTTATTCTGGTATAAAATTGATCATTATAATTAAATTTTTCCATCTCATTTACAATTTTACTTTTAAAAGTTTTATTCATGTCAGAATTTAAAAAAAAAAAAATATATATATATATATAGGGGCGGCTAGGTGGCGTAGTGAGTAGAGCTCTGGCCCTGGAGTCAGAAGGACCTGAGTTTGGATCCGGCCTCAGACACTTAACACACACAAACAAAAACCTAGCTGTGTGACCTTGGGCAAGTTACTTAACCCCAATTGCCCTCCAAAAAATATATATACATATATATGTATATAAACTTCCACTTTCTAATGACTTTTCTCCACACCTCAAACCCCATCCCCTATCCCTAATAGAAGCCTACCTTCAAAAAAGAAGTACAGCCAAGGAAATCTAATCAAAATACCCACCATGCCTGACAATGTGTGCCTCATTCTGCATCCCTAGTTTGCTTCACTGAACATGAGAGTAGGGAGACATGCTTCAACAGCAGGTGTCTGAAGTCAGCTGCTGCAGTGATGACTAGTGATGTCCAATGTCTTACAGAATTGTCTTCCTTGGCATTATTGTAAATATCCACAGTAGCCCTTGAAGACTAGCTACTAAGTAAAAGAGGACTTTTGGTGGGCATCTGTGGAGAGGACATCCACACTAATGAAATTACAGATTCTTGAAGGTCTGGTGTATTTAAGGAGTTATAGGTTGCTAGGAGAGCCAATGGTTTGCTAGGATGCCATAAAAAACTAATTTTCCCCAAACCATTGGCTTTTTTTTTTTAACTCCTCTATCCCTCCTACCCCCACCTCAACCAGGCAAACTCTGGAATGTGGCACTCCTGCTAAAGTTGTCAGTGTTTCTTTAGGATTCAGGACATCCCTCAGTCTGAGAATTAAATGATCTTTGCCACAACATAGATCAAGGGTGAGGAAAGGAAGGGAGAAACAATTAAATTTCTAACCTTGAGGAACACTTGCTGGTCCCACAGAGGCTGGGACACTGTATAACTCCTGGCTCTGTGAAGGGGTCCCTCTGCTCTGGACCAGGGACGTGATTAGGAAAAACTGCTAAAAGAACAAAAAAACTGCTAAACAACTCAATTCAGATATATTTTTATTAAAGTTTAGGCTTTAAGAGTTAAATATGGGTTCAATCCTCTAGTGAGAGGCATTGGGTTCCTTTGTCATTAAGCTCCCACCCCAGAATTCAGAAAAAAATATCTTTGTAGCTTAGGTTATATTCATATCTAGGGCTCCTCCAGAAGGAGAGATAGAAAGGTACTCAATATGTGTCAGGTAGGCTTGAAACAAATATTTATTTCCTCCATACAATAAAAAAAGTAATCACATGCACGTACAACCTATATTGAATTGCTTATCTTCCCAGTGAGGTTGGGTGATGAGGGAGGAAGGGAAAGAAACTGGAATTCAAAGTTTTAAAATCAAATGTTTAAAAAAAACATATATATATATATATATATATATATATATATATATCCCCAATTGCTTTAAAAAAAATAATAATTATGATTTGCCCAGGGTCACACAGCCAGTATCTGGTAAAGGCAGCACTGGGTTCCAAGGTCTTAAGGACTCAAGGCAAGCTCTCCATAGATTATGCCACTTTTCCTCTTAAGAGACAGTTAAGCAAAGTTGTTGTTCAGTTCTGACAGCAGATGCAGAGTTTTAGTAGAAGGGTTGATTCAGGTCAGCACCCTCTTAGTTCAGGTTCAGTACAGCTAAAAATGAGGCACTCATAACTCATCAAACAGTTAACAAAAGGAGGTTTACTTAGCCCGTAGCACATTGCTCAGGTACACCACATAGAGAATCACATCTGGTCAGCAGAGCTGGATGTGGTGACTTGTGGTCTTGGGACATCTATTAAGTCTAAAGACTATGTGGATGGGTCTTTTCATGCCCCTAGATGACCAGGAAGCCATGCCTATACTGCCAGGGGCTACCAGGAAGTTGTTTCATTCAAAGGAAACATGGTTTTACCCAGAGACAATCCTGTCCAGGCCTTATTGCCTCTTAGGGAAAATTATCCTCACCCACATGGGGGAAGGGAGGGAAGCCTACTAGAGACGGTCCTTCTCAAGAGTCACAAATAGCCAGAGGCTCCTGCAAACAACCTCTGGCCACCAACCAAAAGAAAATCACGTGTCTAGAGTATGGAATGGGTTCTTAGTCATGCAATGACATTTTCAGCAATCATTTTCACCCACAAATGGCAAAACTTCTAAATGTCATCTCTGAATACAGAGACCTATAAATATGTCATAGATTTAGAGCTAAGAGGGACTTTTGAGGTCATCTAGTTCAACTCGCTGATTTTATAGATGTTTCAAAGCTAGGAACTTCCATTCCATGTTCACCCTAATGCCTTCTTTGGCTATGAGAAGTTGGAAACCAATTAGATTTACATACTAGAAAGCCTGCCCAGTAAAACCCCTAGCTCTTGCTTATTACTGTGTGCCCTATTGGATGGGAATAGGTCCTATATATATTTGCACCAAGCAGGGAGTGATGTAATAAGAGCCTGGCTTAACCTGGGTATCAAGACCTCCAGCACAGTAGGGCTGTCTCATCTGAATGTGTAACATTTTGTATGTGGATTCCTCACTCTGATAAAAGGTAATACCATGCCAAACCAAAATAGCTTGAGAACTCACTCTAGCAAGATCACTGATCCCCTTCCATTTGTCCATGATAGTTAAGCTTGGCCTCCACTAACGTCCTAATTTGATGCCTGGTTGTCATGCAGAGAGGGCCCTAAAAATCTATACCACCAGGGCAAAGAACTGAAAACTGAGGAAGTGCCCATCTATTGGGGAAAGGCTGAACAAATTTATGACATATCCATGTGGTGGAATACTATTGCACTGTAAGAAATGATGAAGAGGGTGATTTCAGAGAAACTTGAGAAGACTTGTATGAACTGAGGCAGGGTGAAGTCAGCAGAAACAGGAGAACAATTTATTCACTAACAACAATATCGTAAAGACAGTAACTTTTAAAGACTTGGGATCTCTAATCAACACAGTGGCCAACCATGATTCCAAAGGACTCTTGATGAAACAAGTTGTCCATCTCCTGATAGAGAGGTGATGGATTAGTGCAGACCAAAACATATATGTGTAAGTATGTATATATGTACTAATATACATACATATTTGGACATCATCAATGCAGAAATTTCTTTTGCTTGACTATATGTGTTTATAACATGGATTTTATTTTTCTTGCTTTCTCACTGGATGGGAAAGTAAAGAAGGGAAGAAGGCTGATCTTTGTTTGAAAAATGATTTTTTAATCTATACCAGCAAAATGTGTGTTCTGGAAGGTCCTCTCAAGTGAGGAATGTTTTAAGTCTGGGCCCAAATGAGAACAAGGCTTTATATCTGTTAAGCATGGTCCAGCCAAGCTAAATTTGGAGAGGCCAATCAGCACTGACTTGACTGATGAGTGATGAATTTTTTTCTGCCAAAGGAATCCATGAATATTTTGTGTTAAGATTTGGGGTAGTGGCACTAAGTAAGGCAAAGAGTGTATCCCTACCCCTGAAATCACAGATTCTGAGAGTATTAAAGTTTTTAGGAAGTTTTAAGAGCTATAAGAACTGTGACAGTGGAACAGTCCCTGTGGAATGCACAAATGAGACATGCCCTGTGTGAGTTATTTCATTGTCTCACAAAGGTCAGTGTGTGGGATTTTTTGCTGAAGGAGAGTTTCTAATGATCGCTATGAATGTCATACTTAAGAAAAGAAGGATTTTACAACTCATATATTTAGTTTCGACACATTAATCACTTCCTGATAAATAACTGTGCTCTCCTCCCTTCCTCACATTAATTCTTTTTTAAACAAAATGGGGTGGCTAGGTGGCATAGTAAATAGAGCACCCGCCCTGGAGTCAGGAGGACCTGAGTTCAAATCGGCCTCAGACACTTAACACATACACACAAAAACTAGCCATGTGACCTTGGGCGAGTCATTTAATCCCAACTGGCCTCCAAAAAGCAAAAAAAAAAAAAAGAATTAAACAAAACTTATTGGCAATACATGTAACTTATCATTTTTGTCAAAGAGGAATTTTTATCAATCATTGTGTCTTCTCTAATGGTAAAATCAAAAGAAAAGCATTAATTCAAAATCCTGCAGTCGCCTTAGCACCTTGATATTCCAAAAGAATGCTTCAGGAAATACAACTTATTTGGGCAGCTAGATGGCACAGTGAATAGAGCACTGATCCTAGAGTGAGGAGGACCTGGATTCAAATGTGACCTCAGCCACTTAACACTTACTAGGCATGTGACCTTGGGTGAATTTTAAAAATTAAAAAATTAAAAAAATAAATACATTTATTTTTTTATTTACTTATTTATTCTTTAAATGTTCTGTTAATGCCTCTTTTTTTCTGAAACATTAGGATCATGTCTGGATATAACACCTTTACTTGTATTCCTAGCCCCAGAATCAAACCTATTCTTGAAACAAAAACAAAAGGAAAACAATAGCAAAGCAAAAATAGCTGATAGAGTGGCCTTATATGATGATGTGTGTGGCTGACAGCCTTCCCTCCGTAGTCCCTCACTTTTCTAACCGACCAACAGCCAGGTGTGCTTCATTATTTGTTCTCCCGGACCAAGATTAGTTATTATAATTACTCAGAGTCTGACTTCCCTTTAGTGATCTTTTCATTTATATTATTAGTCATTGTACACTTTGTTCTTCTGGTTCTATATACCAGGTGAACAGCCTGTTCAGCTGTTTCCCAACTGATGGGCACCCACTTTGTTTCTAGTTCTTTGCTATCACACAGAGAACAATGCAACTCGATTTTCCTACAGCCATGTGTTCATGGCTGAGTCTGCTTGTCCTCTATCTCATATCCTTTGGT
Organism: Gymnobelideus leadbeateri; assembly: GCA_011680675.1. Taxonomy (NCBI): domain Eukaryota; kingdom Metazoa; phylum Chordata; class Mammalia; order Diprotodontia; family Petauridae; genus Gymnobelideus; species Gymnobelideus leadbeateri. The sequence goes on along the minus strand of WOXC01007937.1, from coordinate 1,730,961 downwards.
CTAAGAGTGTCTCTTAGGAGGGTGCATTTCCTTTTATCATCCCCATGATATTTTCTTTAATTTTTAGAGATGGGGAATTAAAATGAAAGAGATTTCTTTTATCTCAATCTCATTCTTCCAGAGCACCATATGCTTTGAACAGGCCAAGTTAGAGACTGCTTGGAACTTGTCTCTGTTGAGAAAGAGAAAAGAAGTGTCAACTCTCTCCACAGTCAATTTTAAAACAACTTATACTTTACTATTCATTTGCTAGAACTCTGCGTACAATAAGACCCAGTTGCTTTGAGTCCAGTTCATGAAGACCACCAATTACTATTTAATCTTAAGCACTTAAAAAAATATTACTATGACTTTTAAAAAAACCTAACAAAAAAGCCTTACTCCAAAACCCATCTTTTTTCGGTTCATAAAAGTAAAAATGAAATGTCCAAGTATGGAAGAAATCCAAAATCCTAGGCACTAATGACAATAACTGGAAGCTACAAATGAGGAGGCCAGTCCTACAAAAGAAAGAGATCCTCTTTTACTACCAATTTCTCAAAAAAAAAAAAAAAAGACTTTCTAGAAGAACACTGTCAAGTCTTTCTTAGGACTCAATCAGTGGGGGTAGCTTGATTCATTGGCATTCATCATTTATGAAAACTGGTTTTGTTTCTTCAGAAGTTTCCAGAAAGTAGAAAGTCTTCAAAACTCTAGGTTAAAGAGAAGGGATAAAAAAGCTTGCTCTGGAAATGGGAAGATATTCCTTTTTTTCCCCAGTTCTGCTTATGGGGAAAAAAATTAAAATAGAGAAAAGAAAATGTTTTCTTTCATAAAGTTGTTACTACTAACCAGCCAACAGAACAAATTATTTTTCCAGTGTAAAGACCTATTTAGTCCAGGTTGCTAAGGTGTCCTCTCCTACTGAGGGACCCAGCTATAGATTCAATGAACAAAGTAGATCAGGTATGGGACAGCTATTTATTTTCACTAATACAAAAGAAATACTTAAAACACAATGCAGAGCAGCTAAGTGGTACAGTGAATAGAGCATCGGCCCTGGAGTCAGGAGGACCTGAGTTCAAATTTGATCTCAGAAGCTTGACACACTTACTAGCTGTGTGACTTTGGGCAAGTCATTTAACCCCAATTGCCCTCCAAAAAAAAAAACCCACCAACCTCCCTCCGCCCACAATGCAACATTTATGAACACAATGACAAACGACTTAGAACATTAAATAGTAATTCCTAGTCTACTCTTCCAGGAGTTTGATACTTAAAACATTAAAAATATGAAACATTTTTGGGGACTGTTGAACAGTCTTTCTTGCTAAAGTTTTCTTTCAACTCTCTTTGGAGTCAGATACTGATTCCTGAATGGCTCCTAGGTAGAGCCCTGAAAGTCAGGGACCAAAGTGGAAAGGGCATGGGGTTAATGTGAGTTTGGGTGATGCCAATCCAGGGTGGGGGAGATCTTGAAGTCATAAACTTCTCCAGGCCCATAGGGGAGCCAGGGACAGGAAAAGGGATGTAAGGCCTCCAAAGTTCATCATCAGAAGGCAGGGATGGAAGGAGCCCTTTGCAAGAGACCTACCTCCCAACCATATACCTCTGCTATGCAGCAGCCAGGCTTTGGGGACAAGAGACAGGGCACACTGAGTTCCACACAAATATTTCACTTTTACTCTAGTTTTGCATTGTCTAATTTCATTGTCTAAGCAACTCCTTTAAGATCTATATCTTCCGTCAACACAAAGCATGAATTGAACTCATTTTCCCATCAAAACCCATCTTTTTCTCTGAGAAGAGTTGTAATAGCCACAGGGATCACTTCTTGTTGATAGTCACCCAAACTTCTCAATGACTCCAAGTTTCAACTGCCTTCTCCCTAGGCCCCAACATTGGTGAATTCCTCCTGTGATATATAAAAAATTTGAGAGATATAGTTTCTGGGTAATTAATAATTTTATTATTCATGTTAGCAATAATTAATAAAAAGGTCAGTGGCACTCTCAAATGCCAAAGAACAAGATCGGGTGGCAATGGACTCTGGTTGTTTAACTCTAATGAAAGAATGAGTATCATAAAGAGAGGTGCCCCTATTCTAATGAGAGGCTAGGGATTGTGACTTTAATTATGTCATTTACTTCCAAATCACCCCCAGCCTGGGGTAATCTAGACAAGGTATCTATCCTCACCCAGATCTGAGAACACAATGGGTTTCCCCACTTGGGTGGAGTCTGAACAAGATTGAGGAGAAAATTAATCCAATCTCATTATCAGCAATGTCCTTTAGATGCTGGCTTGGTTTAGTAGAGAATGAGGACCTAAGAAGAGAAAAAAAACACCTAGATTTAATAATCATTTCTCTCACTCCCAGAACCTGCATTTTGAGGAAGGGCCAGGCCAACCATTTTTCGTTCTCTGGACCATAGGGACCAATGAGAAGGGTCTGGGGGCACATATCTTTCATTGTGGGCTCACCTGAAAGGGTCAAGACAAATATATCCCTAGAAGGGACCTCACTCCAAGTATGCTCTACAGAATGAAGATGTGCTCTAGCTAGAGCAGATCGGGGGTACTCCTCCTTTATACCAATTGTTGTGAAAGACAATGTTTTGTTCTACCTATACTCATTTCTAATTCTCCAGGCAACCAATTGTGCATGTTTGAACTTTGTTCTACTGGAATCTATTAATTTCCTATTTCATGCTACTAGGTGTACCAACTCAAAAGCAGTCTCTCCCCTCAAAGAGTTGACATTCTACAAGAGGTGATACAATATGACTGTGTTGTTGTTCAGTCGTGTCTGACTCTTTGTGACCCTCTTTGGGGTTTTCTTGGCAAAGACACTGGAGCGGTTTGCCATTTCTTTCTCCAGGTCATTTTACAGATGAGGAAACTGAGGCAAACAAGGCTGTGTGACTTGCCCAGGGTCACAGAGCTGGAAAGTGTCTGAGGCCAGATTTGACCTCAGAAAGATAAGTCTTCCTGACTTCAGGCCTAGCACTCTATCCACTGAGCCACCCAGCTGCCTTGTACATGTGCATGTACAAATGTGTACAAAGGAAATGCAAAGCAATTTGCAGCGAGACAAGGAGCACAAAAAAACAACTGCAGAGGGGGTGAGGACAGGCCTCTTATAGCAGGTGGTATCTGACCTTGAAAGTGATTCCAAAAGATGGAGGTAAGGAAAGAGTACTTTTCAGGCCTGAAGTATAGCTAATGCAAAGACATGTCAGGAGATGGATTGCTGTGTATGCGGAACAAGAAATATGACAGTTTGGCTAAAGCTTAGAGTTCATGAGGGAGAATAATGGAAAAATATTCTGGAAAGAAAGGTTAGAGCCAGATTGTGAAGGGTTTTAAAAGCCAAAACTCTGGGGTCATGGATAGATTTAAGGAAGTTGCCTCTGACTTTGGCAATAAGAGACACAAATGTGCTATAAGAGGAGGGAGCTAATGACATTGGCCCCCTTAATACTTTGCACTGACATCAAAACTGGACAGCCCTGAATTCTAAAGAAGTCCAATCTCTAACCCTCATTTTTTAAAAATGCATAAAATGGGGATAATAATTCTTATCCCTTCTCTGCTCCATAGAGAGAAGAAATGTGATAGCATGAAGAAAAATGGCCATATGAAGAAATGCTTTTCTTAAAAGGGAAGGAAAACAAATTATATACTTAATAAAGAGGGAAAAAAGATGGATTATGTTCATGACTCACATTTATAGGATGCTTTGAGCTTTACAAAGAGCACACGTTTAGTAGAAAAAAGGATTCTAGGAAATGAGAAGACATTTATGAACCTAAAACATAGAGGAGAGGGAAGAGGAAGACAGTGATATATCATCACAGCACGTGACTGGGTTAGTTTTTAAAATACATATACATTGATACCTACATGAATACATATAGATAGATGTATGTGTAAATACATATACATTGATACATACATGAAGACATATGTACGTATATATTATATATGTATGTATTAGCTTTTACAAAGGGCTCTTTACTACAAATACACAAAAAGAAATAGCTTGCTGGGGCGGCTAGGTGGCGCAGTGAGTAGAGCGTCAGCCCTGGAGTCAGAAGTACCTGAGTTCGGATCCGGCCTCAGACACTTAACGCACACACAAACAAACAAACAAAAAAAAACCTAGCCGTGTGACCTTGGGCAAGTTACTTAACCCCAACTGCCCTCCAAAAGGCAAAAAAAAAAAAAAAAAGAAATAGCTTGCCACAGAAGGAGGGAATCACCTTCCAGGGAAGGAGGGATCATTCCTGGCCCCCAACATTTTTAGAACAATCATTCCATTGTACTCCCTTAGTTGCCTTGCCTGAATCTACTTCCAAAAGTGGAAGTAGTCTCACTTTCCCACACACCCCTCTCACTACCTTGTTTCCAGCTTTCCAGCTGAGGCCAAACCCTCTTAAGGATGATTATAACCTATCTTTAATGATTACTAAACTCCCACTCTATCATACTCTCCCCATCCCAGTGGTCCTGAACCCCCAGCTTGTCACTATTCAAATCTATTCCTCATTCCCTTAATCCCATCTACCCCCTCAACCCAGCCCCCCCTCAAGGTCCTACTCTAAAGCTTCCCATGCTTTACACTGTTTTCTTTGGAATCCCTTCTCCATAGTAACAAACTTGTTTCATCTTAAAACCTTTTCCTTTCTCACTACATCTTCTTGCACTTTTTGAGATCTGGCCCCTTCCTGATGACCAGCCTTTCTGAGCCTTTCCAGTACTGGTTATACTTTCACTCATAAATCCTGTCCCCACCCCACCCCCAACTCACTAGTTGAGTTATGAAAGTTGGAATACTCTTTTCTTCCCATTGCCACTTTCAGCCTCTCCCTCTACCACCATTTCCTCCTTTGAGGTTGGCTCAATCATATTTGCCACCCAACCGAGATTTTGATAACTGTTTTCTACCAAGTTCTAGGACACTCTTCTTTCCCCAATGAGTTCAGTGTCTGGCTCACATTCTTTCTCTCCTTCCCAACTGACTCTTCCAATACATCTATTGATGCTCCCCTAATTACCCAGTTCCTCAACTTTACTTATTTCCCACGACGGGTATAACTATGAAGGGTATAGACATAGTTACGCCCTTGATTTTGCCATCACCCACAAGTCATCCACTTTCATGTTTATGAATTGTGAAATTCCCTCAAATGATCACAGTCATCATTTCCCTTCTTGTTCCTTGCAATCTTGCATCCTGTTCTTTATTCTCATTGTACCCCAAATCCCTCCAGTCCTTGCAGTAGCTATCCTCTCTTCCTTTCCTCATCTTGACCTTTTTATGAACTAGTTCAACTTTACATCATCTTCTCTCAAGTCCCTTGCTCCTTTATATTTTCACTGATCACTTGCTAAGCCTTAGACTTCCATTCCTCCCACCATCTTGTTTTCATTCCTTCTCACATACATGAAAGAAGCCAGAGAAAATCATGAAACCATGCAAATTTCTCTCTCATCATCTTTACTGATTGCTCACCTTGGCAAGACCTTTTTACATCCTCCTAATCAATTCACTATTGTACTCACCCCAGTTTTTCCAAACCTCTTTTCCCTTCCTCAAATCTCTCTCCATTAAATTGTGAGCGTCAAAGTGGGCAGGGACTGACTCTAACTTTTCTTTGTATTCCCAAACACTCAGTACAGTACCTGGCACACAGTAAGGGCTTAATAAATGCTAGTTCAGAAGTTGCAAACATTTCTTCCTTAGACTTGGAGATATACTCACTGATATATTACCTTCATCCCTGGGGAGGGAATGGGCTCAAATTTAAAGTAATTTCTACATAGAATTCACCCCAAGTGAGACATGACTAGTGGATTGCCTTTGGCTTCTGACAAATTCAGGGGTGGACTCTAACCCTCAAACTTCTTGCTCTTCTGATCTTTAAAAGCTCACAAGGTTGTAGCCATTGTTGATCTCATTTACATAAAATAGGAAAATAAAGGCAAAGAGGCCAAGAACCGAGAACTGTAACCATGGGCCATATGTCAAGGTTTCCCTTCATTCAGAGCTCTAAATAGCTCTCTCTCTTCAAGTGCCAACAGGGAAGAAAAGAACCATAGCCATTTTGCAAAACTGTACAATCTTACAAAAAATATGACTTACAAGAACTGAGGGAGAAAGGTAATTTTCACCATATTCTCTGCCATATTAAAGTCCCACCTTGTGGAAGAATGTCTTGTTGAGAATTTATAATTTAACAGAAGAGGACAACTCCAAAATGTGAGAAGAATGACTAAAGAAAATGATGAAATTGTTGTAAAGCAAATCTTAGATATGCTAGTTAAAAGAATCAAGCTAGATTCTTTCAGAGACTCTGGAGGAGAGCCTGGCTGGAGCTGTGGCTAGATACTGACCCAATAGGACATGTTCTTACATTATGTTCTTAATCCTTGGGAACTCCTCAGAAGAAAAGCATTTCACAAGTTGAAGAAGGGGTCAAAATGGGCAGGACAGACCTTAATAGCTATGTTGACTGGATGTAAGGGATGAAGAAAACAGATGACTCAAAGTTGGCTCCAAGTTTTTGAGCTAGGGTGGTGCCCTATAAGTTTGTAGAAGGGTTATTGTATTATTATTATTGTTGTTGCAACAATACAATAAGTGTTAATAAATTCAATAATAAAGTATGGAAGTTTTCATCTTGGTAAAAAAACATATAAATACATTTGTATATCTATCTACATATTTGTAAATACGTGTGTGTGTGTGTGTATATATATATATAAATAAAAATGTTTACAAATATATCTATTTGTATATTATACACAAATAAAATATTTGAAAAAATACATCTATGTTATTTTATATGTATTTGTAAATATTTGCTATATGTATACAAATATAAAATTTTATAAGCATACAAATACAATTATATATTATTTGTATATGTATTTGTAAACATGTTATATATAAAAATAGAAATTTGAATAACTATAGAAATACATTTCCATATTATTTAAATATATATTTGTAAATATACATTATATATACAAATATAAATTTGAACAATATACAAATACATGTACATATTATCTATGTTTTTGTAAATGTCATATATATGAATAAAAGTCTGTATAAATATACAAATACATTTGTATATTATTTGTATATTTGTATATTATTTGTATATTATCTATACATGTGTATTTGTAAAAATGTATTATATATAATATACAAATAAGTTTATATCAATATACAAATATAAATTTGTATCAATATACAAATATATTTATATATTATTCAAATGGGTATTGGTAAGTACATGTTGTGTGCATATATATTATATATATATTATGCATATATATTATATCTCTGTATAAAACATAAACATGTACAATATACTCAAATGGACCTGTGATCTCGATTCTGAAGTCCTTAAGGACTTATTCAACCTATTTGTTCCTGCCTATCCATTCTGACTCTTACCATGCCCTCCCATACAATCTTTATAAAGTGTCAGCCAATATGCTGGAAGCCTTCCTCACATTCTCCTGATATCATGATGAAGAGGTATAGGATTAGGGGTGGTCAAGACCCCAAAATACCAACATACCAAGTCCTGCCAAGTGAATTTGACTCAAGTCTTCTCTCAGCCAAAGAAAAGCAACGTTTATTAAAAGTTCACCATATTGGGTAGACTCTTAAGGAGCCTTGGTCTCTGTAAGGCTTGTGTTGGACAAGCAGGCCAGAATCATCTGACACAGAGCAGGTTCGTGCTAGGTCATTCTATGGCGCTCTCACACCACATGGGGGCAAGATGGGGTTTTATATACAGAAAGGTTGTGGGAGGAATCTAGGGGTGATCTAGAGGAGGAGTTTGGGGAGGGTCTTCAGGAGGAGTCAATGAGGTCAGACTCCAGTAAATGAGTCATTAAGGGTGGTAAGTTGTTGGAGGCTACCTAGAGACAACAGACTATAGGCTAGGCCAGTTCCAGGGTGTAACAGTTGATTTGGGTATAGATATTTTGGGAGGATCAAGGGTGGGGGCTAGCTGGATAATGGAGGGCTAAAGATTTGGGCAGAGCTATAATGAAAGGCCTATGGCCTCAGGCAAATGCCTTACACAGGAAGATTCCAGGAGAGCTGTCCAACCATTATCAATACCAAATCACAGTTACCAGAGAGGGAAGCATCAACATCTGGGTTTTCAAAGCTGGGGTGGGGGGGGGGGGGCGGTGGTGGCTCTCAATGGCTGCCCAGAGTCTCATCTGGTCAAATCACACAACACTTCTCAAAGTAAGCCCCAAATCAAAACCTCCCATCAGGGTTTATATAGCCTTCTCCTGGGTCAGAGAATGTAAACACCCTCTTGACCCACTGCCCAATCACACAGCATCAAAGTGTGGTCATTCCTGAAAACCAAGCCTCCTACCACGGGCTCCATGTGACCACATTCAGCCTATTAGGAGGCAGAGTATATTTTCAAATTAAAGAAGGTTCTCAGAGTCACTTAAGCCAATCAAAGGGCCTAGGGGCAGGGAAGATCTTCAAATCTGCATTTCCATTACACTGTACCTCATCATTGAGGATGCCAGTAGAGCCCTCTGGTCACCCCCCCCCCGCCCCATTGTCCCTTGCTCTCGCAATGTGACCAGCCTATTCTTTCTTTCAGCCACACAATTCCTGGGTGATATAGAATATAAGTAGATGTTTATATTAGTGTTAAATATAATCAGCAACATGGTATCACAGATTAAGCATTGGGCTTAGAATCAGGACCCCCTACATTCAAGTCCTGCTTCTAACCCATATTAACTAAGGCCATACCTAAGTCACTTACTTATGAATAAAGGCAGCTATGTGTCACGGTGTAATACAGCTCAGGGCCTGGAGGCAGGAAGACCTGGGTTCAAATATAGTCTCAGACACTAACTGGTTATGGGGACCCCAGGCAAGTCTGTCTGCCTCAGTTTCTTCAACTGCAAAATGGGGATAATAATAGCACCTACCTTCCAGGTTGTTAAAAGGATCAAATGAGATTCAATTTATGCATATATTTATATTTATATAAGTCTTAGCAATCCTAGCAATGCCCTAGGCAACTCTCTAATACAAGTCAAGGGTGGGCTGCTTATCTGAATCTATGGAGGAATTTTCCCCACTGAGAGTTCCCTTAGCTCCTAGTGATTAAATAACAGATTTGTACCACTCCTTCCCACCCCACCCCATCCCCAAAATGTATAGAAACTACAACCCAAGTTCATAGAGAAGTGGCATAGTGTCTAACAGAAGGTTAGAATTAAGGTCAGAAAGACTTCATGTGCCTCAGACAACTACTCAGGACTTAGCAGCTAAGCCCTAGACCAGGAGTTCTCCACATTCTCAAAATCACCGTGCTTTGTATATGTCTTTATAATCTACAGAAACGTGTGCATCAAAATACAGCCATTGGCCAGAACAAGTTTTTCTTCACTGGATCATGACTGCAGGCCCCTCCAGACTTATGCTTTGGCAGACTACACAATATATTGTAGGTTCTCTTAGGATTTCTAACTGCCAGGGCCTGGAAACTAATAGGAATCCTATTTTGTTCAGTGTTCCAGGTCAACAGAAGCAATTTGTTTTCCACTCTCAGACACACAAACTTCTCAGAAAATATAAATTAAGTTATTCTTACAAAGATATAACTTAATTTACATTTTCTTATTGTTTTGCATTTTATTCTTATTTACATTTTATAAATATATTTTATTTTCAGTTTTACAAAATTTACATTTTATTCTTACTAAGTTGTTCTTAATTCTTAATATGGACGCCTATGTAGTGCAGTAGATAGAGTGCCAGGCCTAAAGTCAGGGAGACTCATTTTCCTGAGTTCAAATCCAGTCTTTGACACTTACTAGTTGTGTGACCCTGGGCAAGTCGCTTAACCCAGTTTCCCTCTGCTTACTCATCTGTAAAAGCAAGCTGGAAAAGGAAATGGCAAACCACTACAGTACCTTTGTCGAGAAAATTCCAAATAGAGTAATAGAGCATCAAGACATGACTGAACAACAACCCTAATCCAAAGATATACAAGAGATGAAGAAAGGGAGTATAAAGAGCCTTTGGCTGACTTGAGAGCAATCAATAATGAAGCCTTCGATAGCAGTTTGATCTTAGAATCAGAGTTTAAAACTAACAGAAAAGCTGACATCATTTGGAAAGTCTAATGCCCTACACAGATATAGCTTCCACCTGTCTGAAAATTATCCCACATTTGCCTGATTTCTAATCATCATCATGATCATCATCACCATCACCATCATCATCATATCTGCCACTTGGATAACATGTTACAAAGCACTTTCACATATATGTGTGTACGTACATATGTATGTGCGCATACTATATATGTATATGTGTGTATAGATATAGATACAATCTCACTTAATCCTCACCTTAACCCTGTTAGATAAAGAGTCAAGTATTATTGTTCATCTCCTTTTTTACATATAAACAAACAGGAAGGTTCTATGATAGGTGGTAGATGGCAAGGACCAGACTAGACCTCTGCTTTTCTGATTTCTAGTCCAACATTATTTTCCACTTATAGTGATCTACCCTTTCATTAATTCAATTGATTCATTTATTCTATAAATTTTTTTTCCATTACTGAAACACAGCTGTAACAAACCATAAATAGCTAAAATTATGGAAATGAAAACAACCCTAAAAGGCAAATGATAACAGATTAATTGTGAAGACTTGTCTTGTACCTGAGGACAGAGATGATGAAACATACTTCCCTCCTTTCCACAGAGGAGGGGTTCTCAACAATTTTTATTCCATGGCTCCTTCCTTTGGCAAGCTGGCAATGCCTAGGCATGCCTCTACAAAAATAATATATTTAAATGCATAAAGCAAAAGACCTAGAATTATGAAAGAAACAAATTATATTGAAATAAAGATGTTAAGTTTTCTACACCTAAATCCACAGACCCCCTGAAATTTACTCACAAACCCCAAGGGTCCATCTATGGATCTCAGTTAAGAACCTCTGCTAAAAAGGTAAGAGACAATCAGGCAGAAGACATGTGACTCAGTCATAGTCACTTTTTTGGCTGGCTTGGCTTGGCTTAACCGTTCTTTGTAAAAAATGAAGTCAAAAGGTTGCATATCAAGCAATAACTGGCATAAAAAGCAAAAGGCATCCATCAATTTAAAAAAATGTCAATAGAGCACTTTGCTGGATGCTGGGCAAGATACAACTTGAAACCATGGCAGAAGGAGTTGCAAGTTTATCCAAATCCTCAGCCACTAGACTATTGATGTATGTTTTCCCAAGCTTTGTACATGAATAAATTTAGGCAGCTATTTCATAGGATATGTGGAAACACTGACTTCTGATCATTTAGACTCTATCATGATTTATGACAGCTTCAAATATCAAAGTGCTACTATGCTAAACAGAACGAGAAAAACAAGGAGGAGGAAGGAGGGGAAGGAAGAGAAATTAAAAAAAAAAGAGAGAGAGAAGTAAAAGAGCAGAGGCCTAAGACCACACAAGTAGTAAGTTAATTGAAGGGCTAAGATGTGAACTCACATCCTTTCTCCCTTTCAAAAGTTAAAGCCATATACATTAAGGGAGGACATCATGAAACCATGATGACTGGGTCCACTACACATTTATGCTTTCTAATTTCAAGTGAGCCCTCACAGCAATCCCTTTACTTACTTCTTAGACCAAACCCCTGGTGTAACGGGAAAAGAGGAGTCTGAAGCCTATTTCTCCTGCTACTATCTGTTCAACCTCGGGTAACTCACTTAAACTTCTGACATCAGCCTCCTTATCTGTAATGATGACTATTATGGCTAACATTTAGATAACACTCAATGCCTTCTCTCTTTGCAAGACTTAACTTCCCTTACAGAAATGATTGAAGTCATCTTATATTAGTTGCCCCATTTTCCTTTTTCCTTACCTCTATACCACTGACTTTTCTGTCTGTGACAACTCTGGCTCTGACCATTTTTACTTTTTCCCAGATTCATTGTGGCTATTTTAAGTAATATCTACTAATAACTAATTTAAGTAACATCTACTAATCATATCCAAGGGTTCCATTGAGTACAATGCTCTCTATTATAGGACCATGCATGAATCATGAATCCAACTTCAAAAACATTTAAGACATAAAAGCAGTATAAATAATAAGTAATCAAGTATTAGAATTGTTTTGTCCCTAACCTCCATACACAAATCAGTGCAGCCCCTTATATATTCTAAGGAGAGAAAGGGGATAGATGTCTCCCAAGGAAAAATTTATTTGGGGTTAAGGAATCTGTCCATCATCACATAGGACCGGGGCGGGGGGTATAGGGGGTTATAGTAAGGAACTGTCATTCATTTTCCTATCTCCTATCTCCCCTTTATGCTCTCAGGGTACATGGTGTAATAGTAATAAAATTTGAAGATTCCTTTGTATTGGCAAGCTAACAGGTACTTAGCACTTAGTTTCAAATTAATTATATCAAGCCTCTGTTAAGAAACAGAAGATATGAACCTTTGATGTAACAGGAAGGGGCTGAACAGGGAGGAGCTAATGCCATATATAAGGAAAAGCCCCAGCTGGGAGAGTCAGAACTTCTTGGGGCAAGCATTGTGGAGGCAGCGCAGCTACTGCCAGGGAGAGGGAGAGAGAGGGAGAGAGAGAGAGAGAGAGAGAGAGAGAGAGAGAGAGAGAGAGAGAGAGAGAGAGAGAGAGAGAGAGAGAGAGAATTTCTCTCAGCAAGCATCTGGAGGCTGGGCTGCTACTGCTGGACTGAAGACTGAAGACTGAACTGAGAAATGAGAAGAACTGAGAACAGAACTTCTTGGAGAAAGCAGCTGGAGACTGGGGTGGAGAGGCCCAGGCTGGAATAAGTGATTTTGATTTTGAGAACAGAACTGGAGAAAGTGATTTTGATTTTGAGACAGAACTTGTGGTAGCAGAGCTTCTGCTGAGAGTCAGCCAAACTCCTGCTGAGAGCTTCTGAGAACCAGCCTGAGCTGCTGGGGACTTCTGAGGGCCATCTGGAGCTGCCAGAGGAAGCATGACTATGGTGTTGGTACTTTGTCTGTTTTGGGTCTACATTGATTTCACAGGCAGAAAGTGAATTGAGATGATAGTTTCAACTATGTGTGTGAATATTGTTGTAATTCTGCTAAGTTTAATGTGTATAGATATTGTTGCGGTTCTGTTAAGTTTTCTCTTCCCAGGAACAGAAACTGTGAAGGATTTAAGGTGGACTGGACACTGTGAGCTTCAATGTGAAGCAGGAACTGTAGGGAGAGCTGTATTATACTGCGTAATCAGAACCTTGAAAGCTGTTCACAGCAGCAGTCCTCTGGAAAGCTGCTCATGCTTGGCTTTACATACAGAAATCTGCTGGAGTCTCTCCGCTTGGCTGTGAGGTCATTGGAATTCTTCTAGAATCCTAGGTTAAGGATATAATTGTAGTATGGTTCTAACTACAGCCTGAAGTTTGCCTATATGTTAACTGCAGCTCAGAAACACCTCCAGGATCCTCTTGACATTGAACAGTCTTCTCTTTATGCTATTTGCCAACTCTCAAGTATGTTTCTTCCTACAATTAATACTTATTCCCCTGTCTTACCACCATAGACACCTGAAAATGCAGAGAAGATCTTTATCGAGAGCAGCTACCCCTATTATATTTCATTTTTTAAATAATATTTTATTTTTTCCCAGTTACATGTAAAAACAATTTTGAAAATTTTAAAAAAATTTTGAGTTCTAACTTCTCTCTCCTTCCCCCTTTCCCCTCTTCTTGATATGGTAAACAAACTGATATGGGTTCTACATGTACAATCATGCAAAACATTTTTATATTGGTCACGTTGTGGAAGAAGACACACACAAAAAGAACCCAAAATAAAGAAATTGAAAAATGGTATGCTTTGATTTGCTTTCAACTCCATCAATTCTTTCTCTGGAGATGGATAGCATTTTTCATCATGATTCTGCTGGAAATTATTTTGGATCACTGTATTGCTGAGAATGGGCAAGTCATTCACAACTGATCATAGCATAAAATTGCAATTACTGTGTACAATGTTATCCTGGTTCTGTTCACTACACTTTGCATCAGTTCATGTAAGTCTTTCCAGGTTTTTCTGAGAACATTCTGCTCATCATTTTTTTTTTAACATAACAGTATTCCATTACAATCACACACCACAAACTTATTCAGACATTCTCCAATTGATGGGATATCCCCTCAATTTCCAATTTTTTGCCTTCACAAAAAGAGTTGCTATAAAAATGTTTGTACAAGTAAGTCCTTCCTCCCCTTTAAAAAATTTTCTTTCAGAAACAGACTTAGTAGTAGTATTCCTGGATCAAAGGATATGCAGGTTTTATAGCCCTTTGGGCCTCCCTATTATATGTTAAAACTCTCTTTGTCTACACTAATCCTCTTCTTTTCCCCAGGTCTCAGAGTATGAGGTGGACATCTTCCTTCCCAATGTTAACCACTTTACCTGTATGTCCTTGGTCTCATCCACTCCCCGCAATGATCTTTAATCTCTTCTTCTCTGTTGGTTTTTTTAAACTCTCTGACTACAAATGTGCAGATATACCCTATCCCCATACTCCCCTTTGCCTGACCCTGCTTAGTTTGAGGTGTTGCATTCTACAATTTCCATATGTAATTTAATCTTGTTTCTTTCTCTTTTAACAAACCATTCTTAGTCTATTTTAAGTTTTCTCCCATCTAAAAGGTATAACTTTATTGTTTTATTTCCTTGTCTGCAAAAGAAACTTTATAAAAGAACAACTATAACAAAAATAAGCAAACATTTAACTATACACATATGACCAAATCATCTTAAAAGTATTTCTCTTAGTAGGAACTCTTTGTTTTTAACTCTTGGCATGCTCAGAATGACCACATGCTCAGTATGACCACAACTACTTAAAAGTTCTTTTTAGTTCTTGTTATTATAGTGGCTTTTTTGAATGGAAGTCTATGTTTCCATCCTGTTCCCAAGGACTACAATAATTTCTCATAGGAAATGATACAGAAGATTTCTGTCTTATGGTATACTATAGGAAATATCCTATATCTCTTCTCCCTTTCATTATCATACCTTAAGAAAAGGAGTCTATAACTCTTGACTCTCCATCATTCACTCTTCATCTTCCTAGTTATTTGTCTTTTCTTCCCACTGAATATACTGAAGCTATTTGTTCTAGGTACCAAGGACCCGCAATGCAAAAGTTTTTCTTCTTTTTAACTTCTGTAACATTTGACAATGTTGATCCCATGTTCTTGACATTCTTTCGATTCCAAGAAACTGATTACTCATTCTCAGTCCCCTTTCCAGATTCTTCTTCCTTCTGCTTCTTGAATGGAGACACTCCTCAAGGATGTCTTTCCTCTGTTTTCTCCTTTTTCATCTCTAGAATCTCTCTCTTTTGCTTTTTGGAGGGCAATTGGGATTAAGTAACTTGCCCAAGGTCACATGGCTAGGTTTTTATTTGTGTGTGTATGTTACATGTCTGAGGCTGGATCCGAACTCAGGTCCTTCTGACTCCAGGGCAGACACTCTACTCACTGAGCCACCTACCCGCCCCTAGAATCTCTCTCTTGACAATCATATCTGCTCTCTCCCATTGCTTCAGTTATTACCCCTGTATAGATAACATTGCCAGATGTTACCTCTCCCCAGATCTCCAGATTCACACTTCCAGCTGTTTATTAAAGATCTATTCTTCGATGTCCCATTGACAGCTCAAATACATATATAAAACAACTCTTTCTGTATTTCCCCCAACAAAACTCAATTCCCTAAATCCATATTATGTTCAAGCTACTGTGGTAGGTACTTGACTCCAGACAAAACAAAAAACAGTCCCTACTCTCAAGGAGTTTGTGTTCTACTAGAAAGGTATACAAACATGTAAAAAGATAAATGTATTCATAATAATTTGAGAAGAGAGTGAGCTCTAAGAACTAGATGGATCAGAAGGGTTTGCCATAGGAAATGGTCCATTAAGGAAGCTAGGGACTTGTTTTCATAAATTACTCAACAAAGTTAGAGGAAATCCCACAGTTGTCCTGATTGGGCATTTGTTTTTGCTATTCAGTAGTTTTAGTCATGTCTTCCACTTTGTGATCAATTTAGGGTTTTCTTGGCAAAGAGCAAAGATACTGGAATGGTTTGCCACTTCCTTCTCTAGCTCATTTTATAGATGAAGAAATGGAGGCAAATAGAGTTAAGTGACTTGCCCCATTCACACAGCTAGTAAGTACCTGAGGTCAAATTTGAACTCAGGTCTTCTTGACTCCAGGCTCAGCACTCTATTCTCTGTGCTCACATTGCTATCCAATTCAGTATACATCACATAATTATATTATACAATATCAATTATGTCTTTATTGAAGTAAGGCAGTCCTTTTATTCCTCCTTAAGTTTATTCCTAATCTCCTTCTTCTATAGACTCTATTAAGATCTTTTTCTGGGGCAGAGCCAAGATGGCAGAGTAGAAGCAGGAAAAGCCGTGTGCTCTAGCCACAACAACCTCCAATACCTATAAAATATGACTCCAAACAAATTTTAGAGCTACCCAACCCACAAAGTGACAGAGAGAAAGAGATCTCCTGTTGAAGGCAGCCTGGCAGGCTAACAGGAAGTATCTATCACAGCAGGGTGGGAGCAGAGAGCAATCCCAGTGAGCCACATAGTTCCAACCTCAGGGTGGCCCTGACCAGCAGTGGCTGGAGCAGACGTCAGAAGAGGAAATCACCAGCAGCTGTGGCAGTTTCCAGACTTCTCAACCCATAAACACCAAAGAGAAAGTAAAAGGTCAGTGGGGGTCTCTGCTGGAATGGGGTGATGTACCAAGTGGCTCTTGCCCCCAGGGTGAGTGGTGGAGGAGGTGCAACACCTGCAGCTGCTGCTCTGTGGCTGCCTCCAGAGCTCCTGGCCTGCAGACTGTAGGGGGATAAGCAACCATTTAGAGGGTAATTGCTCTTGCTTTAACTTGCTTTTATCTGGGTTGCTGTCTTGGGTGGTGGTCCTGGGCTGAGAAATGCCGGTGGCCCAGTGGGGTCTGTAGAGTGGTCGCCCTCCTCAGACCTCTGACAACATTTGCTAAAACCCCAGTGATTTGGGACAAAGCTCTTCACTCTGGAAGCAGCCAAGTAATTGGCTGGCAAGATGAGCAAGCAGAGGAAGTGCTATCAGCCCACAGAATCCTTTTTTGGGGACAAAAAGGATCAAAGAATGGAATGGGAGGAAGACAATGAAGTAAGAACTCCTACATTAAAAGCTTCCAAGAAAAATATGAGCTTATTACAGGTCATGAAGGAGCTCAAGAAGAATTCTGAAAATCAAGTAAGAGAAATGGAGGAAAAATTGGGAAGGGAAATGAGAATGATGCGAGAAAATCATGAAAAGTGAGTCAACAGCCTGCTAAAGGAGACCCAAAAAAATACTGTAGAAAATAACACCTTAAAAAATAGACCAACTCAAATGGCAAAAGAGGCCCAAGAAGCCAATGTGGAGAAGAATGCCTTAAAAAACCAAATTTCCCAGATGGAAAAGGAATTTCTTTTTTTTTTTAATAATGGAAAACAGATACTGTTTATTTGTGGTTTTGGAAACCAATATACAGCCTCCAATAATAGATTTATATTTGAGTTTGGCACCACTGGTATAAAATTACAAAATCTGGCAGTTGGAGAAATCTTGAAGAGTTTGTTTTTTTTTTTTTAATAAAATCCTTTAAAAATGGTTTTCCATCCTTTGGAAAAGGAATTTCAAAAACTCATTGAAGAGAATAATTCCTTCAAAATTAGACTGGAGCAAATGGAAGCTAATGACTTTATAAGAAATCAAGATACTAAAAAACAGATCCAAACAAATGAAAAAATAGAAGGCAATGTGAAATACCTCATTGGAAAAACCACTGACCTGGAAAATAGATCCAGGAGAGAGAATTTAAAACTTATTAGACTGCCTTAAAGCCATGATCAAAAAAAGAGCTTAGAAATCATCCTTCAAGAAATTCTCAAGGAAAACTGCCCTGATATTCTAGAACCAGAGGGCAAAATAGAAATCAAAAGGATTCACCAATAGTCTCTTGGAAAAGATCCCAAAAAGAAAACTCCTAAGAATATTATAGTCAAATTCCAAAGTTCCCAGGTCAAGGAGAAAATATTACAAGCAGCCAGGAAGAAACTATTTGAATATTGTGGAAACACAATCAGGATAACACAAGATCTAGCAGCTTTTACATTAAGGGACTGAAGGGCTTGGAATATGATATTCCAGAGGTCAAAGGAGCTAGGATTAAAACCAAGCATCACTTACCCAGCAAAGCTGAGTATAATGTTTCAGGGGAAAATATGGTCATTCATTCAACGAAATAGAGGGCTTTCAACCATTCTTATTTTTTTAATTTTTTATTTTATTTTATTTTTTTGAGGGGCAATTGGGATTAACCAAGGTCACATGGTTAGTAAGTATTAAGTGTCTGAGGCTGGATTTGAACTCACGTCCTCCTGATTACAGGACCAGTGTTCTATTCACTGAGCCACCTAGCCTCCCCACTTTTAAGCATTCTTGATGAAAAAACCAGAGCTGAACAGAAAATCTGACTTTCAAATACAAGAAGGAAGAAAAGTATGAGAAGGTAAGTAGGAAAAAGAAATCATAAAGAACTTATTAAAGTTGAACTATTTACATTGCTACATGGAAAAACAATAATTATAACTCATGAGACTTTTCTCAGTATGAGGATAGTTGAAGGAAATATATATAGTACATATATATGCATATATACATATATATGCTTATATAGAAGGGTATATGTGTGTATAAATACATATGTGAGTATGTGCATATATGTGTATATGTATACATAGACACAGGGCACAGGATCAGTTGAATAGGAAGGGATAATAACTAAAAAATAAAATTAAGAGGTGAGAGAGGAATATAATGAGAGAAGGAGATAGGGAGGGATAGAATAGGGTAAATTATCTCAAAGGAAAGAGGGAAGAGAAAACTGTTACAATGGAGGGGAAAAACAGGAAGGCAAAAGGGAATGGGTCAACCTTACTCTCATTGAATTTAGTGTAAGGAAGGAATAACACATATTCAATAGGGTATCTTACTCTACAGGAAAGTAGGGGAGAGGGGGATAAGATGGGGATATAGAAGGGAGGGCAGATCGGTGGGAAGGGTAGTTAGAAGCACACACTTTTGAAAAGGGACAGGGTCAAAGTAGAAAATAGAATAAATGGGGGGCGGGATAGGATGGAGGGAAATATAGTTAAGTCTTTCACAACATATATACTATGGAAACGTTTTGTGTAACTACACATGTACAACCTATATTGAATTGCTTATCTTCCCAGTAGGGGTGGATAACAAGGGAAGAAGGGAAAGAATCTAGAAATCAAAGTTTTAAAAAAATGTTTTTTTATATGCAACTGGGAAATATGATATACAGGCACCAGGGTATAGAAATCCATCTTGCCCTCCTAGAAAGTCAGAGGGGGAATGGAGGAGAATATAAGAGAGAGCAGATATGGTGAAGGGGTAGGGTATTCAGTAGAATCACTATTTTGGGGTGGGGTAGGGGAAAGATGGAGAGAAAATTTATAACTCAATATCTTGTGGAAATGAATTTTGAAATCTAAAAATAAACAAAAAAAATTTTTTTTAAAGATCTTTTTCTTTCCTCAAGTTCCCTACACTTCCTACTTCCTTTCTCAGTTGAAAACCTTGCTTCTTTATTGAAATTTAACACCAGCCCTAAAGCCCATTGGTATGGGACTTTTTCCTTATTGGTGGAGATGAATGACCTGGTTCTGGGTAAGGGGTGGGGCAGAGTTGGCATCAGCTGGAGAGCTCCAGCCTTCCTCATTCCCTGTGGGACTCTTCAAGCTTTAATTCCTCTTTAGAACCCCTACAGCTTCATGTCTTTTTTGAGCACTGAGTCACTTCTGGCACTCCTGGCTTCCAGCTTTGAGAGGGAAGGTGGAAGAGGTCAATCTCACTTCAAGCTGCTGAAGAAAATGACTCTGGGAAGACATGGAAGGAACCAGAAGTCTCCATTATGTCCCTATTCCCTGCTAGCTTCTCTAGAGATTGGGGAGTTTCCCCTTGAGTGAGATCAAGGACACTTGGTTGAGCTAATTTACCTAATTCCCAATGGGAGAGCTCTTTCACTTTGTATTTTCTGGTAAATATTCTCCTATTTATATCTTTTTTGGTTTCTGTTTTGCTATAATTTAGATAAATGTGTTTCTTTGCTATTTTGCTCCATGTATTCATCATGCAATTGGTATTTGGTGAAATTTGGGTCCCTATTCCCCCAGTTATAATGACAGGGTGATCAGAGGTTAGGTTAAACATAAACACTTAGACTTATAATATTTAAGAGAGCAGACAGATATAATTCTATTCTAGTAGACCCTTTCCTTTGAGTAAAATAGCCTCTATTCTCAACTTTCTTTTTCCCCTCCTGGAAGGAATGAAAATTTCCCTTGGAAAAAGTTGTGGGGAGAAGAGGCTGCCTCCCTCTGGGCCACACAATGAAAATCTTTGCCACAGATAGGCTTCCCTACACTAGGAGTCTTTTCCCTATGGGGAAAAAAATGGGATCATTCCTCATCTGCAAAATGAGAGCATTGGACTAGATAGTCCCTAAGGTCTCTTACTAATCTCTTCCCATTCTCTTCATATCAGAATCCCTTGACATCCTCTCCCACTCTCTCCTTTTCCTGAGTCTCTAAACAAAAAGGTGGTATTTCTTGCCAAAGCCAATCTGTCTACACATGCACTGGATCACCCCTTCTGTCTTCTCCAGCAGACTGTATCCTCAGCCATTCCCTTCCCCCCTTCTAATCTTCAACTTCTACCTAAGAACTGATTCCTTTCCTCCTACCTACTCATTTCCCCAATTATTAAAAAACCTTCAGTAGATGCTACCATCCCGTCAAATTACAATTCTCTCTCTTCTTTCTTAGCCTACCTCCTTGAAAAAATTTGTCTACACTTTGTCTCCTCTCATTTCTCAATCTTACACAGTATGGTTTGTGAACTCATCATTTAACTAAAACTGCTCCTCTCTAAAGTTTCCATAATTTCCAAATATGGTGATCTTTTATTAGTTCTAATTCTTTTTGACCCATCAGTTGTGTCTAACACTGTTGACCACCCTTTTTTCTGGATACTCTCTACCATTTTATGACAATATACTCTTCATTAGTATGTCCTACCTATCTGTCTGCTCCTTCTCAGTCTTCTTTGTGGTTCATCATTCACATAATGCCCCCTAACAATGGGTGTTCTGAACCCTCTTCTCTTCTCCTTCTCTCCTAGTAGTTTTAACAGCTCTGAGATCTATATATTCAGCCCCAGTCACTCTCCCAAACTTCAGTCCCAGATCACCAATTGCCTATTGGACATTTCAAATTGGATGTTCTAGACTCAGCATATGTCAAACTAAACTCATCATCTTTCTCCACTAAATGCTGCCCTCTTTGAAACTTAACTATTTCTCTCAAAAGCATCACCATCCTTCCAAAATCTCAGTTTTGTTATGTCAGCATGTCCTGGACTCCTTACTCTCCCTTACTCCACATATCCAATTATTTGCTAAATCTACTTCAAAACATTTCTCCATCCAACCTCTTCTCACCATTTACTCAGCTATGGCCCTAATTCAGACCCTTGTCACCTCTCACCTAGATTTTTGTAATAGCCTCTTAAACTGGCCATCTCCTCTTAAGTCTCTCTCCACTTTAATCCATCCTATATACTGTTTCCAAAGTAATTTTCCTTAAGTGCAAGTTTGACCATGTGACTATCCTCAGTCAACTCCAGTGGCTTCTTATTGTGTCTAGGATAAAAGAGAAAGTCTTCTTTTTAGTTTTTTCTTTAATTTTTTTTCATACTTACATGTAAACAAAAATTAACATTCATTTTTAAAGATTCTAAGTACCAAATTCTCTCCCTCCCTCTCTTATATAGATCATACACATGCAGTCACACCATAATATTTCCATATTAGTCATACTGCAAAAGAAAATGCAGACCAAAATAAAACAAACCAAGAGTAATAAAGAAAGTAAAAAGTATGCTTCAATCTGCATTCAGACTCCATCAGTTCTTTCTCTGGAAGTGGATAGCATTTTTCATATAATTCCTTAATTCAATTATCTTTGATAATTGCATTGCTGAAAATAGAAGCTAAAGACTCTAAGAGGTAACAGCGCGGTAGAAGAGTGTTCCATAAATGGGGGACAGTCTATTGCAAAAGCAAGTAGGATAGAGATGGAGGGGAGAGAAAGAGACAGACAGAAAGATGAAGATAGAGATCTCTAATCACATTTTTCTCCACAAGTAAACCCAACTATATCAATTTTAGAAAAAAGATGGAGAGGGTAAGAGGGGAACCATAGTCTACAGACCCCAAACATTATATTCTGTAAACTTTAAAGTGATACATAAATGTGAGTTATTATAATAATCTGCCCTCTCATTTTTTTTCAGAGACTCAGTTCACATATCTTTAACTGAGCTAGTGACTGAGGATAGTTTTAATTTTTGCTTTTTTATATCAAAGATGAGAGATTGACTTAGGATCACAGATTTAGAACTGTAGCTTGGAGGTCATCTAGGGAAACTGAGGCTTGGACAAATACATAACCAAAAGAGGCAGATTGACTATATGATCTCTGATGCCAAATTCTAATCTTTCCATTGCTCCATGTAATTTCTCAAGTCCTTCAAGAATTACTTGTCTCCACGGTTTGTAAATTTTATTAACACCTTTAAAACTATGGGGAAGAGTGGGGCTCTGCTGCTAGTGTCAGATAGGTTTTTCAAGTTTTTCTTTACTTTTTCCTTACTAAGGGTTTGGAACTTGGTATGTCTTTAGGGTAGGTAGGTAGGGTTACTGTGTTTGTTTAGGTGTGAGTCTGCCACACCTTTGGGTTTTCATCTTATGATTAAAACTATATTATTCTTGTTCACAACACCTACCTGGTTTTCCTCCTTTATTAGGGTGACTTCATAATGCAACTTTATCCCAGTCTGAGCTGAATTTAGGTGGATTTAAACAGGTAAGGGAGAAGAGAATGCAAGCTCCTAACCTTCTGATTATTGGGAGATCCCAGAATCACATTCAGACCTAGGCAAAAGAAGATTCTGAATAGTAAATCTCAACTGGGTGATTCAGGCTGTATAGTTATCTGTCCAAACAGCCTAAACTCTCTGACTAAGCTGCTTTGTTGAAGGTAAGGGGGATCCACCCCTTGACTGGAATTTGTGCACCATATATTAAAGTTTGGTATGGAAGACAAACTGTTAAGGAATCAGAACACAACTTTCTGGTTCTCTCCCAATTCCATCCCCTTTTTCTTGGTGGTTTAATTCCAAATTCCCTAGTACTTTGCTGAATGGTAAGGGCCATAATAAGGTTTTAATTTCCGGACCTGCCTTCAGTTCCACAAACTCAGAACTAACTGGACAAATATGTTCCATGTGGGAGCTCTTTCTTATCTGCTCAAAAGCTCAAAGAGGATTTGCTGCTCTCTTTGAGGAAAACTAATAGCAATTACTGAAAAGACCAACCTTCAAGGCTTTAGCAATTTAGGCAGTTGATTTTTCACTGACCCATTTCTCTGCCCAATACTTTTTTTTTTAATGTCTGTGCTTCTCTCTCACCCCAACTCCTGGGGACTGGACTTAGATGAAGACGAAGCTCTCTGCTCAGTTCATCACAGGCCTCAGAAGAATTTTCTCCTTTTAAAGAATAAGAGATTCTATTCTTAACCTTTTTTGTGTCATGGACCCCTTTGGCAGTCTGGTGAGGCCTAAGAACCACTACTCAGAATGCTTTTAAATGCAGAAAATAAAATACATAAGATTACAAGGGAAATCAATATTTTGAAATAGTTATTGAAATTTATTTTTTAAAAAACAAGTTCAGGTCAGAAACCCTAAGTTAAGAACACTTGATAGTGCAATCCCCTTTCCCATTCCTGATTACCATTGAATCCCAATTCAATGTAATCCAATAATCATTTATCAAATAACTATTATGTGTCAGGTATTATGCTAGCTTCTAGGACTAAGTTGAAAATGAAAACAGTCCCTGTACTCAAAGAGCTTTTGGACTATTGGGTTACTCCAGAAAAAAACAAATTTCCCAAGTGTCAGAGCTAGATTTCAAACCTAGAACTTCTGGCATCAAGTCCCATGTTCTTTCCACTATACAGCATAATACAGTAGAATGAACATTCCATTTGGAGTCAGAAAGCCTGAGTTATTTAAAATCTGGTTCTGGGGATGGCTAGGTGGCTCAGTGAATAAAGCACCACCCCTAGAGTCAGGAGGACCTGAGTTCAAATGCAGCCTCAGACATTGAACACTTACTAGCTGTGTGACTTTGGGCAAGTCACTTAACCCCAACTGCCCTGCTTATCCCCCTCAAAAAAGCAAAAAAAACCCTAAAAACAAAAACACAACCTGATTCTATTATGTCCCACATGTGTGACTTTGGGCAATTCATTTAACTTGAGTCTCAGTTTCCTCACCCATAAAGTGAGAAGAATTTGGGCTAGGCAGTCCAAATATTTCTAGGTAGAAACTAAGTAGTTCAAAGATTTTTAAAAAGATGTCTTCCAGCTCTAGGATGATTTCAGAAAAACCTGTAAAGACTTACATGAACTGATACAAAGTGAAATGAGGAAAACTAGGAAAAGACTGTATGCAGTAACAGCAATATTGTATTATGAACAACTGTGAGTGACTTAGCTATTCTGTGCAATACAATGATCCAAGTCAATGCCAAAGGCCTCCTGATGAAAGATGCCATCCATCTCCAAAGAGAGAACTGATGGTGTCTGAATATAGACCAAAGCATGCTATTTTTCACTTTGGTTTTTTTTTTGGTTTGAGTTTTCTTCCACAAAATGACTAATATGGAAATGTTTTACATGATTGCACATGTATAACCTCTATCAGATTGCTTACCATCTCAGGGAGGAGGAGGGCACGGAATTAGAGAGGGGCAGAATTTAAAACTCAAAACAAAACATTTAAAATTGTTTTTACATGTAATTAGGGGGAAATTAAAAAAAAAAGATTTCTTCCAATTCTAAGTCTAAGACCCTTCAGCATCCAATGTCCTTCAATGTTATTTGTTTTTCTATGGGCTGTAGGAGTCTGTACGTATGGAAGACAGGAAAGAAATCTGCATTTATTAAGCACCTACTCTGTGCCATACTATGCTAAGAGCTTTACAAATATTCGATTCATTTAATTCTAACAGCAATACTACAAAGTAGGTGCTATCATTATCTCTATTGTACAATTGAGACTTTCCCAAAGTCACACAGCTAGTTAAATGTCTGAGGTCAAATTTGAACTCAGGTCTTACCCACTAGAGACCCAGAGCTCCCCCCACTGTACCACCAAACTGCCTTGGCTTTCAGGGACCTGAGCTTTCACTGCTTTAAGTGCTCTATCCACCTTCTACAAATGGTAGACAGTTATCCAGAGTTGTTGTGGTAGAAACCGCCCCCCCACCAACAGCTTCCCCTCCCATCATCCTGTGGTCCCCTATTTCTGAACTTAGCTACATCATCTGAGGACACAAAGTCAGTCACCAGCATCTGTGTCAAAGCATTTCCAGGCTGGTAAAATCTAATAAACCTGGGTTTTGCTAGTATAGCCTTCCCTTTGGGGTCCTAGGGTCATCCTACAACAGACTCAAGTAGAGATATACACAATCTCTATATAATTTATGTATTTTACCTTTGTATTCTGAGCACCTAGCATAATGCAAAGTAGCTATTAGTTGCCTAATAAATACTGGTTGAATTTTATACATAATAAATACATTTAGTAAATTTTTCTAGATTGGGGGGGAGGGGGTCCAAGCTCCAGACCTATGATTTCATTAGCAGAGGGAACTATCAGTAAGGGAGTCTATCAATGCAGCTCTGTCCCATTTCTGCAACTTAGTTTTTTTTCTCTTTTGGAGGCAATTGCTGTTAAGTGACTTGCCCAGAGTCACATAGCTAGTGTCTGAGGTCGGATTTGAACTCAGGTCCTCCTGATTCCAAGGGTGGTATACACATACACAGTGCTATCTAGCTGTCCCTCTTCTACTTAAAAAACTGGCTGAGGTAATTAAGTGACTCGCCCAGGTGCACACACCTAGTCTGTGTCAAAGGTTAAACTTCAATCTCATATCCACTAGGCTATCCTTCCTCTCATAAACCCTCATGTAGATTTTCAGTCAACAAGCATTTATTAAGCACCTCCTGTGTACCAGTCATGGTGCTGAGCACTGAGGATACAGAGAAAGGCAAAAAAATAATAAAAAATAAAAACCACAAAACCAAAACTGTCCCTGCTCTTAAGGAACTCATTCTAATGAGAAAGCCAACATGCAAACAAAATACAGACAGAATAGATTGGAGATAATTTTCAAAGAAAAGATACCGGCATGAAGACATACACTTTTTGAGGAACTAAATTTGTGCGCTGTACTCACCTGTCTCTCTTCCCCAAGATATGGAGCTCATGACATCCAGGTTTTGTACAAAATTCAGGACTAATCTTGGGGCCCCGCCACAGTCCTAAACAGTCTCCAACACCCCCACCCCCACCTCACTCCCCGCCCTCTGTCTCTGTCATTCTCCCAGTCTCTCCCTCCCACTGGGAAAGGCCAGGCAAGGATAAGACAACTAAGAAAGAAAGATAAGGTCGGGAAGGAGGACCAATAAAACTTCAGATAAAGTTTCCCGGAAGTTCAGCAGCACATTCACTCTCATCTTTGGCCGGCCAAAGATCTCTCCTCCGCAGCCGCTCCCGGCGCTTGGCTGAGGCTGGCAGGTACCTCTTCCTCCCCCTCCTCCCCGTCCTTTTGTTTTAATGTCCAGCGTGTGGGTTTCCTGTTGACCCCGGAAAGTTGGGAAAAGGCAGAAAAAGCCTACGCCAACCCCCTCCTCTTTGCCCCTCCCCCCAAGTCCCCGCTCCCCGGTTTTTGGTTTGTTTTGTCTGTTCAGGGGTCCGCTTATCAGGGTCGGTGGCCTTGGGTCCCAAGCTGGTTGGGGGGGCAGGACGGCAGCTGCTAGTCCCTCCCAGAGGAGGGCGAGGCCGGGATAGACCCGCCTCATCCCAGGCTCCCAATTTGGAAGGCGGGTAAGAAGGAAGAAGAGGGAAGGGGCTAAGCTAAGTGAGGAGCAAGAAAGAAAAGGGGAGAAAGAGGCTGTCTCTGCGCGGAGGAGGGCGGAGGAAAGTCGGAGGCTGCCCTTTTCTGGCCGCCTCGAGCTGCCCCCGCCTCCAGCCCTCTCCCCCTCCTCTTTTCCCCCCCTAGGTCGGGGCAGGTGGAGTCTGGCCGAGAAGTTGCCGTTTCTCTTCCGTCTGCTCTGGGTACTGAATTCCCTTCGCCCTGGCAAAGTCTTGGCGCGAGGGAGCGAGTCCGGACAGGGCTGAGCAGGCGGGGAGAGAACTGCAAGTCCGATGGGGGCTCGCGGCTGCTAAGAGTCCGGCCCTTAACTGCCTTCCTCCTGCTCCCAGTGTGTGCCCCAGCTTAGCCGATGGCTGAAGCCCGACGGCTGGAAGAAGAAGAGGAAGAGCTGCGGGAGCGCAGAGAGCTCGGAACCTCCAGGAGAGCCCGGGGCCGAGCTCACTCCAGTCACTCGGCGGCAGGTAAGGGGCAGGGGCTGGGGTGTGAGCTGGAGGAGAGACGAAAGAAAGAGGGGTGCGGGCCGGCAGCCCCAGGTCGGGCGGGCAGCCCCAGGTCGGGCGGGCAGCCCCAGGTCGGGCCGGCAGCCCCAGGTCGGGCGGGGACTCTGGTGCCGGTGCGTGCGTGCGCGCTCTGACCGGGCTCCTCAGCCCCTGTCTACTTTGGCTGGCGTGCGCTCCTGGGAGTTCTCGCCGGTGCGACGGAGATGGGGACTTTTAACTCTGGCTGGGGAGTGGCTGGAGGTGAACGGGAGCGGGGGCGGAGGAGGCTATCGCCAGCTCCCCACCCCCCTTTTTAAACCACAGCGACAGCAACACATTTTTTCTGTCCGCATTTAGGAGAAATCAGCCTACTTTTTCTGAGTGGCCAGCCTTTAATAAGTTCTAGAGTTGAAAATCTCCAATCCTATTTGCCCCCAGGGTAGCCAGGCTATCTCGATTCACCTTCAACTCCCTCTTCGTTCTCATTCCCTATTTCTCCTGTCCTAGCGGATGGTTACCCTCAGTTCAACTTAATTTGCCTGACCGGATCTGTAAAAATACTTTTCTTCTCCTTGAGTGTACTAAGTGGGGGGGGGGGGGGGATGAACATACATAGAAAAAAGGGTCCAGTGTGTTTCAGTAGAATACGACACAAAGTTTGGGGTCAGAGGCCTTGGCTTTCAGTGGATCAGCTCTGTTTACTCTGTGAATGAATCTTGGCCATGTATTTATAACACTCTGGAACTGAGAGGTGTAGATATAGACATAGCTTTAGGACCTGGAAGGAACCTTTGAGATCCTCCAGTCCAGCCTCTTCATTTTACATTTGAGGAAACCAAGTCACAAAGGTTAAGTGATTCATCCAAGAGTACATATTTATAAGTCAAACTCAAATAAAAAGGGAATCCCTGAAAGCCATATATTGACTTAGAAAAACACAAATTCACATTATCTATACCATATTGTATTTTTATTAATCATTTCTCAATTACGTTTAAATCTGGTTGGGGCTGCACTTTTGGAATTTTGAAGGCCAAATGCAGTTTTGACAAACTTTGTTTGTCGAAGCTTTATCAAGACAAAACTTTGACAAACTTTGACAAGACAAACTCCTGTCCTCTTTCTCCAAATCCAGGGCTCTTTTCACATCATCATACAGCTTCTGTTTTCTTCATCTGCACAATGAGGGAATTTTCTCTAAGGATCCTTCTAGTTCTGCATCATGTTTATTTTATGGACTGAGAATTTTACAAAAGTCAGCTTTTAGGTCATGTATTTGGAGTACCTTGTGGATCAAATACTTTAGCTTCTAAGTGGATGAGTGAATAAATCTGGAGGCCCATCCCTTCCCCCTGGCTCTAAGGCTTTTCTTAATGATATATAATAGAGAGGAAATTCACTACCTAGTGAATCTCACCAGGTAAACTGAATTTATTTTAAAAAAAACCCACAAAAACCAACCACTACCAACAAAATAAAACAGCCATGGAAAAGGGAACAAAAGAGGGATAAGGAAGAGGAACCAATTCAATAATACATCAAAGGCTCATATTGTAAGTGAGAAAGCAGAATGTAGTAAACATTCCATAACCCAGGGAGCCAGCTTGGAGTCTTTTCATTCCTGTTGGCTATGTAGAAAAAGAGGATTGTGGACCTTTTCTAGGAGCTCAGAAAGTTATAATATGGGAGGGGGGGAGAGTAGGAGGGAAGAGTAGGAGGGGAGAATGGGTACAGAAAAATAATGTGGCAAATGAAAGAGAAGATCTTGGAATCTGAGTGTGTTCTCCATCTATATAGTAGGATTCTGTTTCCCCTTAGAGCTAAAAACTTGTTCAAATCTACCCTTTTTTGAGAGTTATGCCTATACAGATCACTACACCCTTTTCCTAACGGCTATGACTATATTTGATTATTCAAATTAATTTTTAAAAATAGTTGGTAGTTTAAGCTTATGTACAGTAAATAAGTATGTGTAGATAAGTTAAAAGATAATTGTGTGTGTGTTTCAGGGAACAATGATATAATAAAAATGCTTAAGTCTTGAAGAGTATGTTTCTTATATGCTTTATAAATCAAAACCATGGATAATTCAATTTTTACAACTTTCTACAAACTGTTTTGCTTCCTTGAAAGGAACTATACTCTGAATATCCTTGTTTGGGATAAGACTCAAAGTGATTTTATGTATGTGTGTATGTTTATATATGTGTTTGTGTATGTGTGTGTGTGTATATATGTATATATATATATAAACATACTCACAGACACATACTTACTCTCTATATGTGTGTGTTTATCCACCTACTAGCAACATGTGTAACTATTTCAAGGCTGCAGGCAGTGATATTTTTTATCTTATTTCTCCCAGCTCCTTTAATTTCTGAAGGCTGCTGGATGTTTATCTTGGTTTGGCGAGCTTTCTGTTTAAGAGATGTGTTATAATACTTGTCCTTTGTGAATGCAGAAATCTTGCTTTATAAAGTTTTAAAACCTTACTGTATGGGACATTATGAAGAAGAGAGCATCTAGATATTGCAGGATAGAAAGAGGGAGAAACTGGACGTCTTTGATTTTTATCCCCCTTAGGATCACTAATTTGATATTAATTCCATCTCCCAACAAGAAGTCTTTATCCTCATTTACACTTACTGGCTAATGTGTTGCACAGACATTCTCACATTCCTTACCGAGCTTGGACATTTTTTGGTTATGTCTGAGTTGGAGTCCATAATCTCCCAAAGAGGCAGTGCAAAGGATGTGGTGTGTGCCAAAATCTTTCGGGATTTAAATTTTAATCATCTCTTCTCACTATTTCTCTCTCTGTAGTCTCCCCAGAACATCCAGAATAGTGTTGTACAAATGGAGAGGGAGTCACTAAGGGCTGATGGGTTAATCAGTCCCAATAGCTAACAAAGTAGATGCCTGTCACTTGGGGAATTGATAAACAAGATATGGTCTGTGAATATAATAGAATATTACTGTACTGTAAAACAATGAATACAGAGAAGCGTGGAAAGATATATATATATATGAACTGATACAAAGTGAAATAAGAAGAACCATGAAAACAATATATACATTCACTACAGTGATGCAAATTAAAAGAACAGCAGCAACAAAACAATCATAACAGAATCATGGGAAATTATAATTTCTGAGCTTGACCATAAAGAAGAAATATGAGAAGGAACCTTCCTCTCATTTGTAAGGTGGGGGACCATGGGCATAGAGTGTCAAATGTGTCAGATTAATTCAGTATGTGGCTTAGTTTTACTGAACTGTTTTCTCTCTTTTTTATGCCTTGGGGCTACATTGGGAAATGTAGGTGAGATAAAATGAAAAGATAACAGTAAAAAATTATTTTTTAAAAATCCATTAATATCTTGGTGGAAATTTGTGAAAACCACTGGTGTAATAAGTACAACTGTGCTGATATATCTTGTACAACTTAACATCAGTTAAACAGTAAATATTAGTTCACTAATATTGATGCAAACACATACACATGCATGCATTGATATTTACTTTTTTTTTTACTCTGTAATTTTCAGAATCCTTTTCTCCTAAATGCAGTTATAAGACCATAAGTAAGATTTTTGTAATATTAAGTGTTTGGCTTGCTTTTAAAAGTCTGAATCCAAATGTTGCCTTGACAACCTCCAGTTTTTCTCTGAAATGTGTTAAAAATCATACAACAACAGAACAATGAACATTTAGTAAACACTTATTGTGCTATACTTTCCTAGAGTTTATAGACTGAGATGTGGAAAGAACCATTTAGAATCTCTTGTTTCCTTCAAAATGAAGTTCAAGTATCTTCTTTTGTGACATCTTTTTTGATCCTCCACAGCTGCTAGTGCCCTCCTGAACCCCAAATTACCTCGTATTTATTTTGTATCTACTTATTTATGTACATGTTTTTTCTCTCTATAGAATGTAAGATTTCAGAGGGAGGGCAGGGATTATTTCATTTTGTCTTTGTATTCTTAGTACCCAGTGTGGTGCCTGTGTACTGACAGATGCTTAATTGGTGACTGATTTGGTCCAACTCATTCATATTACTGATGAGGAAACTGAGACCCAGGGAGGTTAAGTAAGTTGTCCAAGATCCCACTGGTAGAAGTGGCAAAGCTTAGATATGGGTCCTCGATTGGGTCCTCGATTCCAGGCCCAGTGTTCTTGTTCTTGCTCTAGGCTGGACACTGTCTAGAGCAGAGGTGTCAGCTGCCTGAAGCAGATTTAAATGTAATTGTGAAATATTTAACAAAATAAATAAATATAATACAGTATACAATAGAACATAGATGGTATTAACATGTGGCTTTCTAAACCACCAAGATCTTTATGTATGGTTTAATCATTCTGGTTCTATTTGAGTTTGACAACAATGATTTAGAGTCTACTGTCAAACACAATTATAAACAAAACCAAATTTGCAAACCCCAGGTTAAGAATAGAAGAATAACACAAAAATTAGAAGAATTTTCTTTAAGTTCATCTGTGTTAAGAATTCTAGAGATAGAGGTTCTTTCCACCACTGCAGATAAAACTCCTCTGAAATTTACAGTCTTAGTTGCTTTTAGATAGTGAAAGAATTAAGTGACTTGTCCAAGGTCTCCTAGCTAGACTGTGTCAGAAGCAGTACTTGAACCCAGGTGTTTCTGACTCTAAGTCTGGTTCTCTATTCATTAAACCATGTACTGCTGCTCCATTGGTAATTCTTCTAGATTTTGTGTGTGTGTATGTGCATATACATGTATACATGCATATGCTTGAGTTTAGTTGTAACCAGTGTGTTTCTGGTAGTGTTGATTCCAGTTGTGCATTCTGTTAGGTAAAGAGTTTTTAACTTGGGGTCCATGAACTTGTGTTTTGAAATATTTTTTAAGACTGCATTTCAATATAGTTGGTTTCTTTTACACTTCTGTGTATTTTATTTTATGCATTTGAGAACATTATTCTGAGAGGAGGTTGATAGTTTCACCAGCCTGCCAAAGGGGTCTATGGCAAAAAGACCAAGCGCTCTTGCTTTAGATTTTCCCCTATTTTCCTGTATATTTCTATGATTTTTAAAAGAAAGCATTCAAAGGTAGTGAGTTATGAGGAACCAGATGCTGTTTTCTGAGAACTGACCTTCCACTCAGTGGGAAAAGCTTGGGGGTTTACTCTTTAATTTTCTTCGTATTAAGATTTGCAAATAACAAATACTCTTTTGAACCTCATGCTGGATTAATAATCTAGAACCAGTAGGACATACAAGCATGCTGCTATTCTATGGTTTAATTCAAATTTAAGTGGGTCACAGGTGTGATAGAGGGCCATGGTTCTCCAGCCTTCCTTCTCAGGGGTCATTTAAACACAGCTGCCGTTGTGTGTGAGCATAAGAGAAGTAAGCAGCCATTGAAAGGGGTGCTGAGTGTGATGTTGCAGTTAGCTGGTGTGAGGCAAATGAAGAGTTAGCATCTCTTGTTATTGTGCTGCTAGAACAAAACCATTTCCTTCCTCTCTCCCCTCTTGTCACAAACATCTAGTAAGCCTCTGCTGTATGCAAGACACTGGTCTAGTGTTTGGAGATATAAAGATGACATAAGATGCAATTTCAAGGAACTTTGAAGTCCAGCAGGGGAGATAATGTGTCAGGGCTTTATGATTTCATTGGTGTGAACACACTTTTCATAAGTGCAGATTAATGATCAATCTCATCCTCCCATCCTCTTTTAATTATCATGTATTTATCTGTTTAATGTATTTATCCCTCTGCTCTCCCCCATAGAATGTAAGCTCTTCAGGGCAGTGAATATTTTGTGTGTTTTTGTATCTCCAGCCTTGGGAATCAGAAAGACCTAGGTTAAAGTTCAGATTCTGACACAGAGTAGCTGTAGGATCCTGGACAATTCACTTAAAGCAGTTAAGGTCCCTAAGCAACTCTGTTAGATTGAAAATCAGTCTTCATGAATTAAGGCAGCCAAAGCAGACAAATCTTATTAGCTTCTTTGGAGTATGAAATGATGCATCACAGTTTGGAACATTATTACTTCCATTCCTTCTAGCCATACTTTCCTATATGTGCTGAATTAAGCTTTCTGTTTCCTATTTCCCTACATTTATACAAGTTCTCTTACATGCCTAGAATACACTCCCTCTTCACCTCAAGCTCTTAGAATATTTCACTTTCTTTGAGGCTCAGCTCCTGTGCCATCTTCTGAGGAAAGCTTTTTTTCTAATCCATGAAATCCTTAGTTTTTTCTCCCTCTTCCTCAGATTATCATACATATGTTTATCTGTTTATAGGTGGGATCCTCCCAATAGAATAGGTGATTTAAAAAAAGAATTGTCTGTATCTCCAGGGCCTAGCAGAGCACTGTGAATGAAATAGATCCTTGATACAAGTTTGGTTAGATTGAATGGGGTGGGATGGGTTTTCAGATGAGAACAAATCTTGCTAGGACTATATAATATGTTTGTTAGTTTATGTTGGAATCAATAGGATAGAAATGGTCTTAGTGAGCATTTAGTTCAAACCAGGTAAAAAAGGAATCCCCATGATAACAAAAGGATAGGTAATTATCCAGCTTCTTCTTGAAGACTTCCCCCTTAGGAAGCTAGAGGCTAGGTAATCAATTGTCAGGAATGTTATGTTATTTTGGGGATTCTGGTTGGAACAGATGGCTGCTGAGGTCCCTTCCCAATTTTTTCTCTACCTCTTATATTTGACTTTTAAAATCCATTTTTGAACTTTTCCATGAATTCTTTTTGGGCCTGGGACCAACTCACTTTTTTCTTTGAGGCTTTGTGTGTAGTTGTTTTGATATTGTTATATTGTTCTGAGTTTGTGTTTTGATTTTTCCCTGTCACCATAGTAACTTTCTGTGGTCAGGTTCTTTTTTTGTTGCCTGTCTCTCATTTTTCCAGCCTCTCCCTTGACTTTTAACTTTAAGTTGGGGGGCGGCTAGGTGGAGCAGTGAGTAGAGTGTCAACCTTGGAGTCAGAAGGACCTGAGTTTGGATTCGGCCTTGGAGTCAGAAGGACCTGAGTTTGGATTCGGCCTCAGACACTTAATGCACACACAAACAAACAAACAAAAAAAAACTAGCCGTGTGACCTTGGGCAAGTTACTTAACCCCAATTGCCCTCCAAAAAGAAAAACAAAAAAACAAAAAAACCCCAAAAACTTTAAGCTGGGCTGTGTTCCTGGGGCGGAGGGGGCACTATCCTATGTTCAGAATACTAATCAGCATATGGTGAATACATTAAAAAATTCCATAGTGTTGTGAGAGATTTGAAGAGGGAGAGAAATTGTTTCTAGTTGGGGTATTTAGGGAAGGAAATGGCACTTAAGCTAGTCCATTCATGGAGGATGGTACCAGAATTAGTCCTTAAGGAGGAAAAGGATTTGAATAGGTGGAGTTCATAGGATTGTACATAGAGAGCTGGAAGGGGCCGTAAAACACAAGTGAGACCCCATGTGCAATCCTTTGCAAACCTTAAAATGTTCCATAAATGTTAGTTATCAGTAAAATCTTTTACTTCTTCTGTTCTTCTGTTGTTTTTTCAGTTGTGTCTTCATGACCCCATTGGGGTTTTGTTGGCAGAGATCCCGAAGTGGTTTGCCATTTCCTTTTCCAGATCATTTTACAGATGAGGAAACTGAGGCAAACAGGATTAATGACTTGCCCAGGGTCACACAGCTAGTAAATGTTTGAGGCCAGATTTGAAATCAGGAAGATGACTCTCTGATTCTGGGCTTGACACTATCCACTGCACTGCCTAGTTGCCCTTATTTATATGTGTGTGTATATGTATGTGTTGATCATCATTATTTTCTTCACCCACCTTAGTCTTGCATGGGACCAGTGGAAAAGAACTATGAGAATGCCCTCCTGGGGATGGTAGCTCCCCTTATGGAATTGAAGGCCCAAAGTATTCTGCAGGAGGAGGGTAAGAATGAGAGGCTAAAGACTCCTTCCCTTCAGATTTCTTGTGTCCGCCCAGGCCCTTTAGGGGGCTTGTGGTTATGCTAATCATATTTCCCAAATAAAAATTTGTGACAGTGGTCTAACAGTCAGTTTCCCACCTATTAATTATTACTTAATTAATAGGATAGGATATTTTAAATTGGAATTTTTCCCAGAAAATCAGTTCTGTATGGAGGCCATACCTATGGGAAACTTCATATTGGAGAATAACACAATATTGACGATATTAATTAATAGCATTGAATAAAGATACTGTGAGGAGCTGGTGGGTTTCCAGGCATTGACTGCTGTGTCATGTCTTGTTATTCCCATGTGCTTCCCAAAGTGGAACAGTAAACAAATATCCTGCAATTTATTAATTCTCCTGTACTCCTACAGGTTATTACAGATCACTTCCTTTTCCTTAGGGCAATTTCACTGAAGCTCCTTGGTGTCAGTCACTGAGTAAGGGAGGGGAAAATACTTAATTAGTGCATTAGAGACAGCTTGACAAGATGGATATAGACTTCACTACAAAGATAAGATGACCTCAGTTCAAGTCCAGCCTCTCAGCATATTGTCGATGTGACCCTGGACAAGTCACTTAACTTCTCATTGCTCTGGAAAGCTCTCTGAGACTGTAAAGTTGCAGAGGTGGTGACAATCTGCATAGGGAAGAAGGTATTTCCTCATTTTTCCTTTGCCAATGAAATCATAGGTTCAGTCCCTGTTTTGTTATTCTTGATACATCACATAGTTCCGAAGTAAAGTGTTATTTGAGATCTGAAAACAAAGATCTTTTTTTACCAGCCTTTTGATGATCAAATGATATAATATATTTAAAGTATTTGACAAATTCCAAAGTGCTATATAAATATTATCTGTTATTAGGGGGCCTTACCTTCCTTACAGGTAGAAATGTTATGGGAGTATGTATTGGTGCTTAAGAAGAGAGAAAAAGGTTTGTAAATAGTCACTATGGGGTACTTATTCTCAAAGTGTCCCTTCTGACCCATTTTTCTGACAGAAGGTATGGGATAAATCATACTAAAATGCAACAAGAATATTATTTAATACAGAGGATAGCTTTTTGGGGGGGGAAGAAGAAGAGGGGGTACTGGAGGAAATTTTGATGATATTAATAAAACAACATCTACAAAATTTTATTTAAAAACAAAGGAAAAAAAGTAGTGAAATGTGTTTAAGCAAAATGCTTCCAAACAGTAAATATTCACTTATTTCAAAACCATGAAAGCCCTCTTGTATTGAATTCAGCCCTGAGTGCCACATCCTTTTTTTCCCTTCTTTTCCACACTTTCATTCCAATTATGTTTGCCACTCAGATGGAAAGATCACTAGACATGGAATCAGGAAACCTGACCTCAGTCACTAAGCATCTGGTTGACCCTTGGACAAGCACTTCAACCTTCATGGCTCCCAGCTTCCTCATCTGTAAAATGAGCTCAGTCTAATAGGAATTTCCAGAGTCTCTTTGGGCTCTGATATTCCCTGTTCCATATTCAAGTTTTATCACTTCCTTTCCTTAGAGTAATTTCACTGAATCTCCTGATGTGTCTGTCACTGAGTCTGGGAGGGGAACATAGAGATCTATCAAATGCTGCTACTTTTTACCAACTCTTGAAAAGTTTAATGGTAGAAAGATTGAGGAAGCTGAAACAAAGGATGACTAATTGTGTTTGGGGATTTTCCATGCATTTAATTTCCCCATGCATTCTCTTTTTGTCACTCACTTGAATAACTAGGAAGTTGATGGTACAGAGCTTAGAGTATGTTCCAGTGATTACATTTGTCTCACATTTTAAATAAATGGTCATCTCGAGAATAGAACATTGCTAGCTGACTTTGAATTTCTTGTACCCCAGGGTATCTCTTTGAATTCAGGTTCTGTAATCTAAATACTTCTATTGGACATAAAATATTTGGGACAGAAAGGCTATGGAAAGAACACTGCATTTGTAATCAAAAGACTTGTATTTAAACTCTGCTTCTCCCACTTATTGCCCATCTTGGGCAAGTCATAACCTCTTTCTGGGTCTTGGTTTTCTAATCTATAAATTAAGGAATTTAGATTAGATCGCCCCCAAGGCTCCTTCTAGTTCTAAAACTTACAGTTCTCTGGCAATTTTTTTTCCTTATATATCTATGTAAAATTATTTAGCACTGTTAAAGTTGTCTATTGACATCTGTCATTTACTAACGTACCATTCTGTAATACTTTACAACCAAGGGCATGTATAAGGAAAGCATAATCAGAAGCCTGACTTAATCAGCAAACATTTATTAAGCATCTACTGTGAGCTATTTTTTATGAGTCTATTGACCTTCATTTCACCTTGAAAGAATAATAACTTGTTTATAGTATTTTAAAGTTTTCAAAGCACTTTGGCTAAATTATCTCATTTAAAATGTCACAGTAACTCTGTTGAGTAGGCACTATAGCTATTGTTAAGGCCATTTTTACAGATAAAGAAGCTAAAAATTCCAAGAGGTTAAGGTGGTTTGACTATGGTCACAGAGTACTAATATTTATCCTAAAGGCAGGATTTGAACCTTGATTTTTCCAGGTTCTTTATCTCTCTTAAAGAATAAGTTAGCTACAAAATAGGCAAGAATATTAAAGACTTAAATAATACTCTGTACTTAATACTCACATCCTAGATAAAGGAATATGGAGCTATTTTAATTCCATACATTAGAGATTACTGGATTTGGATAGTTTCCTTCTTTCAAACATCTGTAGCCTCTGGTGTTTTAGAAAGAGTTTAAGGGTGGAAAGTCAGAAGGGATCCTTCTTATCTTAGCAAACCTTTATTAATCACTTATATGATGGTAATTTTGATTCCCCTACTCAAATTAATCAGTATTTATTCAGTTCATTGTGATTTGATGGGTATCAGTGATCATATAAGTTTTATACACATGTATTTTAATGTTTATGTATGTGTGTATATTTATATGTATACATATATACATACATACATACACATACACACACACATATATATATATATATATATATATATAAGTTAAATAGGATTAAGTTTAAGTTGGGTATCATAATGCTAGTTCTGGGGACTCTGTAAGTTTTCAGTTCTTTCAATGTGATATCATCTAACAAGAAGCATGGTCACTGCTCTCCTGATCTATGCTCTGGTCTGAGTGACCACAAACACTCTTTTCCACCCCAGAACTTTGACCAGGGTCCCAGTTCCCCTGCAGCTGAACTCTTTAGTGTACTACTGCTCCTCCTCGCCCCAAGACTATTACCCAGAACTGTGTATGGGCAATGAAACCAAGCCTTGCACCCAACTACTAGCAAAGGGTCCCCCGTAATTTCCTTCTAACCAGTTGTCTGATCTGTGGGCTGAGAGCTCTGGAAGCAGCAGCTACCAATTCAGTCATCCCCAAAGGCTATTGCTACCTTGCTGGAGAGACCTGTTCTGGACTGTGCTCCACTCTCACTCCAGTGAGACACACCTTTCCTGTTGACCTTCTAAGTTGTTGGATTAGAAAATTGTTTCACCCCATCCTATGATTAGTTCTGCCACTCCAAAATTTATTTTGAGGCATTATTTTAAAGTTGTTTGGAGGAGCATTTGGGCAGTCTCAGACCCTGCCTTTACTTCTTCATCTTGGCTTCCTCTCATCTTTATTAACCACTTTCTTGTGATTAACAGCCACTGTGCTAAGCTCTTGTGATATAAAAATAAAAGACAAAAACATAGCACTTTCTTTCAAGAAGCTCACATTCTAATGAGGGAGACAGTATACAAACCACCATGTATGTCCAAATGGGAGGTGATCCCAGAGGGAAGGTACTAGCAGTTGGAGGTAGGGAGTGGACATCAGGAAAGACCTCTTCCTTGTAGGTGGACTGACTTGGAATTTGAAGGAAACTAGGGAAGCCAGTAAGTAGAGGTGAGGATGGAGAGCATTCCAGGCATTAGATATAGCTAGTGAAAAGACACAAAAGTTAGAGATGGAATGCCATATTCTGGGCCCAGCAAGGTGGCCAGTGTCACAGGATCTTAAGAGTATTGGAGAGGTATAAAGTATGAAGTGACCTGAAAGGTAGGAAGGAACCAGGTTGTGATGGGCTTTAAAAGCCAAGCAAAGGATTTTACATTTGATCCTAAAGATAATGGGGAGCTATTAGAGCTTATTGATGGAGGGTGGCATCATCTGAATTGTGCTTTAGGAAAATCACTTTGACATCTGAATGGAGGATGGATTAAAGTGGAGACAGACTAAGTAGAAGGCTTTTACAGGGGGCAGCTAGGTGGCACAGTGAATAGAGCGCTGGCCCTGGAATCAAGAGGACCTCAGACACTTAACACAAAACTAGCTATTTGACCATTGGCAGGTCACTTAACCCCAACTGCCCTACCCTCCCCCCCTCCAAAAAAGCAAAAAAAAGGCTTTTACAGTAGTATGGGGGGTGGGGAGGAGCTATGTTACACTGTGAGTAGAAAAAGGAGAGATGGTGCCAAGGGAGAAACAAGAATTTTGGAAACAGGTTGGATGTGTGAGGTGAGGGTGAGGAGTGATTCTGGGTACTTTCACCTATAATAATAACACACAAAATTTAGGGTAAGTCCTTTGTTTGCAGAGTAATCACTGGGAAAAAGCCTTAGGCATTTCAGTTTTGCAAACAGTTCCCAAAGATCGGTCCATCAACCACAATCCTTAGCCTAGGGCCATGTACTTTGAGTGCTCCTGACTTGTCAAATGGAAAATTTCAAGTGATAACCTGTCTAACTTCTAAAAAAATAAAACTCCAATTGCACAAACTAGAAGAAAAAAAAGAATGAGTGTTACTGATGAATTGTGGGTCATTGACATGAAGAGGCCAATCTGATTGTAAGGTCGACAGGAGTTATCCAAGAAGTTCAGGGGAGTCAGGGTTTGGGTTCACAAGTCTGCTTTTGATACTGCCTAGGTGGCTGAATGGAGTGCTGGACCTAGAGTTGGGAACCTGAAATCCTACCTCAAATCTGACTCTATACTATATGATTTACGAGTATAAATCACTTAACTTTTTACAACCTCAGTGTCCTCATCTATAAAATGAGGATAGTAAGAGCATATGGGCAGGTAAGTGGCACAGCGGATATCAGGAAGATCTGAGTTCAAATTCAGCCTCAGACATTTACTAACTGTGTGACCCTGGGCAAGTCACTTAACCCTTTTTGCCTCAGTTTCCTTGTCTGTAAAATGAGCTTGAGAAGGATGGCAAACCACTCCATTATCTCTGCTAGGAAAACCCCAAATAGGGTCATGAAGAGTCAGCCATGACTGAACAACACTGGGCACTGAGGCTGCCCTTGTTGACTTCTCCTTCAGGAAGAAACACAAAGGCAGTGTGGCATAATGGATAGGAAGCTCAGTTCAAAACCTAGGTTCATATATGGCCTCTGACTCTGCTGATAGACTAGGAAAGTTCCTCAGTCTCTCAGTGCTCTGGGTAACTTTCTAAGGCTAGAAAGTTCAGAGAAGGTACCACCTGCATTGGTAGAAGGACTTTCCTCATCCAGGAGTTTCTTATGTCAGTGAAATCATAGGTCTAGTACTTATTCCTTCTAAATCTACAAAAAATGAAGAGCATAGACCAGGTAACATCTAAGGTTGTTTCCAACTTGGGTTTTTGTTTTTTGGGTTTTTTTGCTTTTTGGAGGGGAAATGGTAGGGCAATTGGGATTAAGTGCTTTGCCCAAGGTCATACAGCTAGTTTTTGTGTTAAGTGTCTGAGGCGGTATTTGAACTCTGGTCCTCCTGACTCCGGGGTTGGTGCTCTATTCACTGCACCACCTAGTCACCCTGCCTTTACAATTCTTTGATGCTTATAATCTGTATGGCCTTGGACAAGTCCCTTTACCTCAGCTTCTTCATCTATAATCAGCTATAAAAATTCTTTTTTCCTGTGGCTGTGGTTCAGGCACATGCTAATTATTCTTCTCTGGTGATCATAACAAGCTAATGTATTTTTGAATGTCATTATCATCTTTGCATCTGTCAGACCAAAGAGCAAATGGAGCTGTAGTGTTCTTCTTTGAGAGAGTAATCTCCTGGAGGCTTTTCATGATGGCCCTCCATACATGAAATTGTATTCATTGATCTGTGTCAGGGGATAGGATACTACTCTCAAAATCAAAGCTCTTGCCTTTGAAGATTTTCCAGTGATTTCAATTTTTAAGACCAAAATATTTTTATTATTTAAAATTCATTGACACAAAGTTCCTTTGATCAACCAACTGTAGCCCTTTCTTTTTATCTAGTCTGGTAATCTAGAATTTATAATAAAGCTGGATGAATGCCTTCAAACTCTGAAGCCATGGATGCAGTTATGACTGTTGCTGAGCTGCCTTTTAGCCTAAATTCAGCTGGTTTCAAAAGTAGTAGTATTTGTTTTTTTAAAGCAACAAACTGAAGGAATCACACTGATTTATTCCTTTTGGGATAAACATGCTCTTTATTGATTTTTTTTTCTTCTCCACAGTATATCATAACATTGTTTTGTTTTTCACAATTTTATTGATGCGTTTTCCTATTACACCTCCCTTTCTTGCCTTTCTTCAACCCATTAAACTCTTGCTTATAACAAAGAAAAACAAAAGAGCCAAATTGATCCACGTAGTGGCCATGTCTGATAGTACACTCCATTCTCTCCCTGTTGTTCCTCACATAAAAGGAGTAAGTTTTATCATCTGTCTCCTGGGACTGGCATTGCCAAAGTGGATCTGAGTTTAGCTACTTTTGAGTATTGTTTTCATTATTATAAACAGTGGGTATATTTTTCTCCTATTTCAGTTTACTTTATTACATGTTCATTAATTCATAAAAGTCTTAGGATATTTCTCTGAATTCCTGATATTTGTCACTTTTTTTTTTTGCCTTTTGGAGGGCAATTGGGGTTAAGTAACTTGCATAAGGTTACATGGCTAGTTTTTTTGTGTTAAGTGCCTGAGGCGGGATCTGAAGTCAGGTCCTCCTGACTCTGGGGCCAGAGCTTTACTCACTGTGCCATCTAGCCT
Organism: Gymnobelideus leadbeateri; assembly: GCA_011680675.1. Lineage (NCBI taxonomy): Eukaryota > Metazoa > Chordata > Mammalia > Diprotodontia > Petauridae > Gymnobelideus > Gymnobelideus leadbeateri. The sequence continues at coordinate 1,688,241 of WOXC01007937.1, read as the reverse complement.
CCCTAATTTGTCATTTCTTATAGTGAAATAAGTAACAACATCCTCCCAGTCTCTCAGGTTCACAACCCAAGCATCATCCTGGACTCCTCCCTATTTCTTAGGCCCCGTATCCAAGCTGTAGCCAAGACCTACCCATTTTACCTCTGCAGTATCTCTCAATCTCAAATATGCCCCCTCCTCTGGTCCTGCCACCACTCCAGTGCAAGCCCTCATTACCTCATGCCCAGACTATTGCAGTAGCCTGCTGGTGGGTCTACTTGCCTCAAGTCTCCCCCTACTTCAATCCATTCTCCATTCAGCCACTAGAATGATTTTCTTGAAATGCAGATCTGACTATGCCGCTCCTACTCAATAAATTCCAGTGTCTCCCTATTGCCCCTAGGATCTAATACACAATGTTCCTTTTGGCGTTCAAAGTCCTTCATAACCTAGCCATGCTCCCACCTTTCTAGTTTTCTCTCATCTTATTCTGTGACATGTACTCTTTGCTCCAGTGACACTGGCCTCCTGACTGTTCTGCAAACAAAACACTCCATCTTTCAGCTCTGGATATTTCCCCTGACTGTCCTTTATGCCTGGAATACTCTCTTCCAGTGTAACTACTGACGTCCTTGGCTTCCTTAAGTCCGAATTAAAATACCACCTCCTACAGGAAGCCTTTCCCAACTCCTCTTAATTCTAGCACTTTCTCTTTTTAAATAATTTCCTATTTATCCTGAATATAGCTTGCTTTGTACATATTTGTTTATATGTTGTCTCCATTATGTTGTAAGCTCCTTGAGGTCAGGGATTGTCTTTTGCCCCTTTTATCTCTTTTTTTCTCCCCCCCCCAGTGTCTGGCATACAGTAGATGCTTAATAAATGTTTACTTCATTGAATAGTATTCCACTAAATTAATATACTACAAGTTGTTTAGCCATTCCCCTATCATTGGGTACTTATTCTTTTTTTTTTTCTAATTGTTTAACAGCAAAAAAAAAAAATGCCATTATGAATATTTTGGTGTGTATGAGATTCTTCCTTGTAACTTTTGCTTATTTCTAAGGTATAAATGGTCATACAGAAAATTGAACAGTTGCCCTCTAAAGCCCAGTAGATCTGTCTCTAGCACACTCCTGGTTGGAGGTATATTTTTATGCCTCTTCTCTGAGCCATCTTTGTTCGTTGTAATTTTGCAACATTCACTTTTGATTGTTTTTTGGCAGTTCTTTTTTCCATTTCCATTGTAATAGTTATTGTGAACATTGTTTTCTTGGCTCTGCTGCCTTTACTTTGCATCAGTTCTTACAAGTTTTTTCACTCTTTTCTGTATTGATCATATTTGTTATTTCTTTTCTCTATTAAAAAAACTTTTTTTTTGTTTGCTTTTTGGAGGAGGAAGGTCAGGGCAATAGGGGTTAAGTGACTTGCCCAAGGTCACAAGGCTAATAAGTGTTAAGTGTCTGAGGCCAGATTTGAATTCAGGTCCTCCTGAATCCAGAGCCAGTGCTCTGTTCACTGTGCCACCTAGCCAGCCCTATTTCTTTTCTTATTTAAAAAAACAAACAAACAACCTTTATTTATTTATTTAGTTTTAGTTTTTCAGCATTCACTTTTATAGGATTTTGAGTTTAAAATTTTCTCCTCCTCCTTCCCCTTCTGCCTCCCTAAGATGGTGTGCAATTTATTATAGGCTATACATATATAATCATGCATTAGTTATGTTATAAAGAAGAATTAGAACCAAAGGGAAAAACCTTGAGAGAGAAAATAATATGCTTTGCTCTGCATTCAGACTCCATAATTCTTTCTCATGGTTTGGATAGCATTTTCCATTATGAGTCTTTTGGAATTGTCTTTGATTGTCATTGCTGGGAAGATCTAAGTCTATCAAAGTTGGTCATTGAACAGTGTTGCTGTTACTATGTACAGTGTTTTAGTGGTTCTGCTCATTTCAGTCAGCATCAGTTCACACAAATATTTCCAGGTTTTTCCGAAGTCCCCTCTGCTCATCATTTCTTATGGAACGATAGTATTCCATTATGTTCATATACCACAATTTGTTCAGCCATTCCCCAATTAATGGTCATCCCCTCAATTTTTAATTTTTGACCTCAACCAAAAGAGCTGCTATAAATATTTTTGTACATATGGGTCCTTTTTCCATTTTTATGATCTCTTTGGGTTACAGACCTAGAAGTTATTGCAGAGTTAAAGGGTAGTTCTGGTATTGTTCCAAATTGCTCTCCAGAATGGTTGGATCAGTACACAACTCCAGCAACAGTGCATTAGTGTTCCAATTTTCCCACATCTTCCCCAACATTTATCATTTTCCTGTTTAGTCATGTTAGACAATCATATTTATTGTTTCTTATAACACTGTGATAATCTGTTATATTCATGTACCACCATTTGTTTAGCCATTCCCCAAATTCAAGTCTTGCCTATTTTCTAAAGCCTTTTCAAATGCAACCATCACCCTATGACCTTCCTTGATTTTTACTACCTACAAGTTGCTTATGTATACTTTTATGCATTCATCATGTAATATGTATTATTGTTGTTGTTGAGTTGTTCAGTCATGTTTGATTCTTGGTAACCCTATGTAGGATTTTCTTGGCAAAGATACAGGAGTGGTTTACCATTTCCTCCTCCATTGGATAAGGCAATCAGGGTCACAAGTCTGGATTTTAACTCAGGTCTTCCTGATTCTAGGCCCAGTGCTCTATCCACAAGCCTTCTGGTTGCCTCCAAGATGTATAATATACTTGTATGTATATGTATTGTATCACCTACAAGATTAGGAGAAAATCATTGAAGGCAGGGACTATATCTAATTTAACCACCAACTTCTGACATAAAATTCTGTACATAGTAGGTTCTTAATGATTTCCAGAAAAATTAAAATTATATCAAATTATATCATAATTATAATTACATTATATTAAAATTATTCAGCAGAAGTTTTTTCTCTGAATGGATCAAGAACCTTCTTTCCTTTATGTTCTGTAGAACATTAAGGGGAATGACATTAATATTTCTTGAATACTGAGTTACTGATAGTGCCTAAGGGTCATGATTCTGAATAAAGTACTATAGCTATGGATATTAAAGGTGTTGGAACTGAGCAGAATCTATATTAAATCCAGAACATGCATTGTGAGTGACTTTTTGGTAAAAAATTCTTGATATTAGTTCATATAAGGAAAGCATGACATAATTCTGTTGAAAACTGTATTATTGAAATTTATTATATTTAGAGAAAAAAAAGACTAGGCCCTTTATAGTCCCCTGAAGCAGGGCACTTAGCAATGGGTAGAGCATTTTTAAAAAATGTTAAAAAATTATGAAGATTTATTAATCTCTTTCATTCATTTATAGCTGTTTGGGAAGTAGGTGATATAGCACATAGAGTACTGGACCTGGAATCAGCAGGACCTGAGTTCAAGTCTAGCCTACGGTAATAGCTGTATGACCCTAAGTAAGTCATTCAACCTCTATTTGCCTTAACTTCCTCAACTCTAAAGTGGGTATAATAATAATACCTACTTCCTAAAGTGAGGATCAAATAGGATATTGGTAAGAGTGTGTTTAGCACAGTGTTTGGAACTATAAAAATGCTTATTCTCTCAGGCGGCGGCGCGGCGGCTTGGTGGTACAGTGAGTAGAGCACTGGCCCTGGAGTCAGAAGGACCTGAGTCCAGATCCGGCCTCAGACACTTGACACACACAAACAAAAACCTAGCTGTGTGACCTCGGGCAAGTTACTTAACCCCAATTGCCCTCCAAAAAGCAAAAAAAAAAAATGCTTATTATCTCGCTCCATCCCCTTGTAAGCCACTCATGGTTGGTGTATTAATTTTTTTATCTCTGGAATTAAAAATGGCATAAGCAGAATCCTGGTATCTTGGCAGACATCAAACACTAAGTTACAGAACCTCAGTTCCAAGAACTCTGGATTGGAAGGAACCCCAGATATTGTCAGGTATGGTCTGGTTCTACCCATACCTAAATGACTGTCCCCTCTACCATGTCCCTGGCCCAATTAATAGTTCATACTACTCTTGGCCCTTTTTACTTTCTCTTACAATTATTCTACAAGTCTTATCTTTTCTACTGGGTTGCAAATTACTGGAGGACTAGAGTCCATATATTTTTGCATGTCAGTAGTCCTCACTAGGCCTTAGAGGGAGTTAGGTGCTTAGCTGAAAAGGGAGGTGAGATGGGGAGAGAAGTATGTTTGGAATGGTCAGTAGATTGTCCCAAATTCTTCAGGAAGCAGGGAGTTTCAGTGAGCTTCAAGCTAGCTATCAGAAAAAACCCTAGTTTGGAAAGAGATCAGTATTGGAAAGAGACCAGCATTCATGTGACCTGATTTTTTTTCCTGTTTTTTTTTTTCTGTTTCTGTCCTGGAAGAGAAGGGATGAAGTTCAGGGAAAGCCAGTTTAGTGTTGAGGCTGAGCTGGGACAGACCATGGGGAGTAGCTCAAGTCAGAAGGGACAAAGGCCAAGGGGAGCTGTAATGAAACTTTGATTTACTGCCTCTCAGGGGTTCACAACTGAAGCAATCTAGTTCCCTGGAAAACTCCATTGGAGAAAAGATGCTTTGCTGAAGTTTGAAGGACCACTTTTCCCCTTTTGACCTTACAAGTGATCCAGTTGGTCATACCCATTAGATCTGGGGGCCAAATCCAGCCTGCTGCCCAAATCCAGCCTGCTGCCTACATTTTATAGGGTCTTCAAGCGAAGAATGGTTTTTACATTTTAAATACAACAAAATTTTATTTCAAAGTGTAAAAACCTTTCTTGGCTCAAAGGCCCTACAAAAGCAGGCTGATTCTCATACATAGTCTACCCACCCCTGTGCCAGAGCAGCGGTTCACAAAGTGTGGTCTACAAACCCTCAGGGCTACCCCAGCCCCTTTCAGTGGGTCCTTGGTTAAAACTATTGTTGTAATAATACATTATTTACATATTAAAATACACCTCCCTCTTCCAACTTCATATCTGTGTGAGGCTGGATTTTCTTTTATACTTCAAACAACATCTCACAACAGATTGAATGTAGAAACATATGAAAAACCAGCTGTCTTCTGTTAGACCACTATTTAAGAGATTTATCAAAAAAAAAATGGGGCATGCTTCTTACTAAATCTTTTTTGTTTTAGAAAATACAGTTTTTAAGAATAAAAATGTTATTATTTGTGTTAACATGTTTATTGTTTTTTACATGACTTAATATTTTTAAAATTTATCAATTTAATATCTAATATGGTAAATATCAGTAGCTATAACCCACACAAACAAAAGCCTTTTATGGTCCACAATAATTTTCAAGAATATAAAGGGGTTCAGAGACCAAAGAATTTGAGAACTGCTGTTCTAATGGTTATTAAAGAGTCCTAATTATAATAGGCCTAGTCCCTTGGAGTCATAGAATTGTCTTCCTTCCCCTACTTCCCCTTCTTCCCCTCCAACATGTAGAGGTGGAAGGTTAAGAAGTGTGTTAAGCTGGCTGAGGGAAGCACCTTCAGTTTTCTTCAATGGATGGTTCATCTGCTGAGGCCCTTCTCCTATATCAGGGTCAGAGGCTTCCTGAGACCTGAGATAAGCAGAAAGCAAATGAGAGAGAAAGAGAGGAAGAAGACAGGAGAAAAGAGAGGAGAGAAGGGGAAAGGAGAAAGGAAGGGAAAAGAAAGAAGAGGAAAGAAAAGAGAAGGAAGAGAGGGGAGGGACAGGAAGGGGCTAATGAGTGAGATCTGAATTTCAACTAGCAGTACGTGCTAAATCCATACTAACAAAGGACCTCTAATTGATGTTGGTAGCAGAACGGGACCTGTAAAGCAGGAAGTGGTAAATATTTTCAGGTACTTGAGATGACTGAAATTTGTGAACAAGGCCTTGTGTCACAGCTTAGACCAGGCTTTTCTAAAAGACCAAAGTCGGGGAGAGGGCTGCCAAGGCAGCATGGTCTCTTTAAAGTTCTACCGCAGTTACAGAGACATTGTCAGAATCAGTTGACTCTAACTGCTTTTGCTTCATCATCTGATGCCATGCTTTTAATTTATCCTTCATGTGAATATCTCCCAACTATTTATCTTCAACCTTGACCTTGCTTCTAAACTCCAGACCCACATTTCCAACTGTCTACTAGACATAGAATCATAAGTCTTAGATGTAAAGCTGGGAAGGAACTTTATTTATTATTTATTTATTAGCCCAATTCCTTTTTTTTTTTGTTGTCTTTATTAAATTTGTTTACTTTTAGTGTACAAGATTTATTTCCACAATTCCTTGAGTTTCAAATTTTCTCTCCCTCCCCTCCCCCCCCACCATGGCAGCATACAATCAAGTATAGTATCAGCAAATACTTTCACATTAGACTTTAGTCAGGTTATAAAGAAGGATTGTATCAGATGGAATGAACAATGGGAAAGAGGAAACAAAACCAAACAAGAAAAAGAGCAGGTAGTTTGCTTCAGTCTGGATTCAAACTCAGTTCTTTCTCTGGATGTAGACCTCTCTCTCCATCATGAAACTTTTGGGGTTGACTTATAACCCTGAATTACTGAGAAGAGTCCAATCTATCAAAGTTGATTGTCACACATATGCTGTGTCTGTAATTGTGTACAAATTCTCCTGGCTCTACTCTTCTCATTCAGCATCAGTTCATATAAGCCTCTCCAGGTAGATATGAAGTCCATCTGTTCCTCAGTTCTTATAGCACAATAGTATTCCATTACATGCATATACCACAACTTGTTCAGCCATTCCCCAATTGATGGGCACCCCATTAATTTCCAATTCTTTGTACCACAAAAAGAGCTGCTATAAATATTTTTGTACGTATGGGTCTTCCTCCCACTTCTATGATCTCTTTGGGATATAACCCTAGAAGTGGTATTGCTGGGTGAAAGGGTATGAAATTATTTATAGCCCTTTGGGCATAATTCCAGATTGCTCTCCAGAATGATTGGATCAGTTCACAACTCTACCAGCAATGCATTAGTGTTCCAATTTGTCCACATCCTCTCCAGCATTTGTCGTTTTCCTGTTTTGTTATCTTAGCCAATCTGACTGGTGAGGTGTGGTACCTCAGAGTTGTTTTGATTTGCATTTCTCTAATCAATAGTGATTTAGAGCATTTTTTCATATGCTTATAGATATCTTTAATTTCTTCCTCTGAAAACTGCCTGTTCATATCCTTTGACCATTTATCAATTGGGGAATGACTTGAATTCTTATAGATTTGACTCAATTCTCTGTATATTTTAGAAATGAGTCCTTTATCAGAGATATAGGTTATAAAAATTCTTTGGGAAGGAACTTTAGAAGTTATGTAGATCCTCATTTTATTGATGAGGGACCAAAAAAGTTTAATTAATTGACCAAGGTCATACAGAGAGTAAAATCCAGAGTCAGTATTTGAATTCAGTTCCAAATCCAGTGCATCTTTTACTGAACCACATGGTCTCTCTTTCTCCACTTAGATATTCCATTGGAGATTTAAACTAAACATTCTGAAACTATTCTTTCCCACAAATCTGCTTTTCCCTGACCTCTCTGTTTCTTTCATTGTTTGCTGAATGGATGAAAGATCTGGACTGGAGAGCACTCCAACACCAGGTTTTGTTCAGTTATAATTTACTTATAGTGAATGCTATTGTGTGCAAGAACACCTCTCTCCAACCCCTACTTTGTACCTCTTGCTTTGTGAACAGTATAGGCATAGCTCAGAGATATTGCAAGTTTGGTTCCAGACCACTGCAATAAAGAAAATAATCATAATAAAGCGAATCACACAATATTTTTTGTTTCCCAGTGCATATAAAAGTCATATTTACACTATATTGTAGTCTATTAAGTATGCAGTAGTATTGTTTAAAATTTTTTTGAATATTTTAATTAAATTCTTTATTGCTAAAAAACGCTAACCATCATCTGAGCCTTCAGTGAGTCATAATCTTTTTCCTTGTGGAAGATCTTGCCCTCAGTGTTAATGGCTGCTGACTGATTAGGTGGTGGTTGCTGAAGTTTAGGGTGACTGTCCAATTTCTTAAAATAAGACAACAATGAAGTTTGTTGTATTGATTAACTCTTCGTTTCACTTGAACACTTAGAGGCTATTGTAAAGTTATTAATTGGACTAATTTCAATACTGTTGTGTCTCAGAGAATAGGGAAGCTGAAGGAGAGGGAGAGAGATGGAAACGGCTGGTCAGTGAAGCAGTCAGAACACACACAGCATCCATGGATTAAGTTCACCATCTTACATATGAGTGTGGTTTGTGGCACCCCAAAGAAATTACAATAGTAAAATCAAGGATTCCTGATCACAGATCACCATAACAGATATAAAAATAATGAAAGAGTTTGAAATATTGTGAGAATTACCAAAATGTGATGCAGAGACATGGTATGAGCACATGCTGTTGGAAAAATGGTTCCAACAGGCTTGCTTGACACAGGGTTTCCATAAACCTTCAATTTGCAAAAAATGAAATATCTGTGAAACTCAATAAAGCAAAGCACAGTAAAATGAAGAATGTCTGTAATTGAATCAGTACTACCATGACTGCTGAGAAAAGATGACTTCACTCACCATTCCAAAGCCTCTACCTAGATAATACTTACCTATATGTATTGTCTCACCCATTAGAGTGTAAGCTCTCTGAAGGCAGGTACTCTATGTTATATAGTTAGACTGTTATGCAGTAGGTGTTTTAAAAATTGCTCATTCATTCATTCACTCATTTGGTGAGTTAAGAAATAGAGGCTGGTAGATAGAATAGATTAGATACACTTTATACAGAAGCAAAGAAACACAGTAGCTTAGTGTTTGATAAATCCAAAGACCTTAGCTATGGGTAAAAACTCCGCATTTGACAAAAACTGTTGGAAAAATGGGAACACTAGTCAAAAGGAGGTATAGACCAACATCTCACACTGTTTACCAAGATAAGCTCCAAATGGCTACATGACTTAGGTAATAATAATGAAAGAAGGAAAGAAGGTATGTCCTTGTACTCACTGAGCTCCCATTCTATTGAATGGGGATGACAAGATGTTTAAAAATGTACCTATAAAAAAAATAAAATAGAAATGTACCTATAAGACATATACAGTGTAAACAGAAGGTAAGCTTAGAGGGGAGATATGAGAAGATTGGGAAAAGCATCTCACAGATGGTGGAATTTCAGCTGAGTCTTGAAGGAGGCCAAGAAAACCAATGGGAAACGTTCTACAGAAAATTTATGCCACAAGGCTAGAATTCAGGAAAGATTAGAACTGAATATATAGATCTGAAAATCATCTGTATATAAATAATAGTTGAATTCATGGCCACTGATAAGACCACTGAGAGTGTAGAAAAAGAAGAAAGGCCCAAAGTCAGGTTATTGAGTATACCCACATATAGAGATGGAGCAGGGCTGAAGGTAACCCAGCAAAAGAGATTGGGAAGGAGGGTCCAGACTAGGAGGAGAGCCAGAAGAGACTTGTGTCAAAAATCCCTTGGGGTGGTGGGAGTGAAGTTGGGTAGTATCTAGGCAAAGGGAGTGGTCAACATGTCTGATGTAGCAGAAAAGATCATTAAATTTGGCAACTAAAAGATCCAAAATAACCTTGAAGAAAGCAGTTTTAGTTGAGTAAGAAGGTAAAATGCCATATTGCAATAGTTGACAAGTGAGTGAAGAGATAAAAGTGAGGCAAAGTGTGTAAAATACTTTTTTCTTTTCTTTTTTTTTTAAAGGAAGTTGACTATGAAAGTGAGGAGAGAGAGAGAATGATAGCTTGAGGGGATGACAGAATTAAGTTGCTATTGGTATGGAGGTCAGGCCAGTTTTGAAGTCTATTTAGTATTGCCAATTGGCCACCAGACTTAGTTTAATTCATAAACCTATTTCACAGGATTGTTGGGGGAAAGTTCTCTGCAAGTCTTAAAAGAACATACAAATCTGAGTTATTGTTAAACTGAGTAATTTGAACTGAATGATCTTCAAAGTCCTTTTCAGCTCAAAAACTATGTGATTTCCAGGGGTGTGTTAGTGTAATGTTAGTGGGGTGTAAGATCCTCCCTGCCCATTAATAGACTCCTCACAGAGCCCATTAAGGGAAGCTTGCTTGTAGTAAGGCTTTCATGCCTTATGCTAGTTTCTAATTAGACACTGAGTCAGGAGGGTTGTAATGCCTTTTGGCTCTGAGTATGTATGCTCTGAGTTGGCATTTTGCTTTGGGGGCTTGCTTGTGACCAGGATCTTGTGATTCCATGGTCGAGATTCTGAAGTGGCCATTTGTTCAGAACTCCCGGGGTGGCTAGATGGTGCAGTGAATACAGCACTGGTCCTGGAGTCAGGAGGATCTGAGTTCAAATCCGGCCTCAGACACTTAACACAAGAACTAGCTGTGTGACCTTGGGCAAGTCACTTAATCCCAATTGCCCTCCAAAAAAGCAAAAAACCCCAAAAAACCAAAAAAAAAAAAAAAAAACCAGAACTCCCTGACTGCTCAGATGTAAAGGTTTTCTTGATCCAGGGATGTATGTAAAGTGTATAGTTGATTCAGGTAGTCAGAACCCTGTCTGTTGGTCTTTATTTCTCTGCTTGTATTTTCTCTGTTTATATTTTTTCTGAACTTCAGCTTGCTGACTTTTCCCCTAAACTAGTGGATGTGATTTAAAAAGATTATTGACCCCTTTTTTGTAAAGCAAATCTAAGAACCTATGCTAGCAGTTATCTGGGGTATGCCAGTGTGGTTGCTGCTACAGTGAGACACCCTATCCTTGGGAGGGAGTAGATAGTGTTAGCTGGATAAAACAGTCCCCATGGTTCTGCCCAACTTAGCTCAGTCCTCCAGGCTTATGATATTAGAATCAAATTGACTTTTCTGTCTCCTTCACCCTACATATCCTGCCTGGTTCTTGGTCCTATTACTTCTAGTTCTGCAATGAAACTGCCCTACTTCAGGTTCCTATCTCTTCTCATCTAGACTATTATAATAGCCTCTTATTTTATCTTTTTCAGTATTTTATTTTTCCCCAATTACATGTAAAAACTACTTTCAACATTCCTTTTTAAAAATTGAGATCCAAATTCTCTATTATAGCCTCTTAACAGGCCTCTTTCCTGTTTTTCTCCCCTTTCCAATCCACCATCCATATGGTTGCCCAGAAACTTTTATTGGTTCCCCATTGTCTATCAAAAAAAAGTTTAATTTGTGATTGAGGTATTTAAGACCTTAGGCAATCTGGTCTCAATTTACCTATTAGCCTAATCTCAACAATCTTCCTTCCTCTTTATACCCTACATTTTAGCCAGATTGGACTAGATACATCTCCATTTTCTTGACCTACTGTGTCCGTGTCTTTTTGCCTTTGTTGTTCCCCATGCCTAAAATGATTTTTCCTATCTATCTTCAACTATTGAAATCCCTCCCATTCTTTAAGGTCCAATTCAGATGGCATCTCCTTCATGAAGCCTTCTGTAGCGATTTGACCTATCTCTCCCTCCTGTTTGTAATAACATTTTGCTTGTGTTTCTTTTACCCCTCTCCTACTTTGATTTGTATCAGACTTGTATATATAATTTGTATCCCTCACATTAAACTAAAAGCTCCTTGAGAGTAGGGACTATGCTATTTTTTTTATCTTTGCATCCCTAATGGCTAGTAGAGGATAGACTCTAATAAATATTTATAAACTTGAATTAGCAAAGGGGGATATTTCAGTGGCGTTTTTAGAATAATAAACTATGCTGGAGGAATATTCAACCACATTTTAAAAAGACTCAAGTATAGAGATTCTTTTTCATAAAAAATTTTTTAAATTTATTTATTTATTTGTTTGTTTGTTTGTTTTGAGAATAGAGATTCTTAACCTGGGGTTTGTGAACTAACTGGCTCTTAAACCTATTTTGGTAGCTGTATTTCAATATGATTGCTTTCCTTTGTAATCCTATATATTTTATTTATTTATTTGCTTTTTTTTTTTTTGGAGGGCAATTGGGGTTAAGTAACTTGCCCAAGGTTGCACGGCTAGGTTTTTGTTTGTGTGTGCGTTAAGTGTCTGAGGTCGGATTGGAACTCAGGTTCTTCTGACTCCAGGGCCGACGCTCTACTCATTGCGCCACCTTGCTGCCCCCCTATATATTTTATTTTATGCATTTAAAAACATTATTCTGAGGCTTCACCAGACTGCCAATGTTTCCGTGATAAAAAGACCTATTATATTTGTCTTTTCTCTGGGCCTCAAGACAAACTTCCTCCAGTCCCACTGTTTTGGTTATACTATAGCCGCCAACCTTATCTTTGGCCTTGGAATAGCACTCTCAAGGTTTTCTGGCTACCATCCTACTACCATTCTCCTACTAGACAGAAGTTCCCAAACTTATTTGGCCCATCATCCCCTTTTCAGAAAAATATTGCTTAGTGCCAGTGTGGTTGCTGCTACAGTGAGACATGGAAATCTACTTTCTTTAATCTTGCATTGAAATTCTGATGATGCAATATTACATCATTTAACTATATAGCATCATATTGTAAACAAGTCATTACACACACATATTCCTGCTGATGCGTGCTGGACTTACCCACAATGCACCACATGCTCACTTGCCAACACTTGTTTGTTAAGACCTGTTATCGAACTTGACCACTGATCAGTTATAGCTTGTTATTTGTGTGTTTACTTGGAAAATAATGTAATCACTATGACTTTAACTCTGTTACACAACAGATGAAATGTGTACAAATGGTTTTTCAAAAATTTCTCTTCTTTCCTTGCTTCCACCTTCCCCCCCTTATTTTTATTCAATGCCCCCCAGTTGCACCTAAGGCTACTACCAACCCCCTGGATCATTCCAGCACTCCCAGGGGGCAGTATCACCCACCTTGGGGACATCTAAGAGCTACCATAATAGATACCATATCCCCAAATCCAGGGGGCTATGGTATATGCTTTGTATGCCTCTGGACTCCATCACCCATACTCCCTAGTGCCTTTCCCACTGACTCTCTCAGGCTCCTTCAACAGCCTCTTCCCCCAAAAAAAAATTTGAAAAAGCCCATTAGATTATAAATTTCCTAAGGGCAAGGACTGGCTTTTGTCTTCTTTTTGTATCCCTAGCATAATGCCTGGATACATGGTAAGTACTTAATAGGTTTATTGATTGAAAATAGAACTAATCTGTGAGGTGAGAGAGGAAAGTGGCAGGAGGAGATGGGGAGAGACAGGGTGGGGTAAACTATCTCATGTAGAGGAAGCAGGGGGAAGTAGTTGCAGGGGAGGGGAAGAATAGGAAGGCAAAAAGGCGAAACTACATTCTCATTGAATTTGGTTCAGGGAGAGAATGACACACATACTAGGTGGGACAGCTCAACCTACAGCAGAATGGGGGGAAGGGGGATGAGAGGAGGGATGATGGATGGGAGGGCATCCTTGGGGGGAGGAGAGGTTGGAGGTACCCACTGTGGAAGACGGACAGGATCAAGTAGGGAATGGACCAGGTGGGGGGTGGGAGGGAATTATAAGCAGCCTTGTACAATATATCTACTATGATAATGTTTTGCATAGCTAGACATGTACAACATATACTGAATTACTTATCTCCCCAGAGGGAATGGGTGACAAGGGAGGAAAGAAATGGATCTGAAATTCAAGGTCTCAAGATTAAATGTTTCAAATATATATAAATACTATTAAAAAAAAGAAAATAGAACTAATCATCAAAAATTATTTTATTTATTCACATAATGAAGAATTCCCAGGATTGTCTGGCAAAAAGACAGGCAAGGACAAAGACTGTAGTGCCTAGAAGTAATATCCCTATGTTTCTGTTACCATCCCATCTTTACCAGCATTTAATGGTTTTTATTCCTGGTTCTTTAGAGCAACTTCAGTTCTTGAATCCTTCTTATGAATCAAATGAGAGTTCCAGATGAATACTTGTGATTGCTGCCAGTCCTGGGCTTTCTTTCCAGGCCTGGAGTTTCTTCTCCAGAGCCTGGCACACTTTTGATGGTTGTAACCAAGTGGGCCATACCTTTAGCATGGCCCCAGAAAGAAGGTGGCTGATGGGGGCCCTAGGAGAGCCAGAGATAGGTAGGAAAGATCCAGAAAAACTTAGATGGGCAGTTTCTGTGAAAGCTGTTTTCTAGACCTACATGAAATAGATTTATAAAGATTACTGTTTGTTTGCTGGCTCACCATTCCAGTCTGGATCCAGATGTTTCTAAGTTTGCACATGAGGGGATTTCCCTCATTACCCTTCAAAAGAAAAAAAAATGTAAAGCTGGGCAGGGATGGAGAAAAACAGGGAGAGGAGGAAGGGATTGACTACAATGGACAGAGTTTGTGTTCAGAGGGGCAGGGTGTCAGGATGCTGTATATTCCTGGTTCCAATTTTGAAATGGTTTGGGGTAAATGGAAATGCTGGGGTCTATACTAGACCATGAGTGTATACAGTGATTCTTGGGCCCAAAGAAAGAAGCCTAGGGGTTTATTTCTTACCATGTAGAAACCTCTCATGTCAGTAGCAAATATAGCACAGAAAATATCTGGGGAATAGATTCTATTAGACAGTTGACAACAGATAGTCTAGTCAAAGAAGGGTATCTCTACCTCCTGTAGGGTGAAAGGGGGAAATAGCTGCAGAGGCGAGACAGAAAAGTTGAGTTAGAGCTGGTGAGATGGATCAGGGCTGCCACAGCCCTGACAGTCAAAAGGCAGGCATGGGTCAAGGGCTGTAATGAGAGGAGAAACCATCAGACAGTTTATTTCTAGTCATCTGTGCTAGCAAAGGTTTACAATTGTTCAGAAAAGCCCAGACATTGGATAGCCCCAAATTAATTCATTTTTGGCTTTGAAATGTTGTGCTAACCACATCTAAATATGAAGTACTGAGAAAACATGTTTCTGACAATATAATGAAGCTCTACTGTAAAGCACCTGCCTCAGACAGCTCTATAAGACTGTTTCTCTTCCCTTTCTGTCTCCATGGATAGACTCCTTCCCAGTCCATCCTGGGGATGCAGGGAATTACTTCTCAGACTAATGCAAAGCACCAGCCTGCACAGAGCAAAGAACAGCTTGGTATCTTTCATATTTATAATTTCCTTTGGGGAGGTCAGTTTGACCTCTAAGGATTTTCTTTTCTAAATAAATAATAGTAATAATAGCTAGCATTCACATAGTGCTTTATGGTTTGCAAAGTGCTTTTACATATGACCCATTTGATCCTCACAAATAACCCTGTTGTTTTCTTGTCTTGTTTCTTTTGCAACGTGGCTAATATGGAAAAATGTTTTGCATGATTGAATGTGTATTATCTATAACAAGTTGCTTGCCCTCTCTCCCGGATCTATTTTCCAGGTCAGTGGTTTTTCCCATGAGATATTTCACATTGTCTTCTAATCTTTCATTTGTTTGGATCTGCTTAACAGCATCTTGATTTCTCATAAAGTCATTAGCTTCCATTTGCTCCAGTCTAACTCTGAAGGAATGAATCTCCTCAGTGAACTTTTGAGATTCTTTTTCCATCTGGCAAATTCGACTTTTTAAGGCATTCTTCTCCTCATTGCCCTTTTGGGCCTCCTTTGCCATTTGAGCTAGTCTATTTTTTAAGGTGTTGTTTTCCTCAGTCAGGCTGTTGACCCTCATTTCATACTTTTCCTGCATCCTTCTCATTTCTCTTTCCAATTTTTCCTCCACTTCTCTTATTTGATTTTTAAAGTCCTTCTTAAGGTCCTCTATGGCCTGCAACCCGCTCATGTTTTCCCCTGGGGCTTTTGGAGCAGGACTTCTGACCTCACAGTCCTTTTCCCGCTCTATGCCCCCAAAATAGGAGTCTAGGGTTGCATTTTTCTGTTTCCTTTGCCTTGGCATGTTGCCACTTAATTGCTTGACTTTTGGGCTTGTTGCCACACTATGGCTTTAAGGCCAGATAGAGGAATTTTCGTCCCGAACGTGTGGGGGGGGACTTCTGTTTCTGGGAAGCTGTAAACTCACCCACGACTTCCACCCTAGATCACAATCCAGATCCAGGAAGGTTAAAGCAAGAGCTATTACCCCCCAAGACTGATCGCTGGATCTCCCTACAATTCACAGGCCAGGAGCTGGAGCTGCCTCTGAAAACTACAAAATGGCGTGTCTCTTCAGAGGCTTCCAGCCCCCAGGGGAGGGAGCCGACGAATTCCCCAAATACTAGTCCCAAAGTCCATAGGACACTAACCTCTTACTTTGTCCTAGGCATGTCTATGTTGATAGCATCGCCACAGCTGCTGGTGTTCTGGGGTTTCTCCAGCCCACTGCTGGCCCTGCCACCCTGGGGCTAAAACCTTGGCTCAGGGGGACCTCGGCTCCGCTGGGCTCGGCTGGGCTCCCCGCGCTCTGCACACTGCGTGCTGCTGGCTCCCAGACCTCTGCACTGGTCCTTCCTGCAGGGCTGCTGGGCTGTCCTCAGCGGGAGGTTAGCTTCTCTGTGTCGTTCTGTGGGTGCTGGGGCTCCAGAAGTTGTTCAGAGTCCCCTTTTACATAGTTTGGGGGGAATCTGGGGGCAGAGTGGCTTGGATGAGCTGTTTCTACTCCGCCATCTTGGCTCCGCCCCCCGTTGCTTGCCCTCTCAAGGGGGAGGAAGAAGGTAGAGAGGGAGAGAATTTGGAGTTAAAATTTAAAAAAAATTTTTACATGTAATTGAGAAAAAAAACCTACAAATAAACCTGTGAGTAGGTGCTATCATTATCTCCATTTTTACAGATGGTGAAACTGAGGTCTATAGAGATTTAGTGACTATTCATGGTCACACAGCAGGTAAATTTCAGAGGCAGAATTTGAACTCAGGTCTTCCTGATTCCAAGTACTGTATTCTATTATAGGATTGTAGAGTAGGAACAAGAGTAAAAGTATCCAAGAAAGGGGAAACAAGAGGACTAAATAAGTGAAAATAACATATCAAGTTAACAAGAAACTAGAAAATGGATTTACTGAAAATGAATGGCAAATCTAGACCTAGTTTCATCATCTTTAAAAGGAAGGGGGTGGTAGGACCTTATGAGCTTGAATAAGGAGTGCTCTGATACAGTCACATGTATTAGAATCGCCACTATTTGAAGTTCTAATTATGTAATATGTGGTTATTGGTTCTAGCCCACTAGAAATGAACAGTATGAATTTAAATAATGTGACCACTTTAGGAGGATTAAGGAGCAGCAATAATATCAATAATAATTAATAATAATAGTAGCTAATGTGCATATGATATATGTATACATGCACACATATGCACATATACAAAGCTATAGACAGAGTGCTTACTGTTTACCAGGCTCTGTGCTTTACAGATATTCTCTTATTTGATCCTCACAACAATCCTGGGAGGTAGGTGCAATTACTGTCCCCATTTTATAGCTGAGAAAATTAGGACAGAGAGAAGTTAAGTGGCTTGGTCACCCAGCTAGTAAGTGGTGGAGGCTGGATTTGGATCCAGACTCTGCATTCTATTTATTGTACCACCTGGCTGCCTCTGCATTACCCTCTATTCCTCTTTTAGCCTCACCCCACATATTCAGTTACCAAATCTTGTAGATTCAGTAGCTCTTGTCTCTTGTCTCTCTTGTCTCCTTCTCTTCAGTCATGTGGCCACCATGCCTGTCAGCTCTCCTCACTTCACCTGGACTATCACAGTAACCTCCTAATCAACCTCCCCATCTCTAGTCTCTCCCCTCCCCAGTCTATCTCATGATTTCCAAATGAATATTCCAAAGCACATGATTGTGTTGTGTCCCTGCTTACCAAGCTCTAGGGGCTCTTGATGGACTAATAGGATCAAATTCAGCTCCTGTGTTTGTCCTTTAAAGCCCTCACAACCTTACTCCAATGGACCTTTTCAGATTTATTCTGTATTATTTCTTTTCACGCATACCAACATCCTAAAAAACTGGCCTTTTTGTGGTCTTGTTTCTTTGTGACATTTCTCCTGTCTCCCATTTCTGGGCCTTGGCATAGACTGACCCCTATGCCTGGAATGTACTCCCCTTTCCCCTCCACCTCTTAGAATCCTTACTTTTCTTCGAGTCTTAGCTCAAGCATGATTTTCTGAATGAGACCTTTTCTGATCCCCCAATTTCCTTGTATTTGTTTTATATCTATCTATCTTTCTATCTATCTATCTATTTATCTATCTATTTTTTATCTCACATATATATATTTTTATTATATCTATATTTTTGTGTATGTATATATTGCATATACATGTGTGTATATCTGTGTATTTCTATTATCTATCTGTCTGTCTATCTGTGTCCATGTTGTTTTCCTTTCAATAGAATGTAAGCATCTTGAGGGCAGGGATGTTTTCATTTTTGTGTTTGTATCTCTAGCACCTGGCACAGTAGCATAGTAAGTTAATAAATGCTTATTGATCAATTGAAGCAGAATACTAGGACTGTAAGATGGGGGTAATTCTATTTGCACTACTCGCCTCCCAGGAATGTTGTGAGGAATTCCACTTAAAATGATGCTCCATCCACAGACTGGAAGGGATGGGCCTAGACAGAATAGAGTTTTCTTCCCTTGATTCCCCATCCCACAGTGCCTGCAGACTCTTCTCCATCTCTAGCAGCTTGCCATCCCCCTTCCTCTCTCCATTCCACCCCAGTTGTGATTCCAGAACCTGACTCCTCTGGGCCCCTTTCAGTTCTCCCATTCCTCAGTTTTGCTGTCTTTCCACATAGGACCTGCTTTACCTGACTCTAGATTATTCTTGACACCAGAGGAAGTCAAGAGAGGAGGGGAAAAGTAAAACACAGGAGGGTTCTCATTACAGTAACATTGCAATTCTCTGATGTTGCTGCTTAAGGAAGCGCTTGGAGAGTGAATTTTCCTGCTAACTGAAACTTATTAATTTAAAGGTCCCCATTTTTCCTCCAACCACTTAGATCAAATCATGGCTAAACTCTGTATACATGTCTGAGCCTTTCTAATTAGAGCTTTTCCCACAGAACTGTGCTGAGTTTTATAAAGCTCAGGTGATGTTCAGGAGCTATTGAGGTATTTGGGGCTGACAACTCACATCCGCTGTGTTCTCCTGCCTGCTTTTAATAGTTTTTTTTTGTCTCCTTCCCCAGCTGACAGTTTTCCCCTTTTGCTGCTTTCAGAGTGCCTTTCATAGTTTAATCATGTTCCCTCCCCTTCCATTTTACTATAGTCTGGAAAAGCAGATGACTAATCTTGTTAGAAGGAGGTATAAGCAGCCCTGCTACAAAGTCATGAAACTTTGGAGACAAAAACAATCTGGATGTTTCCACGAAAAAGTCAATATACTCATCCATTTGGGTTTCAGTTAACAGTCAGTAAAATAGGACAAGTTTACAACTATGTGTGCAGGCAGATGGAACAATAGATAGAGTCACACTGGGGGCCTGGAATACGAAAGCCCTGAGTTCAACTCTAGCCTCTGCTGCTTACTAGTTGAGTGACCCCTAGACAAGGCACTTAACTTCAGTTTGCCTCAGTCTCCTCATCTGTAAAATGGGAATAATAATAATACCTACCTCCCAGGATCAAATGAGATCATTGTAAAGCACTTTATAAACCTTAAAGTACTATCTAAATTTTAGTTATTATAATAATTATAATACTTAATAATTAGTACTAGTATGATAGTACATTCTTACTATTATCTCTCCCCTCCATAGACTGGGCTCTCCTATCTGTAGCATGATCCGATAGGAAGAGAGCAGCATTTAGTGTCAGAGGACCTGGGCTGAAATCCTTTCACTGATACTTACTAGCTGTGTGACCTTGGGCTAGTCACTTAACCCTGTTGCCTCAATCTCCTCATCTGTAAAGTGGAGATGATAATAGCACCAGACTCCCAGGGTTGATGTGATGATAAAATGAGATCGTAATTGTAAAGGGATTTACAAACCTTAAATTGCTATCTAAATGCTAGTTATTATACTACTAGCATATATTATATACTTATTTATCTTATCTTTATTACTCTGGGCAAGTCACTTAACTTCTGCTTGTCTCAGTCTCCCTATCTGTAAAGTGAAGGGGCCAGCTCTATACAGACAGCACCATCCATTCTGGGATGTCTGCTGGGGGTCAATCTTGTTCCCCTCTGTCCCATGCAGCTCACCCAGCAACCCTGGCAGGAGGGGCAGCAGGAACATGCACATAATGAGTCTCATGGTCCAGTCTTTGCTTCCCCCTGATGCAGGCTCCCAGAGAGGTTGCTTCAGAGCAGAGAGAGCACTGGAGAATGGCTAGAAGGAAAATGGAGCCTCTCTCCCTAAGCCTTTCTCCTGCTTCCCCTTCCCTTTCTTTTACATTTTTCTTTTTCATTAATAGTTAAAAGGGATAAGATTTCAGACATAAACTGGGAGAATCTTGCACCTCCTGCTGTGCCAGGGGAAAGGTGAGTCTTTCTTGATGCTTTCCTGAGGCATATGTCTCCAGAAGGTGAGAACAGAGGTGAAGCTCTCCCAATCCCCACCAAGAAACCAAGCCTGCTCAAGAGCAGATGTCCATTGGGTGAAATTAGTAGCTTTGCCCATTAGGCTGGGGGTTCCTGGTGATGCACAGAATAGAGAAACAGCTGAAGTCTCTCTATGTATACTCCGCCATCTGGTATCTGCCTTGGTGCCCTGTTCCAGATAACCCCTGATCGATGTTAATTCAGTACAATTTTTATGTCAATTTGAAAATCCGTCCTGATCTTTTCAAATAGTCTCTTACATATTGTTGTATCCCTAGATGCAGGGAATCAGTTATTTCACTTCTTTTGTTCCTAGATGCAAATAAGTTTTCCATTTTGTAAAAAAAAAAAAATTTATCCACATAATCTTTCATAGGTCCCATCATACTTTATTAAACTTAATATTTTCTTTTATTTTTCTACTTAATAGTATTTTATTTTTTCCAATTGCACATGAAGGTAGTTTTCCACATTCACTTTTATAAGATTTTTAGTTCCAAATTTTTCTCCCTCCTTTCCCTCTCCCTTCCCCAAGATGGCAAGCAATCTAATATAGGCTATACATGTACAATAATATTAAATATATTTCCACATTAGTCTTGTTGTAAAAGAAGAATTAGAATGAAAGGGGAAAACCACAAGAAAGAAAGAGAAAAGAGCAAATAGTATGCTTCTGTCTGCATTCAAACTTCATAGAGCTTTCTCTGTATGGGAATAGCATGACTTAATCTTTTCTAAAAGAGAAAAAAGAACCCAAACACGCACCAGCAATCAGGCAGGGAACAGTGGAATGAGAAAGGGAAAGAAAGATGGCAGGAAGAAGCAGCTATTTGGTTCCCACAAATGCAGAACAACAGTTCTTGAATGAAAGTATTTTGAAAGAGACTCTGCCAAATGAGAGGCAAGCTTTTAGCTCTAGAGACAGGAGAGTCACTGGGGAGTTGTTTCTCCTGGGAACTCTTTGCCTCTGGAAAGGAGAGAAAAAAGAACAGGAAAGCCCAAACTGTGGAAAGTGGGTCATAGAAGAGCCAAGCAATTAATTACTGGGCTGGTTCTTTATCTCTGCCTGTGTCTCTGCAGTTTCCCCCTTTCCCTTCTATCTCTTTTTCTTTTTGCCTTTTTTTTGGAGGGGGAAGGTAGGGCAATTGGGGTTAAGTGACTTGCCCAAGGTCACTCGTCTCGTAAGTGTTAAATGTCTGAGGCCAGATTTGAACTCAGGTCCTCCTGACTCCAGAGCCAGTGCTCTGATTCACTGCACCACATAGCTGCCCCTCTATATTTCTTTTTCCCTAGATAGCATGCAAAGCAAGACCAACAAAATCCATACTGAATTTGTATTAGAATTTGTATCATATAGATACATATAGATATCATATAGATACATATAGAATTTGTATCATATAGAAAGGAAGCTTGGTGTAGCATAGATATTTTTAAACTTGTATTAGAATTTGTATCATATAGATACATATAGATATCATATAGATACATATAGAATTTGTATCATATAGAAAGGAAGCTTGGTGTAGCATAGATATTTTTAAACTTTTTGGTGTCAGGACCCCTTTATGCCCTTAAAAATCACTGAGTACCCCCACATAATATATATCAATATATAATATCTACTGATGTTTATTAATATTCAAAATTAAAATGCCTTAGTATTATTATGAAAATAGTTTTAACCTCATGGACCAGATCACCAGAAAGGATCTTCGGGATACCTCTGGGATCCATGTAATCTATTTTGATAACTGCTGGTATAGTGAGAATAACATTGGACCTGAAGTCTGGAGAGATTTGGGTTTAAATTCCACCTTTAACACTTAATCCCACAATATAGCTGAGAGTACTTCTGCCCCACTAATTCAGTATCTGTATGTTGTTGTTCTTATTCAGTCATTTCTGATTCTTCATGACCCCATTTGGGATTTTCTTGGCAAAGATAATGGAGTGGTTTGCCATTTCCTTCTCCAGCACATTTTACAGATGAGGAAACTGAGGCCATCAGGGCTAAATGACTTGCCTAGGGTCACACAGCTAGGATGTATCTGAGGCCAGATTTGAACTCATGAAGATGAGTATCTTCCTGACTCTAGGCCCCACACTGTATCTACTATGCCACCTAACTTCCCCATATATGTATATACTTATATACATATATGAGTATGTATATATATATAATTCTATAAAAGTAGGAGTTCTTTATCTTCAGGGATGTGGATAGATTTTGAGGAATGTGTAAACATTTAAAAAATATTTTGATAGACATGTTTTAATATAATTTGCTTCCTTTGTAATCCTATGTATTTTATTTTATACATTTAAAAACATTCCGAGAAGGGTTTCATCAGTTTCATCTGACTGCTGAAGAAGTCTCTGACATACAAAAAGGCTAAGAGCTCTTGTTCTAAAGTCTACTCTGGAACAGAGTTTTGCAAAGCTCTGCCAGGAAAACTTCACCATGGATGGTAAAACAATTAATACATTCAGATGCCAAATTTAGATTTACACTGAAATTTAAAAAAAATTGTAAACTAGATAATTATCAATAGAAGCAATCAAATATATACAAAATAAGGACTAGAACCTTATTTTAGAATACAGTCAACTTTTAGCTTTATAAGGTAGTGCCAAGTGAACCAACAAATAAACTTTTGTTCTCTGAACACTTTCAGGTCTGCCTGAAGTTATTCTTATTCTGTCTCTGGCTTTGTTTTCTTCCTTCCTTCTTAAAAGTAATAGCTGACATTTCTAGAAGACTTTAAAGTTTGTACTTCATGTTTATTATCCCATTTGGTTTTCACAACCACCCTAGGAGAGAGGTGCAATTATTATCCTCATTCTCTGGGTGAAGAAATTGGAATTTATGGAAATTAGGTAACTTGCCCATGGTTGGGTAAAAATGTGAGAGGTGGGATTCAAACCCACTTTCCTGATTCTAGGTCCAATGCTCTTTCCACCTCCCTATGCTTCCTTTTTCTATCATTATTATTAAGTATGTATAAAGTTCTGGTTTTGCTGATCTTGCTTTTTATCACTTTGCATAGATCTTTATTTCTTTGTATGACACCATAATATTCAACTATATTTACTAACTTAAAAAGAATATGCCTAGTTATTCATTTAACAAATAGAAAATTGCTAAAGGGTAGAGTTGAATTGACAGTAACAATTGACTCCTTTTTGTCTCTCTACTTAACTGTTTTTAGTTTATGTTGTGGAGGAGTCAACTGTTGTTGAGACAAAATTTATTGAGAATTTTTTTTTTTAAAGAAAACAAAGTGAAGCTTGGTTTATGAATTCTTGTCGGAAGCAGTGATCTCGCTTTTACTTGAGACTAGGTTTGAATAGAACAAGGAGAAAAGCAGTCAGGCATGAAGAGGGAAGAATCCAGGACCTTTCAAAGAAAGAAATGATAGAGCTTGGTAACCAACTGAGTGGAGAGTAGGGAGAAGAGAGTCAAAGATGGTTATACACAAGGCATACTTGTAATCAAGGAATATTAGCTTTGCTTGCTCTGTGAAACAGGTATGTTTCTGAAAAGTTGTTTGCAAAATTAATTTCTATTTCAAAAAATTCAGTTGGCAAAAATGACCCCTAAGTTCCCTTCCAATTCATGATGTCATAAAATCTTTTTTTTCTTCCTTGATCATTTTAGGTTTTGTGTTCCTGGGGAAATAATTTTGGCCCTAAGATGTCAAGAGAAACATTTTAAATGATTTGCTGTCCTAAGATTTCTTGAACTCTGACAGGTAGCATGAATCTCACCTCTGGGGAAACAACATCTAGTAAATAGAATAACAATAGCAACAATGGTAAAAACAATAACAAGAATCCATGCTTTAAAGGGTACAGCTCAAGGACAGAATTAGAAGGGAGCATTGCACATTAACTCCAGACACCATGTGAAGGGAGACCCAGGACATGGACATACTTAGAGTGAGCACCTCGTAGGTGTGGTGTCTACTGTTAGCTTTGCTTCTCATACTTAGCTTATGTCAGCAAGCATTTTGTGTAGTACTGGGGATGGTTTTTCCATTTTTAGTCTTCATCTCAAATCTTTCATCCTTACTACATCTGTTTAAAAACCTTGTTACTGAGTAACCCATCAATTGGCAAATGGCTGAACAAGTTATGGTATGTGAGTGTGATGGAATACTATTGTGCTGTTAAGATACGATGAAGGGAAAGGTTTCAGAAAAATTTGGGAAGACTCCTATGAACTTTGGTAAAGTGAGCAGAACCAGGAGAACAATATGCACAGTAACAGTACTATTGTAAAGAAAACCAACTGTGAGACTTACACTGATAAATACAATGATCCCCCCCACAGCTCTAAAGCATTCCTAATGAAAGATGCTATCTATCCACTTCCAGATAGAGAACTGATGGATTTTAGAGTGCATATTGAAGCATTTTTTCCTCTTTATTTTTCTTCCTTTTCTTTTTTTAAAAATTAATTTATTTTTAGTTTTCAACATTTATTTCCATAAGATTTTGAGTTTCACATTTTCTCGCCCTCTCTTCCCTCCCTTCTCCCCAAGGTGGTATACAGTCTGATATATAGGCTCTACTTGTGCTGTCATATTAAACATTTAAATATTAGTCATGACGTAAAGAAGAATTAGAACTAATGGGAAGAACCATGAGAAAGAAGAAACAAAACAACAAAAGAAAAGGAGAGCCAGTAAGTCTGCTTCCATCTGCATTCACAATTCAAAGTTCTTTCTTTGTATGTGAATAGCATTTTCCATCACCAGTGTTTTGGAGTTGCTTTTCTCTTTTTTAGAATATGGTAAATTTGAAAATGCATTTTTCCCGAGTTCACATGTGTAATGGATACTATATTTCTTGCCTTCTCAATGAGTATGGAAGGGAGAGAGGGAATTTAGAATTAAAATAAAAATAAAATTAGAAAAATAATAAAAGGGGCAGTTAGGTGGTGCAGTGAATAGAGCACTGGCTGAGGAGTCAGGAGGGCCTGGGGGTTTGGATCTGGCCTTAGACACTTAACACACACACATACACACAAAATAGCCATGTGACCTTGGACAATTCCCCTCCAAAAAGCAAAATAATAATAATAATAATAATAAAAGTAAAAACTGTAGCATCAGGTTATTTGTTCTGACAGAATACTTTTCAGTTACAAAAGTAGAAAAAATAACAATCAACTATTTACTTTTCAAGGCACACATGTGGCCACTGCTTATCTTGGATCTTGTTTTCCCTATAGATAGATATTGATTGATTCGTGTTCTCCTGCCATCATTCTGCTCTTCTTTTCCCTTCCCCTTTCTTCTCCCAGTTAATAATCTAGTGATCCCGATTTAGGAGAATGAAATCGGGTGAAAAAGTTAACAGAAGACTCAGACATGGCCCAAACTGGACTGACTTAAATCCTTGCAATTCATTCTGAAGCTTGAGAAATCTCATTTCAGCTGGAGTTAATCTGCTGCCTTGCTATGCTGCCTCCCTTCCCTATGCCCCTTTTTTCATACCATTCTCGAGGACCCTGGGTAATTTTTACAGTGCATGTAAAGTAAGGGAATTGCACTAGATGACTCTCTTTCAGCTCTAAATCCCAAGATCCTGAGAATTTCTCTGATACAAGGTGCCATTTGCTTTAGTAAAGCAGTACTGATAGAATGGTTGACTTTTGTCTGATGTGGACTCTAGGGGTGAGTAGATAAGGGATCACTTTGTGTATTGTGATACAGTCTAGAGAATACTGGGATTTATAACCAAAGAACCTAAATTGGAATCCTGCCTCTGCCCATGTGACCCTGGAAAAGTCATTTAACTGTGCAGTGGGCAGGGGAATGATAGGAGGGAGGGTGAGAATTCAGAATTAAAAAAAATTTTTAATGAATGTTAAAATTTTTCAAAAGTGTTTGGCACAAAAAAAAAAATCACAACTTCTCTAGGTCTCAAGTTTCCTCAACTCTAAAATGAAAATGTTGGACTAAATGATCTCTATGGCCCCATTTCACCCTTCAGACTGTGATCCTGCACTAGCAGATTTGATTGCTTTTTTTCAGTCCCAGAGAGGCTAAGTAGCCCTCCTAAGAGTACTTTGACTGGAAAAGAGATATATGGGATTCAAATGCCCCAGGTCTCATGTTTCTAAATGCAACCTATCTCTGCAATTTCTCTGTTTTAATCTTCCCCCACTCTCTTCCCAATCAAGGCTTTAGTTAGCTTCTTAAAAGTTTATATGGTTGATCAAATCAAATCACTAATTCACTCAATCTTTTGGAAGCTTTGGAGTCCAAGAGATGCTTTCAAAAGAGTTGATATATAGTAGTGACAGATTTAAGTCTTATCCTTAAACTCTGCTACCAAACCTAGGCTTCAGGCTAAGTTTCTATCTGCATTCCCTCCCCATTCTGGTGAGTTGTTTAAATTCCACCTTAAATCCCAGTTCTGCCTCCAATTGGCTTTTTGAATTTATACAAATTACTTAACTTTTCAAGATTATTGTTTCTTTATCTTGTCAAATGAGAGGATTGGACTCTAGCATCTCCAACTTTCCTTCTAGCTCTGACATTTGAATTCTGAGATTTTCCTGTCTTCCCTGTTGGTAAGGAACCCCTTAAATATTCACATGTTTTCAAGGAGGATTAACTCTAGAGTGAGGGCTTGTTGTGGCTACCTGGCACTCAACTCTTACCTTGAGCTCCAAGAAGATGTAGCATGTTCAGTGGCCACAACCTGGTAAACCAGCTTGGTAGATGGGCTAAACCAGGTTGAGAGTAATCTACAGGGTCTGAAACCCTTTGATGCTTTGGGGGTGTGTCTACCCTAAGCATGTCAAGATTTCCCCTGCTGAAAAATGGATGATGGGGCGGCTAGGTGGCTCAGTGAACCAGCCCTGGAGTCAGGAGGACCTGAGTTCAAATCTGGCCTCAGATACTTAACACTTACTAGCCATGTGACTTTGGGCAAGTTACTTAACCCCAATTGCCCTCCAAAAGAAAAATCGTGAAAAATGGATGGAAGGTAGTAGGTATGTGGAGCACTTAGAGTTTGGTTGGGCATCAGATACCAAGGTTGTCCATTGCATCCCAGGCCATTACCAGCTGTCTTGACTTTTGTCTTGCCACTGGATTTAATGATTCTGAAAGGGAGGCTGGCAACTTTGTGCAACTCTGCATCTCTAAAATCCAATTCATGAACAAGATGTTATTGGTTCTCTTCAAAAATGAAGGGAAATAACAGCAATATGTGAACCCTCCCCCCACCCCCTCACCATACCACCATATCAGCACCACCTTATACTTAGACTAAATCAGCTCTCTTACCTAGGTTTTCTTCAGACCTGGGTATAGTCATATCTGAAAGGGAATTAATTGGGAGCAAAGTGGGCTTAGAAAGGCAAAGATCTTTTTTTTTTTTGGAGGGGGGAAGGCAGGACAGTTGGGGTTAAGTGATTTGCCCAAGGTCACATGGGCCAGTAAGTATTAAGTGTCTGAGGCCAGATTTGAGCTCAGGTCCTCCTGACTCCAGGGCCAGTTCTCTATTCACTGTGCCACCTAGCTACCCCAAAGGCAAAGATCTTAATACTTGGGAAGAAGACTTTGGATTTGAGGGAGCAAGAAAAGACAGTGACATACTTCAAGTGTTTGATGGTGCTGAGGTTCAAGGGAGAGGCAGATTGAGCTCAATGTAATTCAGTTAGCTTCCTGAATTCCAATCTGGCCTCAGAAACTTCCTAGCTGTGTGACCGTGGGCAAGTCATTTCACTCTGTTTGCCTCAGTTCCCTCAAACCACTCCAGTATCTATGCCATGAACAGTGCTAAGTTCTAAGGGTAAAGAGAATGACAAAGACAGCCTCTGCCCAGTAGTGTTCATGGTTGAATAGGGGAGATAATATACCTTTCAACACAACACCTTGTACAGTGATAAGCACTGGGGATGCATATAAGAAAAAGATGGTCCCTGCCTTCATGGAGTTTACAATCTAATGGAGGGAAGAAAACACACAAAAGGAGGCTGAAAAGGGTGGAGTGACTGACCAAGGTTACCTAGAACAGAAGTATAAGGAAGATGATGATGGAGTCAAAACCAAGCAGAGTAGCTGTTGGCAAATGAAGAGATGGATAGCATTTTGAGTCCTCTCTAAAGGAAAGTTAGGAGAGTAGTTTTTTTGTTTTTTTTTTGTTTGTTTGGGTTTTTTTGCTCCAACTTCCAGCCCTCCTATCAGAGAGGCAGAGGTAACTAGGCATATTGATGAGGTATGAATAGTTAAACTGAAGGAGTCTGCAAGATGATGAGTTTCCTAGTGATGAGTTTATCCTGGTGGTGACATGATGAAGATGCTGTTGGAGTTGAGACCAACCAGAAAAGGTGGTTCCAAGTGAATAATTTGGAAACAACTGTGTACAAACAAACTGTATATTGGATAAATAGGGAATAATCAGTAGAGGAAAGGTATTAAATTAAGAGGGATTGGGAAAGGCTTCTTATAGAAGGTAGGATATCTGTCTAATTCCAATTTAATAAACATTTATGAAGGACCTTCAATGTGTCAGGAATCATGCTAAGTGCTGGGGATAAATACAATTAATAAAAAGAAAGACAATCTCTGCCCTCAAGGAGGTTACAATCTAAAGGGGGAGACTACACACAAAAGGAGACAGGAGAAGGGATGGAGAGATAGGATACTTGGAGTACCTGGCGTGAGGATATCTTGTAACTGAAACTGAAACCAGGCTGGACAGTAGATGCAAAGTAGAGTGATATGAGAGTAGAGTTTCTGCCCTCTATAAAGGAAGGCATTGGGAGGAGTTTGGTACTCTACCCTCCAAACAGAGAGGAGATCAGCCTAAGGGAGGTGGAGTCAGTCATAGCTTGAGTCAGCATCATGATAGTGGGTTTGGAAATGATGAGTTTATCCTGGAAGGGGTTTATTTTGGGGGAGAGTTGAAACCAGGCAGGGCATCCCTCTCCCTTACTCCTTCCCTCTCCCTTCACCATCTCCTTCCTTCTCCTCCTTACTCCTTATCATTCCTCTATCTTCTATTCTCCTTCCTCCCTTCTCCCTCCTTTTTTCCCCCTTCCTTCTCCCTCTCAGTCTCTCTTCACACACACACACACACACACACACACACACACACACACACACGAAAAGTTTTAAGCTTTAACAACTTTATAAGTATAAATGCTACAAGCTTAAGAAAAAAATACATTTAAAAGGTTAATTAATTATTTAAACTTTTAAAATATTGACATGTTTCTTATTAAAATTCAACAAAACCACTGTCTTGTGGTTAATGCTGTAGTCAATTTTCAGACTTTGCAAAAATTTTCATTAGTTTCTGTGCAGTGACCGAAAGAATGCATTCATATTTCTAGCCTTATGAGCATCCAGAGAACGAAGTTATTTATTTTTTTATTATTTTGCTTTTTGGAGGATAGTTGGGGTTAAGTGACTTGCCCAAGGTCACAAGGCTAATTTTTGTGTTAAGTGTCTGAGGCCAGATTTGAAATCAGGTCCTCCTGACTCCAGGGCTGGTGCTCTATTCACTGTACCACCTAGCCACCCCCAGAGAACAAAGTTTTGATTGCATATGTGATAGTTTTGATATGACCCCATGAAAAAAAAAAGTAATGGAATGATTGATATCCAAGCAAGAGGACCTCCACTATGGTCCCACTAGTCTGAGAAAATGTTATCTTGTTCACACATAATGCATAATGACAGGGTGCCCCCATCTTGTTAAAAGGGAAAATTTGTCATTCAAAATTAATAAAACTAAAAAAATATATAAAAGAAATTTAAATAATTAAACTTTTAAAAAGTTTTTGTGTGTAGCATTTATACTTATGAAATTATTAAAGCTTAAAACTTCACTTAGACTTTTGGGATGCCCTGTATATATCAGATATTTTTACTGTCCTATCCAGTATTTCTGGTATAAAAGCAGGCACAGATTGGGGAGGAGAGGGGATGGGAAGGGGGAAAGGGGGTTGAAGAGTAGATACAGGGCAGAATGGCAAAAAAAAAAAAAAGTCAGGGAAAATATTTTGAGATCAAGAAATGAAAGAGGCCAAATATTTGAAGTCTATTCACTCCAGTGGCTGTATGACCCTAGGCAAATCACTTCTCTGTGAGCCTCAATTTTAAAAAGAAGATAATGATAACACTTACCTCACAGAAGTGTTGTGAAGATCCACTGAGATAATATATGTAAAGCAATTTGCAAACAAATGTTAGTTGTTATAATTATTACTTAATTCTAATCCCTAATATTAAATGATTATATAATAATATAGTATATATCATTACTTAAATGTTAGTTATCATCATTATTGCTTATATTTGTGTATGATGAATTCTTCGAGGTAAAAATAGAAAGGTACTAGATATGACAAGGAACAAAGGACACAATAGAAAATGGATTTAATTGTATCTTACACAAGAAATAACTTGTTATAATTGTAACAGTCATTTACAAATCAATTTTTTGCATATAGGCAAATCAGTGACTGTTTAGACTAGCAAACATCATAGTAAATACCAAATTAGAAGAAAGGCTAAATTAAGAAGGCACAATGAATAGTTAGAGCAGTTCCAACTGGATGGGTTCAGACAGGCACTGAATCCAAAAAATGTGACTTGACAAAGTAGAGATGTCTCTTTTGTCAATTCTTAGAGAATGTTGACTGATATTAGGAGTTCTCCATAATGAAGAGGACCAATAGAGGCCAAAAGCTGCTTTAGTCTTGTTAAGATGAAAGCTAAGGTAATTAAGGGGCACTCTTATAGAGTAAGTTAATTTGTAAAACAGCTAGGTGGAGTAATGAGTAGAGCACCAGCCCTGGAGTCAAGAGGACCTGAGTTCAAATCCACAAACACAACCCTGGGCAAGTCACTTAACTCCTATTGCCTCAAAAAAAGGAAAAAAAAAACCAACTATGGAGGAGGATGAAGAAGACTCTGAGTGAAAGAAAGAAAAAAGAATGGGGGAGAGAGAGGAGGAAGGAAAGAGGAAGGGACAGAAGGAGGGAGAAGGCAATAGGAAGGAAGAGAAAGAGGGAGAGAAGGGAGGAAAGAAAGAGGGAAGGAGAGGGAGGAAGAGAAAGAAAAAGAAAAGAAGGAAGCAAAGGGAAAGGAGAAGAAAGAAAAAAGAGAAAGGGAGGGAGGAAAAGAAGGAAGGAAGGAAGAAAAGAACTTGGTGTGTGATCCAGCTAAACCAGATTATCCCAAGAACTTTTATAAATAAATGACTTGAAGTGAAACAAGTAGTTGGGTTTTTTTGTGTGTGTGATCTGTTTTTCATCAGTGATGATAGAGACATCTCTGAGAAAATGGATCCTTCTGTGTTCTTCTGATTCAGGCAGGGATAGTCATACTGCAGCAATAGCAGTGTAATCACCATATGGGGACTGTTATCCTACAACCTCAGGGCTGATGTGACTGACTGGGGAAAATGACTGTGGCATTCTCAAAGGGCTACTGGAGCTGACTGAGTACATACAGAAGAAATCTGTGAAAGAAGCAACACAGGTTTAAAGGCTCTTGGAAAGCAGTACTCCAAATAATAGTAATCGACATGGGGTTCTCCCAACAACTCCTTAAGGTACTTACTTCACTACAGCTATGATTGTCAGCCCCATTTAACAGATGAGGAAACAAACTTAGAGAGATCCGGCACTTGTCCACAGTCACACAGCTAATAAGTAGGAGAGATAGGATTTGAAATCAGGCCTTCTTGACTTCAGCTCTGACAATCTATCCCCATGGCCATGCTGCCTCTCAAAAAGAAGAAAATTCTAAAAACTGAAGTTTCAGAATTTTGGAGACCTGGCTGAGCCACAGGGAGCAGTGGGTCTTTGGGCATTTCATTTCACTGCTCTGGGCCCCAGTTGCCTCATCTGTAAAGTGAAGGGATTGGTTGGTCTTTATAATAATTCTTAAGGCCCTTCTCAGCTCTAAATCTATGGTCCTGTGACCTCAGCAACTGAAAAAGCATTAGCAACTACCAGTCCACAGGTGGACATCTTTAAGCACACATAATTTGTGCCCACATTTAGGGTATTCTTGATGAAAACAGGAGAAAGGAAAGACAGGCTTTCACAGATAATTTTCTATAGCACTCCACACAGTTCCCAGTGGTATACAATGTACAATCCCACACTAGAAATTTTTTTATTGTATTTATTTTTATTGTAAAAAGATGCATTAAACAAAAATTCAGACTTGGACACAGACTTCCAACAAGGTATTTCTCATGAATATCAAACATGATGATTGTGACTATGGAAATAACTTTGCTAAATGAACTTCTTCGGCAGCTACGTGGTTCAGTGGAGAGTGCTGGGCCTGGAGAAGGGAAGACCCAGGTTCACATATGACCTCAGATATTGACTAGCTTGTGTGACCTTGAGCAAGTCACTTAACCCTGTTTGCCTCAGTTTTCTCATCTGTAAAATGAACTGAAGAATGAAATGGCAAAACAATGCAGTATTAACTCCTATTTGCCTAGGAGGTAGCTAGGTGGCTCTGTGTTGGGCCTAACTTTCCATAGTATTGTCAGAAAGATGAAAAGTAGGGACCTGATTGGACAAAGCATCCACATGCAGTGTGGTCCTAAAATCTTTTTTACCCTAACATCAATTTACTCTCATTGAGTTGTAATATACCATAAGGATTTGCCAGGACTCACATAGATAAGGGATTTTGTTTAACATTTTTCTTTCTCAGATTTAAACTTGGCCTGGTATAAAAGCCAATTGTTAGAAATTACTTCTACTTATTGTACATAGACTTGTAATTTCTCAGCAAGCTGAGTTCATTGTTTAGGAACTACATAACTAAAACAAGCTCCTTTCCCAGGCTGAATGACCTTGTTTATAGAGATAGTTTCCAGGGGTCTTGGCAGTTTTACAAAATAAGAATAACTGAGAAGGACTTTAGGGAGGGGCTGGTGGTGATGCCCCTGCTTGATCAAATATCATATATGCAGGAGGAATGGTCTGAATGGGCAGAAAGTAGAAATCAATTAGCAATTTTAGGTTTTAGTATTTAATTTTTCACCAATGAACACCAAATTGTTTTAGCTTTAACCTCCTTTTTAACTACAGGTAAACATGTAAATACCTCCTTTTCTATATGGCAGATATAAACATTATAAGATGTAACTGACATAACTATTTTTACACAAATTCTTTCTCTATCTTTTAGTTTCAACAAAATCCAGATTAAAAATTTGCATTATCTGGGGCAGCTAGGTGGCACAGTGAGTAGAGGGCCAGCCCTGGAGTCAGAAGGACCTGAGTTTGGATCCGGCCTCAGACACTTAACACACTTAACACAAACAAAAACCTAGTGTGACCTTGGGCAAGTTACTTAACCCCAATTGCCCTCCACAAAGAAAAAAAAAATTTCATTATCTGAGAGACAGAATGGGGTAAACTCTCTCGTAGAGAAGAGGTAAGGGAAAATGGTTACAAGGAAGGGGAAGAACAGGAAAGCAAAAAGGCAAAACCTTATTCTCATTCAATTTGGATCAGGGAGAGAATGACATACATACTAAATAGGATATCTCACCCTACAGGAGAGTAGGAGGGAAGGGGATGAGAGGAGGGATGATGGTAGGAAGGGCAGGAGGGAAGTTGGAAGTACCCACTTGTTAAAAGGGACAGGATCAAAGTAGGGAATAGACCAAGTGGGAGGTGGGATAGGAGGGAGGGAAATATAGTCAGTCTTTTACAATATTATCTACTATGATAATGTTTTGCATAGCTGTACATGCACAACATATACTGAATTGCTTATCTTCCCAGTAAGGGTGGGTGACAAGGGAGGAAGGGAATGAATCTAGAATTCAAAGTTTTAAAATCAAATGTGTAAAAATATACAAATACTATTATTAATACTATTTTACATATAATTGGGAAATAAGATATACAGGCATTGGGGTACAGAGATTCACCTTGCCCTACTGAAAAAGTCAAAGGGGGTATGGGAGAAGATATGGGAGAGAGCAGATTCGATGAGGGGATATCCTGTGGGACTGCTATTCTGGGCTAGGAGGTAGGGAAAAAATGGGGAAAAAAATTGTAACTCAAAATCTGGTGGAAATGAATGATGTAAACCACAATTTAATAAAGCATTTGGGGAAAAAATTTGCATTATCTGGCTTACAATGATCCCTCAATTTTTATTATATAATAGAATTTTACTATAGTTCAGGAAGACCATAATAACACAATGGCATTGTGATATTAATTGTATTTCCAAATCATCACTTTCAAAAATTCTTGATATAGGGGCGGCTAGGTGGCACAGTGAGTAGAGTGTCGGCCCTGGAGTCAGAAGGACCTGAGTTTGGATCCAGCCTCAAACACTTAACGCACACACAAATAAAAAAAAAACCTAGCCGTGTGACCTTGGGCAAGTTACTTAACCCCAATTGCCCTCCAAAAAAAAAATTCTTGATATAAAATTAGGCTTATCAAGTACAGAGATTTTTCTCCTCTCCCGAGAGGTTCATCTTGCTTAAAAGAGTGTGGGCTTTAGGGTGCCTCAGGGCTGTTGCTAGTGGGGTCCTTGATATAATTAGTATGCCTCCTCCCTTTTGCCAGATTGGGGAGGGTAACTCAAATTCCCTGTTATTCTTCAGCACTGTCTTTTTTAATCTGATCTGGGACAAGAGGCTTTAATAAACTTTTACTTCAGTAAACTTCATTTCTGTGTTGTAATGCCATGCACAGAAGCCTTCCAGAAGAACTGCTATTATGAACAGCTTTTAAGGTTCTGATTACACAGTGTAGTGAACACTCTATTCCATAACAAATCAAAGCAAAACATTCATAGAAAATCAAGGTACAGCAATCACAGTATGGCAACTTATATTCACAAACAGCTTATCATTAAAATGGCCACATAATTTTCACCAAAGTGGTCTCAATATTTAGAACAAAGAACAATCATCTCGATGTACAACTCAATCAGTATCACAATATAGTCTCAAAGTACAATAGTCAAAGTCTTCCACTCATGGGGCACCTTGATTAACTCAATCAGTCACTTATTCAGCAATCAATTACTAATACACAAAACCTCCACCCCTAGGTCACTAGTAAACTATAATTCATCATTATTCAGTATCCAGGAGAGGTCTTTTTGTGTTTACTTGGGGACTGTTCTCAGATTTCCTGGATCCCCTTCCATGGTTCCAGATTCTACCTGGATTCACCAGACTGTCACCTGGGCTCAAGGGCAGACAGCTCCCAGTTCCTTGTCCAGCTCTCTGGGTATGTCCTACTCCACATTGAAGTTCACAGGATCAAGTCCATGTCAGATCCTTAATAATTTCTACTCCAGGAAATTCAAGGCTCAACCAAGTCACAAACAAAGTCTCAGCATCCCAGTCATGCTTCCTCAGTCACCTGGGTTCCGGGCTCCTGGGCTCCTGTTCAGAAGAAGCTCCACCACGACAAGTTCTCAGGAGATTCTGGCTCAGTTCTCCATTCTCCCCTCTGTAGCTGCTCTGCTACCAGATGCTGGTCCCAAGAAATTCTGACTGTGCCTCTCTAGGGCTTTTCTTATATCTGCACAGCTTTAACTCCCTGTTTCAGCCAGCTCCTTCCTGTTACCTCAGTAACAGGAGACAGGAGTTCATACCTTCTGTTTCTCCAACAGAGGCTTGATGAATTACTAAGTGCTAAGGACCTGCTACCTTGCCAATACAAAAAGGGGTCTTCAAATTACCATTACATATGTTTATTCCTTAAAAATTACTTTGAAAATGATAGCTTTTAACTTGCCAGTTAGAGGGAGTAGAACTCTGGAAAATCCCAGTGGTGTGTCTGGTCCCTACACCCTCTTACCAGAGAGCTGGAAGCTTTCACTTCTAAGGTGTTTCTTATTCAGATCTAAGTAATATCCCAATTTGTCTGAGTGCCAAATAATATAATAAATTCTGACTTAAATCTTTAGCATCATTAGGAGTGACACTATTCACAATTCTAAAAATAACCAGAATGAGTTCAATTAATTTTCAGTTGCATTCTGATACACAAAACTTTTGTCTAATAGGTGAGGCAGGAAATGGTTAAATGCTTGTCTGTTTGCCTCTTTGATCTCAGGGGAAAACATTCCCTTATCTTATCTCTTTTTTGGCATTCAACTTGGCCAGAGTTGAATGAAGAGAAAGAGATTTTCAAACTTTTAAATATCTTAAAACTTCTGTTCATACTTTTCACGCAAATAATTTTTTTCAAATGCTTTATTAACTTCTGGTTTACATCATTCATTTCTGCCAGATTTTGAATTACAGTTTCTCCCCATTTCCCCCCTACCCACCACCCCAAAATAGCAGTCCTACAGGATATCCCCTCATCCAATCTGCTCTCTCCCATATCTTCTCCCATACCACCTTCGACTTTTCCAGTTGGGCAAGGTGAATCTCTGTTCATGCAAATAATTTATGCCTTTCTTAAACTTCCTACCCAGCTCCTCTCTTTGCTACATACTTAAATTTCTTTCTAATGCTGACCTGACACTTCTCCTACACTCTTCGACTTGCCATTACTATCTTATATCCTATATAATAATGAAATACGTTGTCCCTCACTCTCACTCCTCTCCACACCATTTATTTTCTGGCGAGGAAGAAGGAATGGGGGAGTGAAAGAGATAATAACATTTCAAGGAAAATCTAGCAGTCCAGCTGCATTTTAATCTTATAGAATGACAAATTACTCACACTCATTCTCACAAAGATACATAAACAAAACAGAGAGATACAGAAAATGAGAGGAGGCTTGCACTCACAGAGAATTGTTATAGATATCCTGCATCACACTTAATTGTTCCAGCTATCCTTGGCACTTTCATTTCTAATGTTAAATATATCTTTAATAGATTCCATAGACAAAAGGCAGAAATGGGGAAATGCTAGGACCCCTCCTCTATTAGTCTCTCACTCCTCTGTTTACCTACTATCTCCCATCTTTGTAGGTCTATTGTTCTTTCTTCAGGGAACCACAGGCAGCATTTATAAACACAGTTTAAAAACTGACAATTGCCCACTTGTAAAAACTAACTCCCTTTCTCTTACTATCTTTTTTAGTACTTGGAAATATTGTTCCTGATCTTTGAACTGTACCCCATGCATTTGACCCATGGTGATAGAAAGTAAACCTAGTTAAGGAAAAACCTGCACTTCCCTACCTCCCTTCCTTTTTTGTCAGAGCGCTCCTTTGATTGTGGGGTAGGGGCCCCTCTGGGCTCCTTGCTTCTCAGTGTCCCTGTTTTGGGTGCCAGTTGCCAGCAGCTGACGTTGTAGGATGGATGGAGAATAAAAGAGTCGGGCTAAGTGAACATGGTGAGATCAATGCCAGTTTATTGATTTTTCTCTTAAGCATATATATAGAATACTTCCTCACATGTTTAAAGAATACCTTGTTTTCTGCTCAGTATGCTTGTACTGCAATGTACTTTCCCAGGAACAATTTTTCCAGAACAGACTAGCTTGAGATGCTTCCTTTCTGCCCCTGGTTTATTTCTGAGGACAAGATAAACTTTTTTGCTATGTTTGTTTTACATAATTATCTAAGGGAAAAGTTTCAGGCTATTTATCAGGGGGGACCTTGCTCCCTCCTACATCTGAGATAGGTCTCTGAGTTTCCTCAGACCTAAATACTCCAAGATATTTCAAACATGGCCTTCCACCGGAGGAGAAGCAGTTGGGAGTGGTAGAAAGAGCATTGGATTTAAAGGTGGCACACCTGAATTTGAATTCTGGCTCAATTACTCACCTGTGTGCCTTTGGGCAAGTCACCTGACCTCTCCCTGTTTATATTTCCATCTTATCTGCAAAGTGAGGAATCTGGCTAGAATATCAATCTCTAAGGTCTTTTCAAACTAAATCCTAGGTTCCATTTGGATCTACAGGATTCACACCATTAAAAAAAATTGAATCATATTTAATAATACAGTTCCCTCTTCTGTCTGTTCAGAGATACTGCACCATTTGAAATATTTGAAATTCAGTTTAACATAGCTATAGAGAAGTGCCATAAAGTTTAGGTAATAAAAAGCTTAAGTTATTCTGTGGATTCCTAAAACTATTCTCTAGAAGGAACAGTGTCTCCTTCCTAAATCTGTAGGTTTCCATTTTCAAATTGTGATAACTCTGTTTTGTGTTATCATCTGGAATTTGGGTATATGCTTCTGACTGGCAATTAATTCCACTTGAATGGTGGAAATCTCATCCCAACCAGATCTGACCAATGCCCCAAACCAGAGACCATACCTTGGAGGTTTTAATTTTTTCACCTCCAAAACATCTGCTCTGCCCTTCCCTCACCCATTGTGATGATTTCCTTTCTTGATCTTGTTACAGGAAGCATTACCTTTGCTTCATTCCCACTCCTGTCTTCTCCACAGCCTCTCTTTCCATACCCCACTCCCTCCTACTTCTGGATCCAGGATCTAATCAGTTTCACCATAGTTCCTGGAAGATGGA
The DNA here is from genome assembly GCA_011680675.1 of Gymnobelideus leadbeateri. Lineage (NCBI taxonomy): Eukaryota > Metazoa > Chordata > Mammalia > Diprotodontia > Petauridae > Gymnobelideus > Gymnobelideus leadbeateri. The sequence goes on along the minus strand of WOXC01007937.1, from coordinate 1,649,303 downwards.
CCAAAGTAGCCCTATCTGGCCACAATTCCTCTATGTGCATTGTTTCTTTTTTTTGTTGAGTCATTTGCAGTTGTGTCAGCCCCTTCGTGACCCTATTTGGAGTTTTGTTGGCAAAGATACTATAGTCTTTTGCCATTTCTTTCTCCAGCTCATTTTATAAATGAGGAATGGAGGCAAATGGTTAAATTTTTTCAGGTTTCATATAACAGTATCAAAACATCAACAGTGCTAAACCAAACATTATTAAGCCCATGCTGTTTTAAAACAAAACATCCTGTTACAATAGAGTAGATAGGAAAGGGAGACGGAGAGAGAGCAAACATTTAAGTATAATTTAGTGTATACCAGACATTGGAGATACAAAACCAGAAACAAACAAAAAGCTAAATAGGATGATCCCTACTCTCAAGTAGCTTACATTCTAATGGGGAAGACCAACTATATCTTTATATTATATATTACTTATATTAGAACTGGAAAAGGCGTGGGATGGGTGGGAAGGAGCTTATTCAGAAGCATTTAGAATCCTGGTGGTGGAAGAGTTTGCTATAAAACTTTCAGTAACTGCTGTGGTTGACTACAGACCACAGTGGCATTTGTCAGGTGGTCAGTTGTTTTTGATATTCCCCTGGGGCTAGTAATTTCTCAGCAGGCTGTATCTCTTCAAGGAATAACTTTTGAACAGCCCTAACACTGTTAAAGGTCAGAGAACTCAGAAAGCCTATCTGTCTCTTTAGCAAGGTTCTTTCTGTTTCTTCACTATAGGAACTTGTTCCTGAAGTTAGTGGTTAAAGTAAAAATCTAGTTATTTATTTTTAACATTTTCTTTTAAATTTTTGAGTTTTAAATTCTTTACCTCACTCCCCCCCCCCACTGAGAAGGCAAGCACTATATCAATTATTGTGTGAAACCATTAGCTATATTAAAGAAAGAGCAGTAAAAATAATGAATGTGAGGAAATTCTACTTCATTTTGCACTGAGTTCATCATCTCTCTCACTGTAGGTGAATAGCATTTTTTCATCATGAGTCCTTTGGATTGTCTTGGGTCATTGTATTGATCAGAGTAGCCAAGGCTTTCACGATTGATCAGCTTTACAACGTTGCTGTAAATTATCTCTCAGTCCTTGTCACTTCATTTATTAGTTCACATAGGTCTTTCCATCTTTTTCTGAAATCATCCCCTTTGTCATTCCTTTTTTTTTCTTTGTCATTTCTTATAGCACAGTAGTGCTACACCACAATCATATACTGCAACATGTTCTACCATTACCCAATTAAGGTAATTTCCAATTCTTTGCCACCTCAAAAAGTGCTGCTATAAATATTTTTGTACATACAGGTCCTTTTCCTTCTTTAATCTCTTTGGGGTACAGTGGTTATTTCTTGGTCAAAGGGGGATGTATGGTTTTATGGTCCTTTGGGCATAGTTTCATATTGTTTTCCAGAATTGCTGGACCAGTTCACCACTCTACCAACAATGCATTAGTGTCCCAGTTTTACCACATCCCTTCTAGTATTTGTCATTTCTGATAGATGTGAGGTGGTACCATAAGAGTTGTTTTAATTTGTATTTCTCTAATCAGTAGTGATTTGGAGCATTTTTTTCTTATGACTATAGATAGCTTTGATTTTTTCTTCTACAAACTGCCAGGCTATCACGTCTCACCTAGTTCCTGCCTGTACCTGATGACTGGGCTTGGACAGTTGGGTAGTCATCTGCTTTTGAATGTGTATACCCAGGCTTATAGGGCCAGGCATCTAGTTAGTCATTAATAAGTTTTCATTCATTCATTCATTCATTCATTCATTCATTCATTCATTCATTCATCTATTTCATTCCTTGAGTGGATCCTATATGGAACCCAAGGAACATGAATAAGAAACACAGTCAGACTAATTTGTATCAGTGGAGGTAGTGCCTGTTGTAATGAAACCATATTTCCTTTGATGAACTCTGACATGAACTTAGACTGTTTGACCTGCAGAGTCAGAGGTTCAGTGAAAAGATTGTTTATTGAATTCCCCCACACACAATCCCCCCCCCACAATTAAGCATTTATTAAGTGCCTGCTATGAGCTGGGCACCTTACAAATATTATCTCATTTGTTGCAACAACCCTGGGAGATAGGTACTATTATTTCCCTATTTTACAGTTTGGGAAACTGAGGCAAAGAGAGGTTAAGTGACTTGCCTAGGGTCACACAGCTAGTAAGCATTTGAGGTCAGATTAGAACTTGGGTCTTCCTGACTGCAGGCCCAGCTCTTTAAACACTGTCACCTCGCCCAGAAAGCCTGGACTCTCTCATTTAGTGCTTTAACTTCTGCCAGTCTCAATTCATTTATCTGTAAAATGGAGATTTTAGTCTTTGTATTACCCACCATACAGAATTGGGTTGGGAAGAAAGAATTCTAGGTTTATCTAGGAAAGAACCTTAGAGAATCTCTAATCCCACCCTCCCCTCTACTTTGGTCTCTCCAAGCACTCTGAGTTGTAAGCACACACCTCCTCTCTCTTCCTACAACCAGATACTGCATCATGCTCTCCCTCCTTATCTCCTCTTCTGGCTTCCTTCTGGTCCCAGCTAAAATCCAGCTTGCTACAGGAATCCTTTCCTAATCCCTCTTACTGCTAGTACCTTACTTCAGTTGACTCTTCCTTATTTATCCCATATATTGCTTGTCCTTACATATTTTTTTTGTCTCCCCATTAGATTATGAATTCCTTGATGGCTGGGGCTCATTCAAGCCTTTCTTTATATCCTCAGGGCTTAACACATTGGCTTGCACAGTACTTATTAACTGACATTCACAGAAACCCATTTTACAGAAAAGGAAAACAGGACCCTGAGTGACAGGTTAAGGGACTTGCCAGAGGTCATAGGGAAGAGAAAACAGCACATCTGAGATATGAACCCAGCCCCAGCTCCCAAAGCCAACATTCTTTCCACTCTGCTAGGTTGCCTCTTATTCATACTTTGAAGAGATAATCATATAATAATGGTTGGGGAGGCCTATCTTCTCTGTTATATTTTCAAGAAGAGGAAGAAATGGTTGAGAATTGTCACACTAAATACTTGACAATTAGCTCTCCCTATAGAATTATGGTTGTGCCACTGTGGGTGTTTATCTGGAAATAACCATTTGTTTATTTAGCTTTTCTCTACATTTCCCATTGCCTAGTGTGGGGCAGTGTTTTCAGTGATAAACCCACCTTTTATGCTTCATCATTCTTATCTAGGAAAATTATCCTATCTTTAATAACAGCGTTGTCTCTTCTGTATTCAATTTGTGAGACAAAACTTCCTATGTAAAAATTAATTTATCTTATCTCCCCATGTCTACCTGCAAGTTGGGGGCTTTATTGCTCTGACTGAGTGAGAAACAGCCTTTTGTATTATTGAAGCCGTTAGAACAGAGGCTCCATGCCCAGAATATTGTTGTTAATTTCCTTACAGGCTGTTCCCCAAGGGTCTAAAAAAATCATAGATAGCAATTTAGGTGTTACACTTCTAAATTCATCTTTTCCTTTTGATTCCCTTGTTGTGTTTGTTATAAGCAGAAGTTTGACTTACTAATTAATAGAAACAAGCTCTTTCAGTCCCTTTCATTATTTGTTCTAAATTACATACCACAAAACAGGAGAGATATCCACAGGGCCATCCAGAGCAATTATTTCTATTACTTCCCAGTTTGGCATGGATCTAACAGATGATGCCAAGATGGGAGAATACATAAAAATCCTCTTTTAAATTAAAGGACTATAGTTCCCTTTTTATCACAGCACTCTTTATCTGGAATCTGACAGCATTTCATTTACATGCTTTTAAGAAATCAGACTAATTTTGCTAAATTTACATGTTTTGCGATTTCAGGTTGATCTGAAATTGAGCCAATTAACTTAGCCATTTGGAATCTCTCAGAAAAGAAAACTAATACTCTTTTTTAAAGTTGCTTTTATTTATGCTATTTCTTTACTACTTCCCACAAATAAGTAGAATCAAAAAAACGAAAGAACTCACTGATAGTGTATTAAAGTGTCTGCCCCATTCCACACCTGTAGCCCACTATTGCCCTGTTAAGTGTCAGGAGGGAGGAACACTTCACCAACAGTCCTCTGAAATCATTATTGGACTCTCAGTTGATCAGAGTTTTGAGTATATATGGAGCTTTTCCCTTTGTCTTTGACCTCCTTGGGCTACATGCCTAGTGGTGGTTTTCACTGGGTCAAAGGGTAATACAGTTTAATTACTTTTTAAATATAACTCAGTATTCTTTTCCAGAGTGATAGCAGTCCATTCACAGCCATTATTACAACCACTAGTTCCAGATGAACAGGAAATCCTACTAAATCTGAGGTCAGTGATAATGCTTTGGGGACCTTTTGCCAAGATGAAGTTACACTTAAGCACTGTATTGGTGACGAGCCGGGGTAGCTTCTGTGTGGGCTTCAGGACCTGGGGAACAACTCATGCCACTTTACCATCAGCACTCTTCTGATGTTCTGTTACTTCAGGTCTGTTTCTAGACTTAATTTATGTGGCTTGATGACTGACTTTGACTTGACTGCTCCCACTCACCCCAGCCATGATACTCTTCCCCTGTTTCCTCAAAGGTAACATCTCCAGGAAATCCCAATTTCAAACCTTATGAATTGTCCCTTATACCCAGTTGTTATTTGGAATCTAGTGAATGGGTCTCTGTCAGTTTGTCATCATCTGGTGCACTGGGCAAAAATGATCTGTCTTTGGCTCCAGTGGTTCTTGGTTACCCATCCATCAGCTTGCTTTACAATCCCTAGTGTAAAAATCTTAGGGACAGCATTCTCTAATTAATACTGAAGTGTTGTAGATATATTTAGATGAAGACATATTAGATTCATATTCATGTTTAAATTGGACTTTGTAGACATACTTAGATTCCATATTTAAATTCAGAAAGGCAGAGATTCTGCTTTTCTATGGCACTCTATCCCTGGGACCTCTATTGGCTGAACTACTTGGGGCTTCAAGATCAAATCAACTTTGATACTTACACCTCATCATTTTTCTTTACCTATAGAGGGTATACCTATATCTACTCTAGAGGTAGAGCTTGGGGTGCAGATCTGTGCTTATCAGTTAGATCAGAATCTCAAGTCCTGTTGGAATTTCTCACCACTAGAGAGCAGTCAGAGCTGCTTTATTTTGGATTTCTTCATCATACCCTCAGGAACTTTATCTTCTACATGATCAAGTCAACCACGCATACCTCATACATATACTTTATCCTTGGGACCTCCATTTAAGGAAAGCCCCATGGCTTAGGCCCTTCAAGCCTTCATTTTCCACTTGGTGCCATTCCTTGGTACTTCAAGATCAAATCAGCTTTGATACTCACACATTATCATTTTCCTTTACCTATATATATGCATATGTATAATTTCATTCAATATTCATTTGTTAAGCTTTCAGTATGTGCCATTATTAACTAAGACAGTCTATACTCTCGTGGAGCCTAGAGTCCAGTAGGGGGCAATAAAACACACAAAGAAATATATTTTAAGTGGGCAATATCTATATACAGAATGGAGATGTGAGGCAGGGAATGTTTGTTGTATTAGGTCTGAGAAAACAAAGGTTGTCTCTAACTGGGCTGTCTAGAGAAGGCATTATTGAATAGCACGTGAGTTGGATCCAAAAGATGGGCAAAATGGTGGGAGAAGGGAGAGAAGTAAAAGGAATTTTTTGAGCAAAGACATGAAAGTAGGAATGTTTCGGGTGGACAGGATTTCAGGAGGCAGAGATAGACAGAAAGAGGATATTTCCAGTCCAGGAAAGACACAGAAATGAGAAAGTGTTGGACCTTTATTTGTTCCATCATGTCCTTTCTCACTGCAGTCACACTAGATTCTTAGGGTTTAGAGCTAATGGAGACATTTGAGAGAATCTCATAAAACCATTTCATTTCACAAATGAGTCAACTGAGGCCCTGAAGTAAAGGGAAATGTTTTGCCAAATATCTCACAGGGAGTTAGAAGCAGGGGTGGGATTTGAACACGTACCCTATAATTTTAAATCGAGTACTTTTACCCACTGTGCAGTGCTGCCTCCAGTGAAGATCCTGGAGAATAGAAAATGAAACTTTCTTCCTTCCACACAATAGAGAGGTAGGGAACTATTAAGGGAAAATATTGCTCATATTATCTGAAATGGTCTTTGTATTGGTTGTTTTGACAACTGTATTTTCTTTGAATCTGCCTCCTCTGGCTTCAAATATGGAGTGTTTTGTACTGTGTTATACTGCCTACACAGGACAGAACCATCAGACCATATCCTGGCAATCCATGTTTTACCAGTCATTGTTTTGGAAGGCCCATTAAAAACACAGACTTCCATTCTTCTGTTATATAATCTCCTTCTCTTCCCCCTTCTCCTTATAATGCAGATGCTTAGGAGAAATTTATGGTGCGAGACTGGAGTGAGAAACCTGTGGCCTCAAGGCTACATGTGGCCTTCTAGGTCCTCGGGTGCAACCTTTTGACCAAGTTTAAGTTTTATAGAAGAAATTCTTTTATAAGGGGATTTGTTCTGTGAAGTTTGGATTCAGTCAAAGGGCTGCACTTGAGGACCTAGAGGGCCACATATGGCCGTAAGGCCGAAGGTTCTCTACCCCTGGTCCAAGAGATACTTAGAAGTAGTTAGGTAGACCAGGAGTCAGGAAAATTTTACTTCAAATCTAGCTTTAGACACTTACTAGCTGTGTGACCTTAGGCAAGTCACTTAACCTCTATTTTCCTCAGTTTCCTGTAAAATGGAGATAATTAGCCTCTATTTCCCAGGGATGTGAAGATCAAATGAGAAAATTAATATAAGCACTTAGCATATAGTAAGCACTACATAAATGTTAGCTGTGATTATTAGTATTATTACTTGATTGGGACTCTTGCCTAGGAGCCTGCTTAGAATCTCCCTGCCCTTAAGCTGTTGTGGGCCTTCATATGGCAGTAGCCATACAGACCCGGCCCACTATAGTCCCAGAGGATCCCTCGGCTTTTTAGGGAGACCTGTGTAGGGAGAACGTTTTTAAAAGCAGACATATAAGCCTCTTTTCTTCAACTCTTCAAGACTCTCCCCTTGTTTGCTTAACCTCCATTTGATTATGTGGTAGATGATTCCTGTCTTTGTCCCAAACCAGATTTCTCTCCTCCCTCCCCTGTCTGACCCCCTTGATGAGAGGCTCAGCTGCTTTCCTGGCCATGACAGAGATGGCCCCAGCACATGACAGAGCCTATAGCTGGACTAGATCAGCATCACTTCTGTTTAGTAATGGTAGATTACTCTTCCTCCTCTTTGATGTAGTTCCCAAGAGAGTTTCTGGGAATAGTCCCAAAACAAGCCTCTTTTTGTGCATTCCTAGGGTGACGTTTCTCTAGGCCCCACACTGAGGATTCCTCTACACTGGCAAATTCTACTTAACCCTTTGGCTTTGTTCAGGTTCTTATTTCAACTTAATAGCTAATAAGAAGAACAACAATAACAATAGCCAGCATTTTTATAATGGTTTAAAAGTTTTCAAAACATTTTTCATGTTATTTCATTTGATCTCCACTGTATCTCCTAAAATAGATGCTATTATTATCCTCATTTCATAGATGAGGAAACTGAGACCTAGAGAAGTTAAATGATTTTTATCCCCCAAGGTTTCATAGTAGTATCTAAGGTAAGATTTGAACTCAGGTCTTCTTGAATCCAAGTCCTATGTTCTATCCACTGGACTACCTAATTGTCTGCCCTCAACATCTAAAATAACTTTTCTCTAAATCAGACCAAATGGACATGGAACACTTCTTACTTGCCTACTCTCAAATTCTTTACCTTTCAATCTTCTCATCCCCTTTTAATTTTCTTTGGCCCCACCTTTCCCCCAAGATGGCGCCGAAGGTGAAGAAGGAAGCCATTGTCCCCCCCAAGACAGAAGCCAAGTCCAAGGCTTTGAAGGCCAAGAAGGTGGTGTTGAAGGGTGTCCACAGCCACAAAAAGAAGATCAGAACATCCCTCACCTTCAGGAGACCCAAGACCCTGAGGCTCCGAAGGCAGCCCAAATACCCTTGGAAGAGCGCCCCTTGCAGGAACAAGCTCGATCACTATGCCATCATTAAGTTTCCTTTGACCCCTGAGTCTGCTATGAAGAAGATTGAGGACAACTACACCCTAGTCTTCATTGTGGATGCCAAGGCCAATAAGCATCAGATCAAACAGGCTGTAAAGAAGCTGTATGACATCGACGTGGCCAAGGTCAACACACTGATCCGGCCTGATGGAAAGAAGAAGGCCTATGTCCGTCTTGCTCCATACTACGATGCTTTAGATGTTGCCAACAAAATTGGAATCATCTAACTTCTTGTGTTCAGCTGTGTCCCGTTCCACCTACAATAAAAAGTTTTCCAGAATTTTCTTTGGCCCTCTCAGAAAGAAAAAATAGAAATAAGCCCAAAAGCAAATGAGAAGGTTGGGGTTGTTCTATAGAATGTCCTCTCTTTACATTATAAAGACTGGGTAGTAATTTCATTGCTCCTGAAATTCCAAAGGAAGGTCTACGTATATAACCTCATGACCAACTCTTAGGGTAATCCCAACTGTCCAGCAGGAATACGGAGCTTAAAATTATTTGCTTTGAGTATATATATATATATATATATATATATATATATGTGTATATACACACACACACACACACACACACACATACACACAATGATAGATAGATAGATAGATAAATATGTGTATAATGACCTTTTGAGCCATCACAGTGACTGAGAGAGGTAATAGACGATAGACTTCGGAGTCAAGAAGATTTGGGTTCAGCTCTTACTTCTGACACTATTTGTGTCACTTCATCTGTAAAATGGGCATCATCATCTCTCCCACAATTGTCATGAAGTTCAAATAAGATAATGTATGCAGAGCACTCTGCACACTGTAAAGCACTATGCAAAATATCAATTATTATTAATATTATTTTTTAAAGCAATTGGGGTTAAGTAACTTGCTCAAGGTTACACGGCTAGTCATTATTTATGTGTGGGTGCTCATTTTCTGAGGCTGGATTTGATCTCGGGTCATCCCAACTCCGAGGCCGGCGCTCTTACTCACTGCGCCACCTAGCTGCCCCTTTAGGGCAATTGGGGTTAAGTAACTTGCCCAAGGTCACACGGCTAGGTTTTTGTTTGTGTGGGTTGTGTCTGAGGCCGTATCCGAACTCAGGTCCTTCTGACTCCAGGGCCGGCACTATACTCACTGCGCCACCTAGCTGCCCCCAATTATTATTTTTAAAGTGCTTTCCAAGCCTCAGAAAGCAGCGTGAATGTCAGCTACTAAGTAAATGCAGCCAGATCTACCTCTGAGCAAAGCTCTGTGGAAAACAAAACAAAACAAAAAATTCCTCTTTCTTTGATTTCTGATAACAAATGTGGCTGCAGAGTCTCTGCCTAAACAAATGGCTGCTTTGCTGCTGCCCAGTCTAATTTCACATAACCAGTGGTGAATGGGGAACCGCTTATTTCCTTTAGAGACAGGTAATAAACACAATTCACAGAACCATAGAACTTTTGGACTGGAAAGGACCTTTGGGATCACCTTATCTAATGGCCTTGTCTAGAGATAAAGAATATGAGGTATGCTCAAAAGTTAACGTGCAGCAAATCAGAATTTTAGCTTCTCATTAACTTTTATCTTGAAGGTGGACTTTTCGCCTCCTTTGTTGACTTTGACTTCTTACCTGTTTCCTCTTTCCTCTCATGCCTAGTCTAACTAGCAGGGCATAATAGCACACATTCAGAGGATCTGGGTTTGAATCCTGACTGCTTTTTTATTACTGTGTGGCTTGAGGCAAATAACCTTAGTTTCCTCATCTGAAGAATTGAGAGATGCTAAAGAGACTGCCTCAATTTCTGCGGTCCCTTACAGCTATCAATCCTTTAATTTTCTTATTTTAGGCATTTGTGGTTAAGTGACTTGCCCAGGGTTACACATCTCATAAATGTCTTGAGGCCAGATTTGAACTCAGTTCCTCCTGACTCCAGTCACTTAATGACTTCCTAAACTACAATAAGCAAGAGTAACATGGTATAGTGGAACAAATATTCAATTCAGAGTCTGAGTCCCTGGGTGCAAATTCTTATTTTCTTGGTGACCCTTGGCAGTTTGCTTTATTTATTTGTTTATTTAACCTCTTTGGGCATCACATTCCTCATCTGTAAAATAAGGAGGTTGGGCTCAGTGATCTCAGTGTCAACAATGGAGTTGAAAAGCTAAGTTGGGAATGAACTGTCAACCACAGTACCTGTGATCCCAGGTTTAGACCATATGAAAGCCAGGTTGGGTGTGGATGGCTAATAGAAATCTTCATAGATGTTGATGACAGCTCTTTTGACATATGAAAGGGTGGTGAACAGAAATGACACAGATGGTCTGCTTATTATCTCATGCAGTCTGTCTTCATATACCACTGGCAAAGGTTCCTCTTCCCACCCTGCCTCTGGGGCCCCAACTTTTTCACCTCTTCACCCTAAATACTGTGTAAGGGTTCAATGTTGCAGTGTTATCATCTAGGAAATGTTTTTAAGAGGAGGAGGATAGAATTGCTGGTCTTGGTGTGTTATAGTCAGTTGCTGGAACCAAAAGGGGTTTCAGCAGAACTAGACAAGTCAGTCAGTGCTAGAGGGAGTAGGGCCTTTTATTTGGTGTTTTTAAAGGTTTTTAAAGGTGTTTTTCAAAGAAGACTACCTGGCATAACTGGAAGCATCTAAGACAGTGCCAGGCAGGAATAACAAGGCAGCTAGGTAGTGCAGTGAATAGAGTGTTGAACCTGAAGTCAGTTGGACCTGAGTTCAAATCCAGCCTCAGACTCTTACTAGCTGTATGACCCTGGGTTAGTCATTTAACCATTGTCTGCCTCAGTTTCCCCATCTATAACATGAGGATGATCATAATACCTACCTCACAGGGTTGTTGTGAGGGGGAAAAATGAGACAATATTTATAGAGCTTTATATTATTCTAAAGGTATAAGGAGTCCTAATTCCCCCCTTTTATTCCCTCTTTTTCTAAATTTTTTTGTTCTGAACTTTAACACCAAAAATGATAATTTCAACATGCACAGCATAATAGAAAAAGAGGGTTATATATAAAACTGTGAATATCCATGTCTTACCACTTGCTTTTTAAAAATATATAATAAATTCCACTTGTTACTTTCAAAACTTCCCTGCTTATTGTACAGTGGTCAACTGTGAATGACTTATTCTGTTCTTGTATTTTATTCTATTAGCAATGCACTGTATTAGCAATACAAAGATCCAAGACAGTTCCAAAGGACTTTGGATGAAAAGTGCTATCCACCTATAGAGAAAGAACTGATGGAGTTTGAATACATATTCAAGCATGCTTTCTAATTTTTTCTTTTTTTTTGTTTTTGTTTTTCACAGTGTGTGTGTGTGGGTTTGTGTGTGGGTTTTCTTTTGCAACATGGCTAATATGGAAATGTGTTTTACATGACCGCATATGATAATCTATGCCAATCTGTTTGCCTTCTCAAACAAGGGGGAGGGAAGGGAGGAAATTTGGAACAGAAATTTTAAAATGAATATAAAAAATTGTTTCTCTATATAATTAAAAAAAAGAAAATGATTTTAAAAGCTTCTCTGCACTTCCTTCTGAATTTCCTTCTTTGCATTTTTTTATTTCTTTCTTTCTTTTTTTTTTTAGAGGCAATCAGGGTTAAGTTACCTGCCCAGGTCTGAGGCTGGATTTAAACTCAGGTCCTCCTGACTCCAGGACTGGTGCTCTATCATCTGTACCAGCTAGCTGCACCCCTCCTTTCTATTATATTTCAAGGGCTTTGTTTTTATTTTATTTTATTTTTGCATCACTGTTACTAACCCTTTCCCCCGACACTGGTCTCTTTCCTAAAGTAAAAATAAGAGAAAAAGGAAAAGAAGTCCTTTTAATAAATAAGTATAAGGGCAGCTGCGTGGCACAGTGAGTAGAGCGTCAGCCCTGGAGTCAGAAGGTCCTGAGTTCGGATCCGGCCTCAGACACTTAACACACACAAACAAAAACCTAGCCGTGTGACCTTGGGCAAGTTACTTAACCCCAGTTGCCCTCCAAAAAGCAAAATAAATAAATAAATAAGGGAGTAAGTATAGTGAAGCAGAACAAAACTGTGGCCCCATTCCCTCTTCCCCCCCCCCCCACACCCTACCTTGTACCTATCATTTCTCTGTTCCTCTTTCAGGAGGTAGATAAACATAGAAGACCATCCCGGTCCTCTGGAGATTTAGTTGATTATTGCTCATATCCCTGTATAAATGGTTCTCGGGTTCTGTTCACTTCATTGTATTTCAGATCATAATACTTAGAATTCTCTGAAATCGTGTCTTTTCTGGTTTCTATGCTATAGTACCATAATATATCTTTATATTTATATATCATTTTTTCATCCATTCTGCAATTAATAGGCATCTTCTTAGATTATAGTTCTTTGCTTTGTTTGCCACCATGTAACACTACCCCTTTATTCAGAATCAGGAAATTAGTTTTACTTACAGCTAGTTCCTCCCTGGTATTATCCTCCCTCTCAACTCCTCCTTTCTCTATTTGTTTTCCTATTGAGTTTGATGTAATTCTGCACCAAACTTCAAGAGTGTGTTTGTGCTCAACCATTCTTTGTCCCTTTCATATGAGTGAAAAACATCTTGTTCTTGCTCTCCTCATATCTTCTATATTTATATACTCTTCAAATACACTTTCAGCTAGTTCTACCTCCTTCCTTTCTACTGTAGTGTATTTCTTTTACCCTCTTTTCTCTCTCCACTCTTAAAACCTTCTGAATAGAACCAGTCTACTCCCAGATCCTCTGTTTTTTTTTTCTTATTTAACTCCCTTAGTACTTTTTAAAGACATTAAGATTCTGAAGAGACACTTGTTTCCTTTCCCCTTGTTAGAATGTTTGCACTGCAGCATCATACAGCCACTTCCAATTTCTCAAATACATTTACGTTTCTAGGTTTCTCTTGAACCTTGTGTGTACTTCAGCATTCCTCAGTTATTTTGAGTAATGGTTGCAAGTCTTCTGTTCATTAAAAGTCCATTTTCCTTCCTGGATTATAATCCATTTTGTAAGATAAGTTATTTTTGGTTATAGGCCTACACCTCTTGCCTTCTGGAGTATTGTATTCCAGGATCTCTGTTAGTAGAAGTTAAAAAGTCTTATAAGTGGATTTGACTGTGGATCCTTGGTACTTGAATATTATTTTGTTTTCAGTTTCATGTTTTTTCCCTCCAACCTCCTTCTGCCCACACTTTGAAAAGGAAATAAACATAAAACCTGTTTGTGTGTGTGTGTGTGTGTGTGTGTGTGTACATATATGTATATATACTTTGGGGTACAGATATAGTAGCATAGTACATAAATATGTGTATGTGTGTGTATAAATACATACATACACACATATATATTTGAAAAACAAGTTTCTTCATAAGCTATATCCAAAAAAAGAAAAAGAGAAGAAAACTTTTTCAATCTATGCTTGAAGTATGTCAGTTCTTTTTGTAAGTGGATAGAATATTTCCTCATTACTCCTTTGAAATTTTGGTTGTTCAGTGTGTTCATCAGGCTTCCTAAGTCTTTCAGTTATCCAGTCATCTGTATAGTATTTCTGTTACTATATAAATTGTCCTGGTTTTGCTCACTTTTTTTCATCAATTCACGTAAGTATTCCAAGATTTTTCTGAAACCATCTCTTTTATTATTTCTTATAGCACAATAGTATTCCATCATATTCATATACCATAAATTGTTCAGCCATTCCCCAGATGATGAGCATTCCCTCAATTTCTAATTCTTTGCCATCACACACACAAAAAGTCTTAGAAATATTTTTGTACATATGGGCCCTTTTCCTCTTTCTTTGATCTCTTTGAGGTACAGACATAATAGCAGTAGATCATTGCTACTTAAACTGCTTTTTGTGGGTGCTAACAAGTATTTTTTTTTTCTTCCATATGGGAGTTCTGGATTTTGTCAATGACATCCTTGGAAGTTTTCAATTTGAGGCTTGTTTCAATAGGTGATTGGTACGTCCTTTCTGTCTTTGCCCCTGGTTCTAATATATCTGGGAAGTTTCATTTATCGTTTCTTGAAATATGGTATCTAGGCTTTAAAAAAAAATTTATAGGGGTGGCTAGATGGTACAGTGAATAGAGCACCAGCCCTGGAGTCAGGAGGATCTGAGTTCAAATCCTGCCTCAGGCACTTGACACACTTATTGGCTGTATGACCTTGGGCAAGTCACTTAGCCCCAACTGCCCTTCCTCCAAAAAAAATTTTACAGTTTTCAGGAACTCCAGTGATTCTTAAATTATCTTTATTTGACCTGTTTTCCAGTCAGTTTTTTTTTTTATATCAGAGATCTTGTATTTTGTTTTTTAATCTTTTGATTTTATTCTATTATTTCTTGTTGCCTCATAGGGTCATTAATTTCTGTCAAATCTATCATAGTTTCAGGGAATCCATTATTTAGGTAGAGTTTAGCATTTTATCTTTCAAGCTACTTATTTTCTTTCCTTTTTTTTCCTCCAGAACTTTGGTTTCATTTTTTTAATCTCTTGTTTCTCTTCTATATTCATGTTTTATTTGTGGAAAATCCTTTTTTTTTTCTTTCATGTCTCATCAGAGATTTACTTATGGAATTTCTTCTTCTGGGAATCTCTAGACCAACAGTAATTTTAAAAAATGAATTGGTGTCCTCTTCAGTTTACTCATCACCCTAGTTCTTAAATTAGGGCTTTGTGTCAGAATCATACTTTCTTTCTCTGCTGTGCTTTTGGGTCAGGTGGTAAACCCTGCTTGGTTTCCTGAGTTCCTGTGTTGACCTCTACCTCCCAGGGTTAGGACTACCCTAGCACTAGGATCTTTGAGGTTCACTGCACTGGATCTTTAGAGACCATTATGGTATGCATTGTTAGGAATTTCAGAGCCCCTGGGTACTTTGGCTATCCCAGTCTGATGAGGAGCTGCCCCAGTGGCTCCCTCTCCCTGGTGCTTCTATTGTTCCAACCCTAGGGCTTTCTGACCACCCTGGGGCTTTCTCAAGGGAGCTCCCCCTCCCCTCCTTGCTGTTTCTAGGCAGGCTTATGATGTTCACTTGTTGCTAGCTCATCTTGGGTTGCTCTGGGAGACTGCTAGTTTGTTTGTATGCTGACTTTGCTGCTCCCAGGACTTGATATATGTTTTCATCAAGGGCTTACTAGGACTTCTGTGTCTATGTTTAAGGTAAGTTTAGGCAGTTTACTCAGCTTGGGTATCATAAACAATTGCTCAGCTGGAAGGGCATGGACATTCAAGTGTTTTATAGGAAGGGGGAGGATCCTTCCTAAGTGGATTTGATTGGTTCCCTACCACTGAGGTCATAGATAGGACAAATTAGCTAGAGAATCATCTAGAGCATTAAAAGATTCCAGCTTGGAATAGTAATTGATTACTATATGGGAGATGGGGGCAGGGAGGGCGGGAAATCCCAGAGAATGGGCAGAGCTGTAAATAAGAGGCATCAGGTAGGAGAGGGGATCACTAGGTAATAACCTGTTGGATAAATGCTAGACCATGAAAATTGTAGGTTTTTCTGAATCACAACAATTTATGTTATATCTTTAAATTTCCTTTTCAGAGTGGATTTTCTGCATTTGACAAAATAAAGTGTTAGTGGTCATGCTTGGCATAGAAGCAGCAAAGTCATGCTTTTCCTTGTGTTGCTTTTAGGATTCTGTACAGAATTGTTCTCTTCTTTGCTTTGAAATTCAGTCTTTTAGTTCTAAGACTCAACTACATTTTCCCCATGAGTTGCAAGTCAAATCACTAGATGTAGTTGATAATCTTGTAACTCTGAAGTAAATGAGCATCTCTATTTCTACTCTCTTCTTTCTCCTCATCCTATTATCACATACATATGTATCCATATGTGTATAGTGTATGTCTCAGCCATTAGAAATACATAAACATCTGTGAACTGAACTGTTTGCTTCAATAATTCGCTCCTCAGTTGCTAAAATAAATTTTTCTTTTAGTTTTATGGTGTATATAGTACAAGTGAATTGGTGTGTGTGTGTGTGTGTGTGTGTGTGTGTGTGCATGTGTGTGTTGTTTTTCTCAAATTACCAAACAAAACCTTTTCAGTTTTAGAGGCAGTATGGCATAGTGAACAGAGTCAAGAAGACCTAAGGCTAAAATTCTACCACTGACACTTCATCTCATTGTATCTCAGTTTCCTCATTGGTCAGATGAGATTAATGATACCCTCAGAACTTATATCACTATAAGAATCAGATGAGATAATTGTATAAAGTACAGCTTAAAAACCCTCTACAGAGGGGTGGAGCCAAGATGTCGAAGTAGAAACACAAACTTGGCATGAGCTCTTACTCCAGTCACTTCCAATACATGTAAAAAGATGACTCTAAATAAACTTTAGAGTTACAGAACCCACAAAGTGACAGAGAGAAACAAATCTTCCACTGAAGGCAGCCTGGCAGGGCAACAGGAAGGATCTATCACACTGAGCTGGGAGCCCAGTGCAGTCCCACCTGAGCCCTGTGCTTCTAGCCCCATGGCAGCCCTGACCAGCAGAGGCCAGAGCAGACTTCAGGAGAGTGAATCACCAGCAGCTGTGGCGGTTTCCAGATTATCAACCCATAAACGCCAAAAACAAAAAGGTCAGTGTGGACTTCTGTTGGAACAGGGGAAGGGGGAGGGAATGGAATAGCATGGTCTGGCCCCTGCCTCTGGGGTGAGAAGCAGCCGAGGCAAGGTGGCCGGGCAGCCATTGCCCCCATGTGGCTGCCTCAGGAGCCCCTGGCCTGCAGATGTAAGGGGACCAAGTGACTACTCAGAGGGTAATCGCTCTTGATTTAACCTGCTTGGATCTGGATCTTGGTCTTGGGTGGTAGTCCTGGGGTGTGTGGCCTATGAGCCAGATCTTGGGGGGGCTGTAGAGAAGGTACCCTCCTAATAGCTCCGGGACCTGCAAAAACCCCAGTGATATGGGACAAAGCTCTCTCCATTCTGGAAGCAGAGTTCTACTGTGGCAAAGAGCTCAAAAGTCAAGTAATTGACTGGCAATATGAGCAAGCCAAGGAAGCACAAACAGACCATAGAATCCTTTTTTTGGGAATAAAAAGGATCAAGCATGGAGCGGGATGAAGATAGCAAAGTGAGAACTTCTACATCAAAAGCCTCCAAGAAAAATATGAGTTGGTTACAGGTCATGGAGGAGCTCAAGAAGGATTTTGAAAATCAAATAAGAGAAGTGGAGGAAAAATTGGGAAGAGAAATGAGAATGATGCAAGAAAATCAGGAAAAGTGTGTCAACAGCCTGCTAAAGGAGACCTAGAAATACACTGAAGAAAATAACACCTTTTAAAAGAAAGACTAACTCAAATGGCAAGAGAGGCCCAAAAAGCCAAATTGCTAGATGGAAAAGGAATTTCAAAAAGTCACCGAAGAGAATAACTCCTTCAAAATTAGATTGGAACACTTGGGAACTAATGATTTTATGAGAAATCAAGATACTATAAAACAGAGCCAAACAAATGAGAAAATAGAAGGCAATATGAAATATCTCACTGGGAAAACTACTGACCTGGAAAATAGATCCAGGAGAGATAATTTAAAAATTATTGGACTACCTGAAAGCCATGATCAAAAAAAGAGCCTAGACACCATCTTTCAAGAAATTATCAAGCCAGTTGCCCTGATATTCTAGAACCAAAGTACAAAATAGAAATTGAAAGAATCCACTGATAACCTCTTGAAAAAGATCCCCAAAAGAAAACTCCTATGAATATTATAGTCAAATTCCAGAGTTTCTAGGTCAAGTAGAAAATACTGCAAGGAGTCAGGAAGAAACAATTTTGAGTATTGTGGAAATACAATCAGGATAACACAAGACCTTGCAGCTTCTACATTAGGGTATCAGAGGGCTTGGAATATGATATCCAGGATGTCAAAGGAGCTAGGACTAAAACCAAGAATCACCTACCCAGCAAAACTGAGTATAATGCTTCAGGGGAAAATATCGTCATTCAATGAAGTAGAGGATTTTCAAGTATTCCTGATGAAAAAGCTAGAGCTGAATAGAAAATTTGACTTTCAAATACAAGAAGCAAGAGAAGCATGAGAAGTTAAACAGGAAAAAGAAATCATAAGGAACATATTAAAGTTGAACTATTTACATACCTACTTGGAAAAACAATAATTGTAACTCAGGAGACTTTTTCTCAGTATGTGGATAGTTGAAGGGAATATATATGTGTGTGGTTATACATACATATATGTGTGTGTGTATATATATATATATATATATGTATGTATGTGTGTGTGTGAGTGTAGGCATTTGTATGTTCAAGTATATATAGACAGAGGGCACAGAGTTGAATATAAAGGGATGATATCTAAAAAATAAAATTAAGAAATGAGAGGAATTTATTGGGAGAAGGAGAAAGGGAGAGATAGACTAGGGTAAATTATCTCATATAAAAGGGGCAAGAATAAACTGTTATAATGGAGGGGAAGAGCAGGAGGGTGAAAGGGAATGGGACAACTTAATTCTCATTGAATTTGGCTTAAGGAGGGAATAACATACACAATCAATTGGGTATCTTTACCCTACAGGAAAATAGGGTGATAGGGTATAAGAGAGGGTATGATAGAAGGGCGAGGGCAGATTGGGGGAGAGGGTAGTTAGAAGCAAACACTTTAGAAAAGGGACATGGTCAAAGGATAAAATAGAATAAGTGGGGGACCAGATAGGATGGAGGGAAATATAGTTAGTCTTTCACAATATAACTACTATGGAAATGATTTGGGTAACTACAGATGTACAATCTATATGGAATTGCTTATCTTCCCAGTGGCAGTGGTTGAGGAGGGAAGAAGGAAAAAATCTGGAACTCAAAGTTTTAAAAATAAATGTTTTTTTAAAAATTTGTTTTTTTTAGATGCAACTGGGAAATAAGATATACAGGCACTGGGGCATAGAAATCCATCTTGCCCTACTAGAAAGTTATGGGGTGAAGGGGAAGGATGTAAGAGAGAACAAATTGGAAGAATGGGTATTCAGTAGGCTTGCTATCTTGGGGTGGGGGTGGGGGAAAGATGGGGGAAAAATTGTAACTCAAAACCTTGTGGAAATGAATGTTGAAAACTAAAAATAAATAAATAAATAAAACCAACCCTCTACAAATGCTAGTTCTTAATCTTGTATTCAACACAGTGTTAAATGAGATCCTACATAAAACCTCAAACTTCACATTATTTACAATTGAAAAGTAAGTTATGAACTGGCACAAAGTAGCAACAAGAAGAAGAATATGTTTCATTCTCTGTTGCCTTCTGGGCTCTTTTTCCTCCTGTGTACTTGCTTTTGTTTTCTTGCTAGTATTATTATAATTATTTCAACGTAGTTGTCAGTGGGCATATTATTTTTCTGACTTAGCTTTCTTTCTGCTTCACTTCACATAAGTCTTTGCATATTTCTTTGTAGTCTTCATAGCTATTATTTCTTATGGTGCAAGAGTATTCCATTATGTTGTCAAATCACAGTCTATTCAGCTACTGTCTCAGTTGTTGGACGTATGGGTTGTTTCCAGTTTTTTGCTATTATGAATACAGTTGCTATGAATAATTTCATGTAGCTGGTTCTCTCCTCCTCCCCATTCCCTTTCATAATATCTTTTGGGTTTAGTCCTTTTAGTGACCATTGGGTCATGGGATATGCTCACTTTTGGACCTCATTATATTTTGCCATAGGATTTAGGGTTGAAAGGACCTAGAAATCATATGGTTCAACCCTGAATCATTTTATGATTCAGAAACACTTGATCAAGTAATAAATAGGGGAAACTGTATTTGAAGCCATTGTAGGGATTATGATAAAATCACTGAGGCAGAGCTCTGAGCCAATGGTACTTTATTTTTTTTTATTTTTATTTATTTTTGGAGGGCAATTGGTCATCTTATCTAATTCCTATAAGATTTATGCAAAATATCAAACTGATTAATACTGATTGGAATAGAGTAGGGGTCCAACAGAATCGTTTCTCACACCAAATCCACTTCCAGTCTAATTTCCACCATTACCACCCTGACTACTACAATAGAGAAGATAATAGTGCCTACTTTCTGGAGTGGTTATGAGGATGAAATGAGATAACATTGCAACCTTAAATTGCCATAAAATTTGTAGCCATTGCTATTATTTCCACTAACAACGCAATAGTCTTTCTCTGTAGGTATGACAACACTGTTTTACTATTTTTTTAACTGTCTTTTGTCAATTTATAGGGAAGCAGCAGCTTCATGAAATCCTATACATATCAGGGTTAGCCTGGGCTCTCAAAGACTGAGCCAGTGAAGTACAACTGTTTTAAGATCCATCAGACTTTGGGAGTACAATCCAGGAAATGTACCCTATGTCTGTTGTCGAAGGGCCAACTTCTCTAGGATTGGAGATTCATTTTTTTTAATCTCCAGAATTTATTTGTTTATTTTTAGTTTTCAACATTCATTTCCACATGATTTTCAGTTCCAAATTTTCTCCCCATCTCTTACCTACCCCCCACCCCAAGATGGCATGCGTACTCATTGCCATTTCTCCCAGTCTACTCTCCCTTCTATCTCCTTCCATCTCCCCCCTTACTTTCTTGTAGGGCAAGATAGATTTCTATACCCCATTGCCTATATATCTTATTTCCCGGTTGCATGTAAAGACACTTTTCAACATTTGTTTTTAAAACTTTGAGTTCAGGGGCAGCTAGGTGGCACTGTGAGTAGAGCGCCGGCCCTGGAGTCAGAAGGACCTGAGTTCGGATCCGGCCTCAGAGACTTAACCCACACAAACAAAAACCTAGCCGTGTGACCTTGGGCAAGTTACTTAACCCCAATTGCCCTCCAAAAAAAACCAAAAACAAAAACTTTATGAGTCCCAGATTCTCTCCTTTCTCCATGAGGATTCATTTTTCAGACATTAGTAACTCTTGAAAACTATTCAGTAATTAGAGGGCATTGATCAGCATTGGAGAATCAAATCATGACCCAGGTGAAATCATGAGTCTTTGAAGTATTGAGTAAAGTAGGATCATAGAATTATAGGAAGTGACCTCAGTGGACATTTAGGCTAACCCACACCTGAAAAAGAATTCTTTCTACAGGTGATTGTACCACTTTTACTTGAAGATTTTCAGGAGGGTTGGTAGAAATCTCCAGGCTGCCTGTTCCACTTTTGTGTAGCTTTGATTGTTTGAAAGCTGTTTACTATCTCAAGCTTAAATTGTTTTGTTTTTATTGATGATTTGTTTCTTCTAATTGTTTTTTAAATGTTTTATTGATTCTTTTTTGCCTTTATATTGCACTTATTCTGAATATACTTTCTTGTCCCTTGTAAGGAAAAACAGTTCAACAAAAAACACTGATAAATTAGCCTGATAAGGCAGGCAATATTCTACCCTACTTGTCTGTTGAAAGGAGGGAAATTTCTTTCATTATCTTTTCTTTGGGACCATTAAATTCCTTTTCCACATAGAGCCCTTCAAAGACTTGAAGATAACTATTTTGTCAAGCTAAGTGTTTTCTGTGAGTGGTTTTAATTTGCATTTCTTTGAGTGATTATTAACAATTTGTGTTTTTTCCTTCAAGAATTCTGTCTTTAACTCAAGTAAAAATATATTCCTTTTAGATTATAAAAAAATATCTTAGAGAACAGCCATGGGTACCAAATCAACTTTGAGATAGTGGGTCATTTGTTCTATTATCTGCTACTTTCTCAGTGATTACTACTTGTCTTTCTCCTTGGGTTTTTTGGGTTTGGGGTGGGGTTTTGGGGTTTTTTTTGGTGGGATTAAAGTCCTTCAGTCTTTCTCAGAAGTTAGAATTTAGGAGTAAGAATATGTGGTAGGGAAAAGAGAAGAAAAGTCAGCAACAAGCATTTAAGCCCTCACTGAGGCCTTTCCCTTAAAATGAATCTGGGAGGATTCCCAAGCAGTGGAAGGGGCCACAGGGATAGAGAATACTTCCAGTGGGAGGAATCCAGAGATAAGTGTGAACTGACAGGAAGAAGGGCCTTCTGTGCCCTGGTAGAGAAAATCCAGAGAATTTGGAGAGGACCATAGAGAAGGAAGAATTTAAGACTTGGGATATTCCGTGTTTCACTGCATAGTCATCACCACCACATAACCGCCACACCCTCTTTGTTTGTTTGGGGGTTTTTTGGTTGTTTTTTTGTTTTGTTTTGTTTTGTTTTCAGTACAAAAACTGGCTTATAGCCTTTCATCACAGGCAGCTTCAAAGGTAAACAGAGCAGCAATGTATTCACCAGTGGCATATAGATATGCATTTATCTCCTTGATCATTGTGAGCCAGGAACCTAGGATTCTCAGTGCATGGGAATTGTAATTTTAACAAATATTCATGAGTAGTCCCTGCATACTAAATCTTTCACCAAAGACAGCTTAATACTTTTTAAGTAATACTGGCATGAATTTCCCCCCCAAAAGCTTCACATAATGGTTGCACCCCACCTTTTGGCAAAAAACTTGCCATAAAATCTGTGACAATTATGCAGTGAAATACAGTCATCTCAAACAATATATGATATGGACTTGACCCAAAAATATAGCATATAATGTGGTTTTGAAGAGGGAAGGGTGATAAGGGGGGGGGGGGAGGGTAAGTGGTTCTGCCAGGGAAACCTCTCCTGGCATCCAGTCTGGAAAGGCTCAAGCAAACTTTGAAGCCGAAATTGTAAAGTTTATTGTTATGCTGTAGATAACAGCGGGCTAGATTCTTATGGAACCTGCAAACTCGCAGAGGCTGCAGGCATAGTTTTAAGGGGTCAATTATGCTAACTAGGTGAGTAAGGGTGGGATCAGGGAGGAGTTAAGGAGTGGTCAGTGCTCAAAGGACCATACACTTTTAATATCAACTGCGCAGGTGTATTGCCCATGATTCACTGGGAAATAGCTCAAGAGGGGGTCTAGCTGGAGGTGTGGTTCTAGGCCTGATACGTCACTAAAGAGTGCCCAGTCTGCCACCCACCAAGGTCATCCGAGACAGTGTGGGTCTATAATTGACTAAGGAGTTACCCTATAGATAAGGTATTGAAGAATTCATGGTGGGGCTGGCCACTCTAAGGGAGATAACATTTACATAACTTATTGTTTCAAACAGAGATAAACAGGTCATGAGATGTTGCTGGGCAGAGCGCTGGAAGGGGGAAGGGGCAAAGTCAATGCTCTGAGGCTGGGGGGGGTGGAAATGTGATCTTACAGACTGCTTTTACAAATTGATTTTACAGACATAGATCCCAAAGCACCCCATTTACAAACTGATGTTACAGATTGATACTACAGACATATATACATCACAAGGACCCCATCAGTTTTCTGTGTGTCCACCACATGGTTTAGCAAACAAACAAGACCTGTTGTTTTAAAAGACAAGGAACACTTGATTGGGGGGGGGAGGGAATGGGTGACTTTGTATGGTAGATTATTCATTATTATATCTTCCTCTTTCTTCTGACTTGACCCACCTTTTCAGGGCCATTAGCATCTGTTATCGGAAACCAGCTAAGAACAATGGAGGAGGAACTTGGCAAAGTGTATAGAGACACCAAGAGGTCACTTTTGAGATAAGAAGAGGTGGCTTAACACCATGCCTCTGCTACATGCTAACAGTATGACCATGGGCAAATCCCTCAATTTTTCAGTACCACAGTCAACTATCTAGGATTATAAATTTCATTTGAGTTGCTAAGCTACATCACAACCCTACACCTATGAAATCACAGGTGGAAACTCAAAACAAAATAAAGAAAAAAGTGACATTGAGACTCACTGTTTAAGATGTGCATTTCTGATGATGTACTGAATTGTTGAAATACTTTTCTGTGCAGTAGGAATAGTTAATCAACAAGTATTTTTTCAGCACCTAATTATGTGCCAAGCTCTGTGCTGAGTACTGGGGATACAAAAAATAGTTAAAAAAAAAAATGGTCCCTGTCCTCAAGGAGCTGACATTGCAATGAAGGAGGCCTCTTTTCAATTAGCTATGTTGTTGCTTTTTAAAATAAAATGCTATTTAAAACAATCCTTTATTCTTCTTTGAAAATTTATTGTGTTTCAACACATGTCATTTCCCAATAAATCTTCCTACCCACCACCAGCTGTGTGGTATTCCCATTAAAAAAAACACTTAAGCAAAACCACCTAATAAAGCACTTGTTATTGACAGCTTATGTAGTGTTTTCCTGTCACAGTTTGTCATTCTTAATACTGAAGAAATTTGTTTTAACCTCAGGCATTTGGAACTATCATTGGACATTATATTTGACCTGAAATGTTGTTGTTCAGTCATATCCAGCTCTTCATGACCCCAAAGGCCACAGCACACCAGGCCCTTCTATCCTCCACTGTCTCCCAAAGTCTGTCCAAGTTCATGCTCATTGTTTCCATGACATCATCTGTCCACCTTATCTGTCTCCTTTTCCTTTTGCCTTCAATCTTTCCCAACGTCAGGGTCTTTTCCAATGAATCCTCTCTTATTATGTGGTCAAAGTATCTAAGTTTCATTGTCTTTTATTGTGGACTTCATTTATATTATTATAATCATTGTCTCTTCCATTTATATTCATTTGTGTCTGTGTATGTATGTGCATATATACATACACACATACATGCATACCCACTTATACACTGTAGGCTCTTCCCAATTTTTTTGGAATTCTTCGTATTCATTGTTCCTTATAATATGATAGTAATTATTGCATTCACCTACCGCAATTTGTTTGGCTCTTTGTTCAGCCCTTGTAGTGTGCCCTTCTGCTATTGGTGAATTTGTCTCAAAACCTCCATTTTGAGGAAGGGTCCAGACCAGCTACCTTTTATTTCTTTGGATTTTTGACACTATGCCCCCTCATAAGGACGTCCTCCCTGCCATCTTTTTAGCTCCATTTTATGGGTCTTCTTCCATTAGAATAATGTAAGCTCACTGAAGTCAGGGATTCTCTTTATGTTTTCATTTATATATTTATATAGCATATATTTATATTTTATTTATATCTGCAGTGCTTAGCACATGTACCTGGCACATAATAAGCACTTAATAAATGTTTGTTGACTTGAATGTTCCCTAATTATCAGACACAGGGTTTGTCTACAGTTTTCTGCTGATACAAGTAGTATTGCCCTGAATATTTTGGTAGAAATGGGACCTTTTTTTCTAATATTGGGTTTTTTTACGTGCAATAAAGATAGCTATGATTCTTTTCTATGTTTCCATTTAATTGTTTTTATTTGTTTTTAAAAAGTGTGTGTGTTTTTTAAAAAACAATAACAGTGTATATCTTGTTGTAGGATCATAATTATGCCTTTGCTATTTTAGTCTTGGAATTCTGAAATAACACTATAAATTTGCCTTATCTAAAACCAAAAATAAATAAGGCCTACTGCCCATGATCATGCTTCAAGACATTGCTGACTTCACCTACTTCAGGTGAGGATGAAACAAGATAAAATACAGGAAAGTACTTTGAAAACTGGCAAGTGCTGCACTAATGCGGATGGTGATTTTATCATTAATTATCATTGTCACCAGTTTTGAACCTCACAAATTTTATAAAGATGACCTTTCTCTTTCCTCTGCCCCCCCCCCCCATCTATAACCTAGTCAAGAGTATAAATTCAGGCGGCTAGGTGGCGCAGTGAGTAGAGCACCCCCATGGAGTCAGAAGGACCTGAGTTCCAATCCGGCCTCAGACACTGCACACACAAACAAAAAAACCTACCCATGTGACCTTGGGCAAGTTACTTAACCCCAATTGCCCCACAAAAAGCAAAAAAAAAAAGTATAAATTGAGTGGGATTGCGGTATCACTGGGTACAGAGATTTTGTAACCTTTATTGTTCAGTTCCGTTAGAATCAATTCAAAGCTTTGATAATGGTGAATTAGCATTCATTTAAATGTAACTTTTACTTCTTAATTTTTTTTTTAGTGGAAAAAGTGGCTTGTTTGTGGGGGTAGGAGGTAGTAGCCTGCCCCTCCCAAGTCCCCTTTTTAGAGTCTTGAATACCTCTGACCCTAGGCAAAATTGTGAAGGAGTTACTTTAGTGAAAAGGCCCTTTCAGAGCCCTTATTTACCCTTATTGTCCCTATTGCTCACTATTTCCGGTACCTTTTCTCCATACAAATTTATTAGTGCTAGTCTTAGGAATCACCATGCCTTAACCCAGCTAAAATTCATAACTTCCTTAATAAGGTATCACATGAATATGGGAATTTGGGGTACAAGTACCCCACAGGTACAGATAGGTGAGCATCAAGAAGGCCTTCCATTTTCATTCTTCATCCCCATCCTTACAAAAGGAAAGAAAAGTCACAAGCTCTGGCTTGAGGCCATAGTCTAAGGAATCAGCGATTTACAACAAAAATTGTCACAGTGGAGAATTGTGAATTAGAGCTAAATAGTGGGGTTATTGGGGTAGAAACTGATGCCCTAATGAAGAAGATGCAGACAAAGATAATTTGGAGCATTAAACCTGAACCTTCAAGGTTTAATTCAAATCTCACCAAATTCATGGAATCTCACAGAACTTTCTCCAGCTCTTGCTCAGTGGTGGGATCTCAGGTCTTGCTCCCACTGTTCTTCCTCACTGTTCTGGTGGTCTGTTTTCCAAGACTCCTCCATCCTCAGCTTAGGTTTTAAAGAGTCATTTATTCATTCAGCAAACATCTATTAAACATCTACTGTGCATTAGGAACTGAGGTCACATTCTGAGGTCCTTGGTTCAAATATCTTGATGTTTAATGGATACTCTTGGACCATGTGGACACCAGCTATTGTTCCTCTTACAAGACCAGCCACTATCTTTTCCAGACATTTGACTTTCTAATGATACCCTTTATGTTGCTTTTCCTTTGCAACTCTTGGTTGGTAATGAGTTATAGCAAACCTTGTGACCACCTTATACTTCTTTATTGCCCTTATTTATTCATAGCCATACGGCATCACTGAAAAAAAGATGGATAAAAATATGGGCCTTTGCTAACAGGGAAGAGCTTGGCTGGCCTATGTTTAAAACGGGGATACAAAAAGTTCTGGGAAATGTCCTTTCACTATAGGTGATAACAGTCCAGTTGGAGAGAAAAAGAACTTACATCATAAGATAATTAACAAGACAAGGCAACAGATGCTAAGGGATTCATAAATGGTGGAGTTGGTGAAAACTAGGAGAAGAGAGTGATTATAAGGAGCTACAACAGCTGGCAAAAGTTCCATGGGATTCCATGAATTTGGTAGACCGATTTCAATTAAACCTTGAAAGTTCAGGCTCAGTTCTCCTGTTTCCTTACTACCAGTTGGTTATTTTTACCAACAACAAGCTGCACTCAGATAAATCCAAACTCACCATTTGGAGCTATGTATCTCACAATGTTGTTAGCACTTGAATCAAAAAAGCATTGGCTTTAGAGGCAGAGGACCTGGCTTCAGATTCTTCTTCTCATTACCTTTATGACCATGGGCAAGTCAGTCAATTAACCTGGATGTCAGTTTTCTCTGGTAAAATGAGAGAACTGGAATAGGTGGCCTCTGAAGTCTTCTATCTCTAGCTCTAGCTCAATAAGCAATTGTAACCCAACGGATCTGGAGTTTTCTTGATTATGGCATGGAGGAACTAGAGTTAGAAAACTTAGTTTAGAATCCTGACTCTAACACTACATGGTTGACCTTAGACAAGTCAGTTCCTCTCTCTGGGCCCCAGTTTCCTTATCTGTAAAATGAGAATTATGGACTAGAAGGTGTCTGAGGTCCCTTTAAGCCATAAATCTATGATACGGTGATTCATGGAATCATAGAGTTGGGAGGGACCTCAGAGGTCATCTAGTCCCATGCAGGAATCTCTTCATAAAATCTCCAACAGACATTCATCCAACTTCTTCTTGAGCATCTCTAGTGACAAGCAAGAACCTCACTACCTTCCAAGGTAGCTCTTTCTATATTTGAATAGCTTTAATTTTCAGGAGGTTCTTCTACACTTTGAACTGAAATCTGCCTTCCCTTCCCACGGTTCTTAATTCTTTCCTTAGGGGTTGGGCAGAATGTCTCATCTCTCTCTTTCTTAGTAGAAAGACTTAGAACTCTAAGACCTGGATCCTAGTCCTGTCCCTGCTAACTGGCCATATGATCTTAAGCAATTTACTTCACTTCTTTTTTTTTAAATGGTATTTTATTTTTACCAATTACATGAAAAGACCATTTTTAACATTCTTTTCTTTGAGGGGGAAGGCAATTGGGGTTAAGTGACTTGCCCAAAGTCACACGGCTAGTAAGTATGTCAAGTGTCTGAGGCCAGATCGAACTCAGGTCCTCCTGACTCCAGGGCCGGTGTTCTATTTGTTGTGCCACCTAGCCACCCCGTTCTTTTTTTTTTTTTTAATAAAATTTTGAGTTCCAAATTTTCTCCCTCCTTCAGTCTCCTCCCCCCTCCCTAAGATAGTAAGTAATTTGATACAAGTTATATATGTGCAATCATATAAAACACATTTCCATATTAGTCTTGTTGAATACACTTAGCTTCTCTGGACTCCTGTTTCTTCCTCTGTAAATGAAGGAGCTAGAACTTTCCTGTTGGTTTCAGTTCTAAATTCTTTGAGTCTTATGAACAATCTACTTTACAGTTTTTTAACTTATAGAGAAGCCTGACCAGAAAAATAAATTATTCATCCAGCCTGACCAACAACCTCTTTTTAAATGACTTCTCACAGCATCCCCTTCATTGTGTTTTGTCAGATCTATTTTTAGGCAATGGGAGCCACATGTCAGAAGCCAGAAAACATAGGAAAATATGAAATGAGTAAGCTTTCTATTTAGATAAGGAAAGAGCCCACCCCGGGGAAAGGATGAAAGGCTGTACCTTAGTGATCTGGTATTTCAGTATTTGCCCCATTCTATTTTCTATATATAATTCTAGAAAGAAACAGGAAAGTTAATGTGAAGAATACAGAATTCCAGTTAGAGAATTACAGAATTATCAAATGTCAGCAAGCCATCTCATTTTACACATGTAGAAACTGAGGCCAGGAAAAAGTAAGTGACTTTACTAAATCTACCCAGTTAGTAAGTGACCAGGAAATGTCTCAAATATATTGATCTTCTGCCTTTCTAAGACCAAGGCTTTTCCCAGTAATCCCTGATGCCTCTGTAGCTATAGGGAAATGTTTACTTAAAAGGGATTAAAAAGATTTATCGCCCCCAAAAATTAATAACTAGGAATAAAACTAAGTTCTCTCTATACTGGTGACAGATGAAACTTATGTAATATATCTTGATTAATTTCCTTCTTTAGTGACCTCAGCCCCTCTGCTGTAAAATGGGGGTGTTGGAATAGACAACTGCTAAGATTCCTTCCAGCTCCAAATCTATGATCTAATGAAATGTGAAACCTTTAACTATGCTATGTAGAAAGCACTGGGACCTATCCTGGAGGTACAAAAATAAAAATAAAACAACCCCCATACCTCAAAGGAACATAGTGACCATTAAATAGATTAATAACATAAATATGTTGATTGAATTAAATAAAAATAAAATAGATAAATAAGGAAATACAAAAGAACTTACAAAGTAAATTTAAAGTAATGGGGATCCAAGGTATTAAAAAGTTCCTTCTGAGCTTAAATAACTGGTATTTGGACCTGATGAAAGGTGTGATTTTTGACAGTGCCAGAAGTTTCCACGCTTACTCAGAGAAGCATGGACAGCAGAGCAGGAAACTTCCCTGCAATGTGCTCCTCCTGCCTTGAGTTCTGTAAAGCCCTAGTCATTCAGTTTCTAGGCTTCACAGCCAAGCAACTTAAAAAAAAAACAGACAGGAGTATTGGTTGGTGTCAGCATCTTGTGACTTGTGAAAATCCACGTGCTATTTTGTAGTTGTTGTTGTTCAGTCAGTTAGTCATGTCCTACTCTTTGTGACCATGCGGGGAAAGATAATTCCTGGAATAGTTTGCCATTTCTTTCTCCAGTGGATTAAGGCAAATAAAGGGTAAATGACTTGCCCAAGGTCACATGTCTAGTAAGTATCTGAGGCTGGATTTGAACTCAGGTCTTCCTGACTCTGGGCCCAGCATACTGGTGTACTATGTTGTCCCCTCGCTCCTTCCTAGGTAAACAGGGGTAAGTGACTTGCCCAGGCTCACACTGATAATAAGTGTCTGAGGCTATATTTGAACTCAGGAAGAGGAGTCTTCCTGACTCAAGGCTTGCCACTCTATCCACTGTGTTACTTTGCTACTCATCTAAATTTGGTCAAAGGGAAAGGGAGCAAAGTCCTGTTTCATTTCTTTCCCTTTCTAAGTCACCAATGTAGGTTCTCAAAGCATGAATATCTCATAATTACTTTATCATAGTATAATCTATTTTAACACCCTTATTTTACAAATGAATGAATTGTATAATGACTGGCCCAGGGTTTTCCAACTAGTAAGTGGCAAAGTCAGAATTTGAACCAAACTCCTTTGACTTCCATTCCAGTACTCTTTCTACTGTCTAATGGGTTTATTGTTCTGTTTATTCTGCTCCTTGGGTCAGAAGAAATCTTATTTGCCCTTGACATTAACCATAGGTCTGTTTGTTCATTTATTTATTTATCTCCCTAAGTTATCTGTTTGTTTGTAGATTTCTTTCTTTTTTTTTTTGGAGGGCAATTGGGGTTAAGTAACTTGCCCAAGGTCACAGGACTAGGTTTTTGTTTGTGTGTTAAGTGTCTGAGGCTGGATCCGAACTCAGGTCCTTATGACTCCAGGGCCAGCACTCTACTCACTGTGCCACCTAGCTGCTCCCTGTTTGTAGATTTCTTAATTCTCCCTGGCTGGACAAGCTGTAGTTGCTCTTGGCTTGCCCAGTCCTGATTGACACAGAAGCTTTAACTTGCTCCATTTTTCCAACCAGAGAGGATTCTCATCTCTCTTGGCAGCCTGGAGGCTCTGAGCATGGTGTTCACCATGTTGCTGCTGACCTTGGTGTAGGCATCTGATCCACGTTAGCCCCACTGGAGCTCTGAACTCCTGAACTGAAGCAATTACCAGCCTTGGCATCCCTTAGTAGCCAGGATTAGAGACTTGAGCCACCACATCAGACCCAGTGGGCCTCTTCAAAAGATGTTAAAACCAATTTGTCCAGCCCTTAACGTCGAGCTAGATGGACAGTGTTTATACAAGAAAATCTCTTGTATTTGCTTCCACAGTCTGATTTGTCAAGCTGAGCCAGTTTTCTGTTACATGATCCAGACATGGGCACTGAATTTCTATGTAAGGCTCAGAGTCCACGCTATGAAACAATGATTCCAAAGGACTGAAAAATCAAACAAAATATATGTGTAATTATTGAGCAAACTGTAGGTTGGTGAGGTTCCCTATGATTCTGGGGAAATTCTAGAACAGGTATTATGTAAGAAGCTTGTGGACACAGAGAGGGCAGAGGTAATGTCTGTTAGCCAGCATGTGTTCATTAGGAATGCCAGACTAATCTCACCTACTCTTTTGACAGTTACCTTGTAATAATAATAACAATAGTTGGTGTTTATATAGCACTTTAAGGATTTTGAAGCACCTTAAATACAAAAGATCTCACTGGATTCTCATATATGAGGTAGGTGCTATTATTATCCCCATTTCACAGATAAAGAAACTGAGTCTCAGGGAGGTTAAACAACTTATGTATATATTCCTAATTAATGTGTCTGAGACAGGATTCAAACTTAGGACATGTCAACTCCATTCTGGTCCACAGCTTTTCCACATAGCATCTCTAGCTTTAATATACCTGGATTTTAGCAAAACATTTCATAAAATCTCTTACCATATATTCATGGACAAGATGGACAGTGATATAGGGACAGTTAGGTAAATTTAGAGCAGGTTAAGTTATCCATCACTGAACCCAAAGAGCATTGATCACTATCACCCTGGAAGGAGTTCTCTAGTGCTATGCCTTCGTACTCTGGTGGAGAGCCCTTGTTCAGTGTGGACATTTTTATCAGTGATTTGGATAAAGATATTAGTTGGCTTGCTTATCAAATTTATTGATA
Organism: Gymnobelideus leadbeateri; assembly: GCA_011680675.1. NCBI lineage: Eukaryota > Metazoa > Chordata > Mammalia > Diprotodontia > Petauridae > Gymnobelideus > Gymnobelideus leadbeateri. The sequence goes on along the minus strand of WOXC01007937.1, from coordinate 1,617,129 downwards.
ATTTAATGTTGTATGATAAAATGAAGATCCAGAAAGTTCTTTGTGGAATTATTAGGCCTTGGGGAAATGTTCCAACCTGGGAAAAGACTGATTGTTTCCAAATCAGGATCCAAATGAGAGTGTAAACCAGAAGGCTGGGCTGGGTAAGAGCCCAGAATTGAGGAATGGCCAGGATTCAAGGGGCCTGAGATCGAAGCTGGGGGGCCAGAGCACTGATTTCCAGCCAGAGATATCTGCTGGGTATCAGGATGGAAGCTACAAGTAGTGTTGGCAAAAATGACTGTCTGTTGCAATCTGGCTTCTGAAACCTTCACCCTTTCACTGGTAATTGGATACCCCACCCCTTCATTGTACTGATATATAGTCCCAGAACTTTGCCCTACAACATTTTGATGTGGAAATTGACAGTTGGTAGCCTGGAATTATGGCCTGGGGTAAGCATAAATTCCTACATTTAGATTTCTAAAAAATTAACTGTGAAAGTATGAAATGAGGAAAATGAAGCTAGAAAATTGTACATAAGAAAAGGACCTAAAGCACAAATCAACAATGTAAAGTGTGGCAAGCTTATATTAATAATGTTATAATAGTAATATATATGAATAATAATGTTGTTTAGATCCCAAGATATCAATAAAAATGAATTTTTAAAGATAACCAATGTGCTATTAATATATATTAATGTCACTCATAGTTTATACATAATACAATGCAACAATATACATAATACAATACTACAATATTACTATAACTGTCATCTTATTTTGTTGTTGAGATTTCATTGGAGTGGAAGTTCTTTATAAAGAACTCTGTCTACTAGTGGAGATGGGCAACTACTCTCCAATTTATAGTCTTAGAAAACTGCCTTAGGCACTGAGAGATTAAGCCTTGCCCAGAATCTGAACATGATCCCATGGCTTCCTTACTGTGAGACCAGCCCCACAGTACCTCTCTCTACATATATGGATATTGAAAAATTGGAGGAGAGCCATAGGATGATGTGAGCTGGTAGAAAGAGCATTGGAGGTGGAGTCAGAAGACCAGAGTTTGAATACTTATTACTTACATGACTATGAACAGGTTAAGCTCTCTGAACCTGTTTCCTTAAATGTATAATAAAGGGGTTGAACTACATGAACTTCAAGGGGTGGGGTGGTATGACATAAAGGCAAGATAGCAATCATAAATAATTAATGATTCACAGAATCCTAGAATTGGAAGGGACCCTAGAGGCCACATAGTCCAACCTGTATCTGAACAGGAATTCCCTCTACAATATTTCCTTAAGTCCTCACCCTCACTCCAGTGAAAGAGAACCTACCATCTTCCTGTTCAACTCATTTTATTTTCAGATAGCTCAGTTAAGAATTTTCCCCTTATATTCAGTTTTGAAGTCATCCTCTGCAATTTCTCTCTTGTTTCTGGTTCTCTCCTCTGGGGCAAAGCAGAACTAGTCTTATTCTTCAGATACTTAAAGATCATTATAATGTCCTCAGTAGTCTTTAGTTCAACATCCCACTTCCTTCAGCTGATGAGTCTTGTAAGGCCTAATATTCAGGCCCCTTACCATCCACAAAAAACAGAATCTTAGAGGGACCTTAAAAGTCATTTCATCCAACCTACACCTCCTCAGGAACATGGACTGCCAACAATACTCATTCAGCCTTGGTGTAGGGAAACTCTAGTGAGGTTTTCCATTTCTTTTAGATACTGTAGTTTACTTTCTGACACAGATGCATGTAACTTTCCAGAGACATCCTTTCAATTTAAGTGACCTCAGAGACTTATATCCAAGATCCCATTATATATCATTTATGTGCTATGAATAGGACTGCAAAGTATCATGTAAAAGTTGTATTAAACTTATGCTCGACCCTGGAGAGAAGAACTAGAACAAATGGGCAAAAGTTACAAGGAGGAAGATTTTCTCTCTTTTTATTTTTTGTGATTGTTGTTCAGTCATTTCTAACTCTTTGTAACCCCTTTTGGGGTTTTCTTGACAACAGTGCTGGAGTGGTTTGCCATTTCTTTCTATAGCACATTTTACAGATGAGAAAACTGAGGCAAACAGGGTTCAGTGACTTGTCCAGCATCATCCAGCTGATAAGTATCTGAGCATATTTGAACTCTTCCTGAACTTGGAGTCTTCCTGACTCCAAGCCCTGTGCTCTATCCACTGTATTACCTCGCTGGCTAAACTTTTATTAAGGACCTGCCATGTTCCAGGAACTGTGCTAAGTACTAGCAATATAAATAGGAAAAGGAAAGTCCCTGCCCTCAAGGAGTTTACAATTTAATGAGAAAAGTCAACACACAAAAGAAAACTGAAAAAGATAGGGAGGTGAAGTTACCCAAGCCTGTGGCTTAATGGAGAAGACTAGTGATTCCAAGCCTAGTGTCCTTTCCATTTCTAGCACCATGCTGTGTCCCACAATTAAAGAACCTATGTTGAGTTTGAGACTCTGGTGGGACATCAGGGTGGAGTCATCCAGTAGAGTTAGAAGTTCTAGACTAGTTCTCTAGGGAGAGATTGGGCTTGGGGAGCCATCTTGATAGAGACTTTTATTATCATTGAATCTATGGGAGTCTAAGAGATTACCAAGGTGGAGAGGAAGGCCAAAAGCATAATTCCAGAGAACACCTCCACTTAGGGTATGGAAGGAGAATGAGACATCAGGGGAGGAGACCCCAAATAGCAATTAGAAAGGTAACAGAGCAGCCAAGAGAGAACAGTTTCAAAGCCAAGAACAGGGATTGTATTCAGAAGAAAAAGAGTGGTCCAGGAGTCAAGGTCTTCAAAATATGAAGAAGGTTGATGACTGAGAGAGATGACCACTGGATTTACCAAGTTATTACTGTCCTTTGACACAGAGTAATTTCAGGAATGATGTCTATGTAAAGCAGTTGATGAAGGATTTGCCATTGCGGAAGTAAGTTGTGAGGAAGCTGAAATGATCTGTTATTTATGCTTTCCAGGAATTTGGTAGTAAAGGAGAAAAGAGATAAAGATATTTTGAGGCCAAGGGAAAGGGCTTGTTTTTATTTTTTCGAATACAGAAGATTGAGCATGGTAAGAAACTAAGGGGAAGGAATCAATGAAAGGAAGAGACTGATGGTGAAAAAAACAATAATAAATGTAATTTATCTAATAACAGCAAGCATTTATTAAGCACCTGTTATGTGTCAGGCCCTGCGTTTAGTGTTGGGGATATAAAGAAATGCAAAAAACAATCCTTGCTGTTAAGCTTGTAGTCCAATGAGAGACAACATGCAAACAACTGTATACAAATAGGATATATATCAACAGTGGAGATAATCAACAATGGGAAGGAACTAGCATTAAGGGAATCAGGAAAAGCCTACAAAAGGTTAGATTTTAGCTGATACTTGAAGGAAGCCGAAGAGGCCAAGTGAAAGATGAAGTGGCAAAGACTTTCAGGTATGGGACAGCCAGTGAAAATGCAGATAAAGTGTCTTGTGCCAGGGAGGCCAGTGGCCCTAGATCACGGAGTACTTGGAGAGGAGTAAGGTGCAAGAAGATTGGAAGGATAGTTGAGGGGCAGGTTGTGAAGGGATTTCAATGCCAGAGGACTGTATCTTTGATCCTGGAGATGATAGGGAATTAGTCATTGGAGTTTATTGAACAGTGGGGAGACATGATCAGACCTGTGCTTTAAGATCAGTCTGAAAGCTGAGTGGATGACTGACTGAAGTGGGGAGAAGCTTAAAGTTTGTGAAGTGCTTTTCATTACCCTAAGTAATAGCTACCACAGATATTATTCTTCTCATTTACAGAGGAGGCACCTGAGGTTTAGAGAGATTAACTGGCCTCCACATGGTCACATAGCTCTGAAATGTCAGGCACAAGGTTTGAACTCAGGTCTTTTGGACACTATACCACATTGCATCTCTCTGTAGGATTAAAATACTAGAGCCAAAATAAAATCACTGTATTTTCTCACATTCCTTTCTTATGCTGCTTTTGGGTATTTATGTCCAGATTTTTTTTTCGGTCTTTGTTGGAAAGAAATAAGTACCTAAAATCTGCCTTCCATGCTTGATTTTGTTCCCTTTCGGCTTTTGGAATTAATCATGGCGACTCCATGTTTTATCAGAAAGAGTCTTCACGCAGCGCCCGGCACTTCTTGGCACCCAGGTCCATCTTTTGCCTTTTGCAGTGGGAAAAAGGAAAGAAAAAATAAAAGGATATTGTTCCCAAACAGGGCTTTCTATAATCACTTAGTATAAAGGAGAAAGGGAGAAGTCTGAACATTCAGCAAGATGAAGGGAAAACATGCATTTCAGTTTTGTTTTCAGTGGTCAGGGCTGGGGTGTACTCTATAGTATATCTAATTAGTGAGCCCTTAAACCCAAATTGTTAAAACTTACATGGTGTTACATAAGTGTTATATGTACAGAGTTTGTGCATGTTTGTGAATGTAAATGTATGTGAATGTAAATGTGCGTACATATGTATGGACTTTAGAGAAAATGTGACATTTATAGGTTACAAAACCAACCTTCTGGATTTAAGAACAACAACCACCCCTAGCTCCACACAAGAGAAAAGCCTCCATATGTTTTGAGTTGACTAATACAGAAAATCCAGAGATCAGGGTTTGCCAGAGAGAAGGAAAAGGAAAAGTGAACTCCATTCCATTAACTTCCCGAATGACAACATTCCAGTTGTTCAGCCTGGTCATAGCCCATCTGCCAATCAGAAGTGAGCCCTGGAGGCAAGCTCTCTGATGCTGGCTGTTGTTTACATGGACTGTGACTCTGTTTCTCCCCCTCTCACTGGTGCCTCTTCATGTTCTCCGTGTACCACAAAGAAGATCCTGTCACGGCAGGAAACTAGGACCCCAGCAGCCAGCGGCATCCCTCCCAGATGAGTAGAAACTTCCCTCAGGTCTTTGTTAGCCACGGGTAAGAGCTGTTGCCTGGGTAAATGCTAAGGGTGGATGAGAAGGGTTGTCTCCGAGAATAAATAGAAGCATTAGGTGTCCCTGTGAGACCCTGCAAGTAAGATGAGGGGAAGAGTTGGTGAGGAACTTACATTTTGGGGAGTGGCTGAGGTGTGGGCTGCAAAGATTTGTTAGTAGCGACTGATAGGTAAAAAAAAGCAGCTTCTGTTTTCTTGAAGGGACTGGTAAAGCCTGGCTTCTCATTTCAAGCAACTGCTGGAATATCAGATTAAATGCAAATAGGAGGCAAATTAGAACCAGCAACATATTTCCGTAGTCTTTTAAGTACAGAAATACACTGAATGAACCAAATAGTCCCTAGCTTTTTCATGAAGATTCCTGATTCCTAATTCCTAATCACAAGCTGCCAAATTCTTGCCTAAGAAAAAGATGTTTACTTAGGAGTTCTACCTTCAGGTTTGGGGATTGGTGTCACACTGAACTCAATAAACTGTTTTCCTTTCTCTCATTTGCATATTTCCAGCCTTACCCCTACCTTGTCTCCAAATGGTATAAAGGAGAGGAAAGCCTGCGGGTACAGCTGTTTTATTGCCGCAAATTTCAGGCTGTAATATAGGAACACTGTTGCATATAATGGTTTTCTGGAGCTGTTACTTTCAAAGGCGGGTGGGCGGTGCGGAAGGTCCTTTTTTTTTTTTTTTAACTTTATTTTTTTTTTTTACTTTTCCAGATATTTGTTATAGTGGGCTGATTTTTAGAGGGAACGGAAAAGATAACTTGTGGGTTTTATGTAAAGTTTCATTGAGCAACTTATTTGCATGTACTAGGATATTTTACTTAATTCTTTTTCTTGGTTGCTTAGGCTTATTGGATTTAGAGGCGGAAAGAATTTTAAAATCCATTTAGTCTAACTCTTGTTTTAAATGGGAAAAAACTGAGGATTATGGAAGTTAAGTGATTCCTCACTTAAGTGTGTAGCTAGGAGCCTCGAGGATTTGAGCCATGGGCTTTTGACTTCAAATCCAGCTTTTTTCAGCTTCAGAAATGTGAAGCAGGCACTCTTGTCTTTTTTGTAAAAATTATCTCTGGGGTTAGCATTCACATTTAAAATCTAAACTTTCTGGGTGCTGGGGAGTTAATGGAGTTTTTAGCCTGCCTCTCTTGCATTTGCAGATGTTAATTTAGCAGACTGCTACATTTTCCCCTCCCTACCCTTTTGGGGACTTCTGCCAGCCATGATTCATGGAATGATTTTTTTGGACTGAGTAATCTGTGGTTTTCTGGTTTCCTCACTCCCCCCCCCCCCACCCCCTTAGCTAAAACCTTTTGTGGTTTGGCTAGAGAGTTAAAACAGCCAAAGCTGTAAATAAATAAGTCCACAGAATGCTGTTTTTTCTGAGCAGATGATTTTTAATAAGTAATAAACTTTATGAGCTATGTCATCATACCAGCATCTCTTCAGCTTAGAAAAACCCTCTCAACTCAGATAATTCCTATAAAGGGCCAGACACAGAATTTGTTTTGAATTGCCTTTTTTTTTTTAATTTAAGAAACTTAAGCTGTGTAGAGTCACAGGTACCAAAAAAAAAAAAAAATCTTCCAAAGGCACAGGAGTGACCATGCCACTTCTCTGCTCAAAAATTTTCTGTAGCTCCTTACTTCCTCTAGGGTAAAATTACAAAGCTTAGCCTGGCTTTTAAATCTCAGGTAGATTGAATATGAGCACCTTCATGGAGGCAAGGTGACTCTTATGTATAGAAAGACTGTGGGAGAGATCTAGGGGTGGTCTAATTGTCTGAGGTGATGGGAGGAGGGGTCCAGGGAGGATGTTGAAGAGACTGGGGTGACTAGAGGTCAGAGTCCCAGGAACCAAGAGAATGGGGCATTTTGATGGGATCAAGGGTGGGAAACAGCTGGGGGCTATCCTAAGGTAAGACAATGGAGGCTACGTTTAGGGTAACAGATTCTGGGCCTGAAAAAGCCAGATTAAGTGGGACAGTTGTGGAGAATTCAACGTGGGCAATCCCTGGGCCTATGGACAAATAGGACTCAGGATTCTTTTGGGGCAAAGGGAAAAAGTCTAGGTTTGGGCTTGTACCCCGTCATTTGAGCTTGCCCTAGTTATAAAGAAAAATAGATAAATAAAACCAGCCATGCAGCAACCTCATCTGACAGTTTATACAACATTCTGCACACATAGTTCCCCACCTTGCCATGGAAAAGGAGATTTGGTCTGTCATTTAAGATCTTCCAAAGTCTAGTCCTGACCTACCTTTAAGAAGTCTGAATTTCAGTCAAACTGGATTACTTAACTGGCATTCCCCAAACTCAGCATCCCATCTTCAATTTCTGTACATTGATAGAATGTCAGTTCCTTGAGAGTAGGGATTGTTCCATTCTTTTTTTTTTTTTTCCATTCTTTGTAATAAGTGCTTGTTGATTGAATGATCTGAATAAGTGCAGGCTCTGGGAACCCCCTTGAGCTCTCCTTGAATCTTTTGAGGTACAGGCTCTGGAACCCCGCCTTGAACTCTGATTAAATCATCCCATTTGCATGAGGCCATAAGACCTAGGTTATTAGTTATTTCCAACCCTATTTCTCAGAATCCTTTCTATCAAGGTTTAATTTTGATGGTGCCATCTATTTCAAGATACCTCCCATAATCACCCCAATTGTTAGTGATTTTCCCCTCCCCCCTCATTTACTTTGCATTTACTTAACTGTGTGCATGTTTTTATTCTCCTGGTGAAGTCCAAGTGAAAAGGGTTATCATAAAATGATGAGGTTTAGCCTAGGGGTACTTGAGACCCCAAAATACCAACATGCTGGGTCCTGCCGAATGAATTTGACTTGAGTCTTCTCAGCCAAAGAAAAGCAAAATTTATAAAAAGTTCACTTGTATTAGAGACAGTAAGCCTGTGCTAGGTCATTCTATGGCACTCTCACTATTCTATGGCATTCTATGGTGCTGTCACACTTCTGTGGTGTGAGATGGGCTCTTATATACAGAAGGTTGTGGGAGGAATCTAGGGGTGGTCTAGGGGAGGAGTTTGGGGAGGGTAATTAGGTCTAGGAGTGATTAAGGGGAGGCTACAGACTATGGTGTTCTAGGCCAGTTCAAGGGTATATTGATATTTTGATAGGTGGGAAATCTAGTAACAGACTTGCCTCATCAAAGGGGATGATTTAATCAAGAGTCCAAGGGAGGTTCCCAGAGCCTGTACCTCAAGGAGAGCTCCAGGGGCCTCCCAGAGCCCATACCTCATCAAGTATCTGTAAGGCTTGTATTGGACAAGTGTGCTTGTATTGGACACAGAGCAAGTCTGTGCTATTAAATTCTATGGTGCTTTCACACACATGGAGGCAAGATGGGGTCTGATATACAGAAAGGTTGTGGGAGGACTCTAGGGGTGGTCTAGAGGAGGAGTTTGGGGAAGGTCTCCAGGAGGAATCAATGAGGTCAGACTCCAGTAATGAGTTTAGGAAGGGTAGTTAATGAGGTCAGACTCCAGTAAATCAATGAAGTTGCTGGAGGCTGCCTGGAGATGACCTACTATGCTGGGCTAGGCCAGTTCTAGGGTATAAAAGTTGATTTGGGTATAGAGATTTTGATGGGCTCTAGGATGGGAAGTAGTTGGACAAAGGAGGATTAAGCTAGTAACAAAGATTTGGGCAGAGCCACATCTAAAGGCTTATGGCCTCATGCAAAATGTCTCATCAAGTAGGAAGATCCAATCAAGAGTTCTAGGGGGTTTCAGAGCCTGTTCCTCATCACAATGTTCTTCTATCTCCAGTACCAATAACATGTCTTGCACATAGTTAGCACTTAAAAAGTATGAAGTGAATTGAATAGAGGGACAGTATTTGAGAAATTCAAGTTTTCCTCTACTGCTAAGGAGAATTTTAACATATAAATATCTTCTTTTTTTATAGATCGAAGTGAAAGAAATAAGCCAGAACACCGTTCTTCAAGGTATGTAATTTTAAGAAATCTGTCTACAACTATGTCAAAACTTAGAATTTTCCTCATCTTTTAAAAAATTATTCTGAAATGAGTTGTACTCCAGTTGTTTTCATTGTATCTGAAGTGATGGACAAAGGTAATCTTGGTCATTGCTTGACTTCAAAGATAAGAGAGGGGGACATGGATAGATATTGATAAAATAGGCAGCCCCAGGGACACTATGACTAGAACATTGGACTCAAAGCAGGAAGAACTGAGTTCAAATCCTGTCTCAGACTAACCTGCTCTGTGTGACCTTGGGCAACTCACTTAACTTCTCTAAGCATCAGTTTCCTTATCTGTAAAAAGGACATGATAATGAATAGCACCCACTTCCCAGGGTAGTTGTGAGTATATGTAAAACATATGTAAAGTGCTTTGCAAACTTTAAGGTGCTATATGAATGTTAGCTATTATTATTTTCATGTCAGGATTCCATTTAATGGTATTTAAACCTCCATAGAGAGTCAGGGTACTGGACTGAAATTTGGGAAATTTGATTTCAAACTCTATTCACTGTCTCTTCTGTAGTATCTTTCTCCCCTAATTTCACTCAGAATCTCATTTCCAGAGACTCTTCTGATCTCTTAGGCCAGGTTAATTGCTTTTAGCCCAACGTTTTGAGGGTTTATGCTGCTTTTACCATCTTTTCATCACACAACATCACTGTGTCCTGGGCATCTTTATTTTAGAAGTCTGTTTTTTCATCACGCCCAACTCTTTGTGAGGGCTTTTCTTGGCAAAGATACTGGAATGGTTTGCCATTTCCTTCTCATGCTCATTTTATAGTTCAAGAAACAAATAGGGTTAAGTGACCTACTCAGGGTCATCCAGCTAGTAAGTGTCAGAGGCAAGATTTGAACTCATGAAGATGAGTCTTCCTGACTCCAGACATGGCACTTAGCATAATGTCTAGTGTACAGTAGGCACTATATAAATGCTTATTCTTTCCACTTCTACTTTTCTTTTATAAATTGCTTTTCAGTTAACCATTTTTTTCCTTCCCACATCCCCTCCACTAAAAAAGAAATAAAAAACAAATTCATTGTTACAGATGTGCATAGTCAAGCAAAACAAATTCCCACATTGACCACATCCAAAAATGTGTGTCTCATTCTGCAGCCTGGGTCCATCTGCTCTGTGTCAAGTAGTGGGCAGCATTCCTCATCATCAGTCCTCTGGACTTGTGGTTGATCTCTGCACTAATCAGAATTTTCAATGTTGTTGTTCTTATAGAAATTGTTCCTCTGTCTCTGTACCTTAGACATTTTTCTAAAGAAAGCAAACAAGTATGGGCACTTGAATAACATATATCTTTGTATTTATTAATGTATATATCTCCAGGGTTGTTAGGTAAACACCATCCTGAGATCCTTTTTCACCACTGATGGGGACAAGAATATTTTTTAGATATATTTGTTGATTCAGTGATAGTGTATCTACATTAGAATGTAAACTCCTTAAAGGCAAGGACTTTCCTTAAGACATGTTTTCCTCCCTTGATTCATTTATTTATTCTAAGCCCTTATACTTTATAAGGCTTAATTTGTTCTTCTTTTGAAAAAAAAATGAATGTTTTATTAAAAACTTAACATGGGGGGGGCGGCTAGGTGGTGCAGTGAATAGAGCGCCGGCCCTGGAGTCAGAAGGACCTGAGATCGGAACCGGCCTCCGACACTTAATCCACACAAACAAAAACCTAGCCGTGTAACCTTGGGCAAGTTACTTAACCCCAATTGCTTAAAAAAAAAACCAAAACAAAACTTAACACGGGATATAGAATAACAATGCACCTAGCTGAACTTGCTTAATTGCATCTAAATTTTGGCATATAAAGTGTCATCACTTTTTCCCTAGTCATTCCCTTTAATTACTCTATACTTTAAAAAATCACTATTTTTTGTTTTTTCTTTGCCTAAATTTACCCATTTGTCTCTCCCTTGCCTCTCTCAAGAGAGTCATCTTCTGTAACAAAGAATTTATTTTTAAAAAGAAAAGAAAGGAGAAAGAGAAAAATCAGTAAAACTGGTCAATATGTTTTTTTAAAAACCAACTGATCAGATATGTAGTGTTCCACACCTATGGACCCCTTTCCCTTCTACCTTTACCTCTACAAAGGAGTAGGAAGAGGTATCTCTTCATGTATCTCCTTTGGGACTAAACTTGTTCTTTGTAATTTTGCAGTGTTCATTGTGATATTCTTTACATTTACATTGTTGGAGGCTCATGTATGTTTTCTGTTCTTCTCTGTATTCATCATATTCCTCATTTCTACTCTGCCATCTGGGCGCCACCCCCCATATTCCTCATTTCTTACAACACAGTAATATTCTGTTACAGTTGTATACCACAGTTGGTTTGGCCATTATTCAGTCAGTGGACATCTACTTTGTTTCCTCTTCTTTGCTACCACAAAAAGTGATGATGTAACTATTTGGGTATATATGGAGCCTTCTCCTCTGTAATCTTCATATATATGTATATATGTTCAGCATATATATGTGCTACATATACTTATACATAAATATTTGTGTGTATGTGTGTATAATGTAAGTCTGTGTGATATGTGTGTGTATATAAAATCTCTTGGGTTTTTTTCCATGTGCCAGATTAGTCTCTAGAGTTCTAAGGAGCTCCTCTGGGGATCATGGAGGACAGGGCATCTCCATTGTCCTCCCACAAAGTGGGAGGCATCTTTTTCATACCATTATACTAGTATCTATTCCCATAGACAAGGAAACACAGAGACTTAATGAAGAGGATACATATTAACAGCCAGTTCAGTGTGCCCAGCAGGCAAGCAGCACTCAGTAAATATTTATGTTGAGAAAGCTCATTGCTGTTCTTGTGACCTTATCCATGTTTTGGCTCCTTTCAAATGCTTCTCTGTTGACCCTAATAAAGATGTTGTAGATTTTTGCTTATAAAACCTTACTGTTAAACATTCTACTCAAAAGGATGAGCTTGAAATGAAAAATATAAATTGTTTGTGTTTTCCTCTATTTGAAATATGTCTATTAAAATGCCATGCTCTGCTGGGCTTGGTTTAGTATAATTCTGGAGCCTTTCCTCATCCATATGTTTTGAGTCCTCTGCCTCTATAAACTATAGCGGATATGTAATTACATTTTGGCATTATGTTTTCTGAGCATTAAGAGAAACATCACTGCTGCTCTGGCATCTATAACATTGTAAATGAGGTGAAAAATTAAAATGTATATAGGCGTTTTCAGAGAATTACCTTAGAGTAGGAGCTATGGAAGGGTTATTAACATTTGATGGCCTCCTATGGAGGATATAAGTTGTGTTGTCATGCAATGATTTGAAAAAATGTGGCTTTATCCCCTCCCCCTGTGTGGTGAGAATTACAAGGAAGCATTGATTCGGTGGATCATTTGGGTAATTGAAGAGTTTGGGCAGCCATAGCCTATGATATCACAGCCTTCCCATTTAGGGACTGCTTTTCAAATTGTTAATGATGATGTCCCTACTACCAGTCACGTAGTTAAATGTGGGCAAGAGATACTAGCTCTGCCTGCTCTTTCTTCCCAAGACTGGGTGGAAAATCACTTTTGTTTTCAACATACCAGGAAGTTCTAGCCTAAGGCCCCCTAACAAGCAGGTGAAACTTGGCCAGTAGGGGCTCCAGCCAGTGGCAGTTAAAAAAAAAATCACCCTCTGCCCCTTCTAATACCTTGGAATTCTGAAGGGAGATATAGCCAAGTTGGGATTGAGAGAGTGAGCCACTGAGTGCCATGTTACTCTCATAGCAACTGGTTTTTATTTGTTTCAATTTCATTCTTTTCCTTTCTTTGTGTAGAACCATGTTTTCCAGGCTTCTATGCACCAGGCTATAGGAATAGGCCTTCCATGAGAAATGGCCATATTTTCCTCTCCATCTTATAAAATATTAAAGATGAAATTATGTATGAATCATAAATACCCATTTTATGTAGCTGTCTTTTCCAGTATATGGAAAATAAAGAAATACAGAAAATAGGCTGACTTTTATTTTATTTGAGACCAGAGTTTCTCTTATCTACCCTCTTTACCCAGCAGGATTTTCCATGCTCCCAGGCCATCCTAGCTTGATAGAACAAAATTCATGGAACTCATCAATCAGTTAATCATTAAGTATTTATTAAATGTCTACAGTGTGGGTAGCATTGTGCTAGGCACTGGGGATAGAAGTACAAAGAATGAATTTGGGATGTTCCATTGTTCTATGGCCAAATTCATTTGAGAAATTCTGGCTTAAAGGTTCTTTTCTGTTTCTATTTAGGAAGAACTGCTTGCTGCTCTAGTCAGAGGACATTAAGCACAGATGTCTAAGTCCCTTTTCACTGAGGTTAGATGCTATTCATTCGACACTCTGCAAACATTTTAAGGAGTACAACGAGCTATGCCAGGGATGCAAAGATTTTAAAATGACACTATCCCTACTTTCAAGAAACTTATATTCTTTTTTTCTTCAGCATTTACTTCTTTAAAAATTTTTTTTAATTTATGCCCTTTTTTTGCATTACATTTTATTTCCCAATATAACCCTTTCCAGCACCTCTTCTCAGCAAACCATCTCACATAATAAAATCATATTAAGGAATTAACATATACACACATATATAAGAACAAAAACCATTTCCCAACAATTAAGTGGTCAAAGGATATGAACAAAGAGTTGTCAAATGAATTGCCAGTTATTAGCTACTATATGAAAGACTGCTTCAGATCATCAAAAATAAGATAAATGCAACTCAGAACAACACTGAGGTTTTACCTTATATCCAACAGTTTGACAGAGATGACTGGAAATGAGAATTATTGTTGGAGGTATCACAAGAAGACACCAATATCCAGTTAGTACAGCTGTGAAGTAAAGCAACTGTTCTGGAAAACAACTTGGAATTATGTTAGAAAGGTGATTAATATGTCCATACCCATACTGAGAGATCCTACTATTAGGCATATATCCCCAAGGAAATAAGAATATAAGAAGAAATAGCAACATGTACTGTGACAGCAAGCAAACTAGAGACTTGAAACAGGGAGGTTATTTAGAAGGATATTACAGATTATTATAGAGAGGTTATGAGTGCATTCCTAGAGAGAAGGGAACAGACCATTTGTATCTGTGGAATCTCAGATCATCTTTAGATTACGGACTCACCCAAGCTAAGGAGCTTTCTAGGCATCCTATCCTAAGATCTCCAGCTGAAAGTGAGAATTCTTCAATCCCAACTCCTTTATTTTATAGTAAAACATATAGAAGTCCAGAGGGTAACTTGTTGGAGGTCACACAAGTGGCAAAGTAAGAGTATGACTTGATTATTTTAATTTAGTATAAACTAAATTTATTTTAATTTAATTTTAAAAGTTTTATAAAAAACTTTTTTTCAACTAAGACCCAACTTTCTCCAAGAGTAAGTATATTACCTGTGACAGTGTAGTGACACAAGCACATTACAAGTTTCCTGGAAGAATATTCATTTGGACAAAACTCTCTTCCTCTGAAGTAGATATTGAGTAGCAGTATGGCATCCTAGCATCAGCATTATGTTGCAATTCGTCATGAGCATGTTTCAACCGTATGGCATGACTGCTACAAAACTCATACCCACAGAATCATACTCAGAGATCATCTAGTCTTGTACTGAAACAAGAACTAACAGCATCCCCAAACAGACTATTCTAGAAGACCCCCAGAGATAAGGAACCCATTAGCTACAGCTACTATTGCCGCATACTCTACTTTTGGACAGCTCTAATTGTTAAGGGATTTTCCCTCACATGGAGCCAAAATCTGTATGTTTGAAATGTCCATTCATTGCTCCTGATTGTATCACATTGGGCCAAATGCTTTGAAGACAGTTGCCATCTCTGTAAGCCTTCTCTTTTCTCAGCCAAATAAGTATTCCCTCCCAGTTTTTTCTTTTGATCGTCAGGTATCATTATCGCCAGTTCTGTCCTTTCCGTGCTCACCCTCCTTTGTACATGCTCCAGCTTATCAGTATTCTCCCTAAAACATAGTGCCCAGAACTGAATGCAGGGATCCAGATGTGCTCTGATGAGGGCAGAGTGCCATGAGACAACCACATCCCTCAGTCAGAATACTGTGCCTTTCTTGTTGTAATAGATTACATTGGGTTCAAACCCAGGTTTTCTGACCTCAAGACCATTTTGCCTCTTTCCATTTCACCCCCCCCCCCCCATTGTGTAAATTTGCAGGGATAGATACTTTCCAGAGAATTAGGGCAACGGATTCCTGCATCTACAACAGATTTGAAAATCTCGACCATCTTTTCCTTGGCACTCAATGTGCCTCTTGACTGTCTGTCATCAAACCCCCATACACACATATCTTCAGGCCATGCTCACTGCCTTTACATCTTTCCAGCCTAGACAGAAATTGGCTTGTCTTGTTGAGCCCCCTATAATTGTGCCTTTTTCATAGAACCAATTAAAAACACTGTATGGTTTCTATCTGAGCTGTTTTAACTGCTTTTGAATCTGAATCCTTCATTAAAACCTTTTCCAAAGGTTTATAAAACCAAAATTTTCTCTGACCCTCAGACTGCAATAGCTATCATTGGGGCCTTCGTTATTGCTGTCTAATTAGTGACCGCTTTAGATGATGAACCATAGAATCAACTTTAAATAAATAAACCTAGTATTTGAGCTACTGACCACTTCTGATCTTGGACTAGCTTTAGGGGAACTGTCTAATGATACAATATGGTATCCCTCCTTTTAGTAGAGAGGTGAGGCTATGAGGAATGGAATGTTGTATAAGCTGTCAGATGTGACAGTTAATTGGTTTGGCTTGACTGTTCCATTGGGGTGTATTAGAAAACAACTATGATGTTTAAAAAATGCATTATTTTTTTTTAACTGGGGAAGCCTAGAAAAAGAACAAGAAAAAAACACATTACATTTCTGTGCACAGAATAAAGCCTTGGAATTCCACTGAAGGCCTGGGTGTCCAGTAGAATGAAGCTGCTTGAGGGCAGGGAATGACTGCATTTTGTTTGTCTTTGTATGCCTAGTACATAGCACAGTGCTATTTAATTAGCAGGAACTAAAAAATTGCTTATTGAATTAAAGAATAAAAAAGATACAGTGTGTTGACTAGATAAGACTTCCCTCATGTGATACTTGACTTTGTGACTCAGTTTATGGGCATCAGAACTTGGGAGCAGCACTGTATTGGATTTTTTTTTCAGCCTAAAAGGGGAAGAGTAGATTCCCCAAAGCCTTGGAAAGTAAGTATACCAGTATTAAGTCTCTTATACTTAATTGGAAAAACCTCTTGTTCCTTAGAAGTAACCTTGCATAGGTCTATCTGATGGCACTCACAGATATCAAAAAGTTCTATTTCAGAGCGGGCTGAAGAGGGGCTGGGGGTGGAAGAAAAGCAACGATGATGGCTGTGAAGAAGGGCCCAGGCCCCTGCGGCGATGGGTATAGCGCTGGGAAAGTGGAGGCAGAGGCGGCTTCGGCTTCGGAGGTGTGGTGTCGCTGGGTACAGGAGCTGGGTGGCAGCAGCCAGGCCGTAAACTGCCTCTGTTTCGAGTGTGCCCAGTGTGGGGTCACTTACGTGGATATCACTGTGGGCAGCTTTGTCTGCAGCTCCTGCTCTGGTCTCCTGTGAGTCTTTCAGTTGCCGATGGGCTGCAGGCCTGTTTGCTGGGAGATCTGGGAGGGAGGGGGCTTTTGGAGGAAGAAGAGACTGTAGTGGGGGATCCTGGGGGCAGAGATGAGGAGCTTTGGAGTGAATAAGAGATCCAGAGAAGAGAGGATTGGGGACCAGGGAGAGGAAAGAAGGGGGAACTGAGTGAATGAACGGAATGATGTTGGCCGACCAATAACTATTAGGGGGTATTTCCCTGTATGAAGAAGCCCTTTGGTTAGGCTGAAGAGGTGACCTGAGAGTAAGGACCCTCATTTCAAAGGGTGGGAGACTTATCAGAATTGGGTTGTCGTGTACTCAATCTTGGAGCAATTGTGGACCATTAATGAGCTGATGCTGGAAGTGTGAATTGGTCCAGCCATTCTGGAAGGCAATTGGGAATTATGCTTTAAAAGTGACTAAAATGCCCATATCCTTTGATCTAGAAATTCCGCCCTTAAGCACCATTAACTGACATCATAAACTTTTGAAATATTCCACTCTCTAAATCCCAGAAATTATTTTGATTCCAAGGCGTTCAGTGATTAAAAATAAAGACTCTGGCTATGCTTATAGCAATGCTTTTTATTATACTTAATAGCAAAGACCTGGAAATGGAGTAGCTGCTCATCTCTTGGGGAGTAGCTAAAATAGTTGTCATAAGTGAATGTAATGAAAGATTACACCTGTAAAAATTGAATATGACAAATAAAGAGAAGCATGGGAAGATTTACATGAAATGAGAGAAGCATGGGAAGACTTAATGAACTGATGCAAAGTGAAGAAAATAGAACCATGGGGCGGCTAGGTGTCGCAGTGAGTAGAGCGTTGGCCCTGGAGTCAGAAGGACCTGAGTTCAGATCCAGCCTCAGACACTTAACATACACACAAATAAAAACCTAGCCATGTGACCTTGGGCAAGTTACTTAACCCCAATTGCCCTCAAAAAAAAAAAATAGAACCAGGAAAACATACACTGTGTCTAGGGCTATGTAAATGGAAAGAGCAAGAAAAACAAAACAATGTGAATTGAATGCTGTGAAATAGGAACAAGCTTGACCTCAAAAGAAGAGATAAGAAAGCACCTCCATGCCTTCTTTGCTGAAGTGAGGGGCTGTGGGTGTGGAACACTGCATAAACTGTCAGACTTTAAAAAAAAAAAAAGTTATATTCTTTCTTTATAACCCAAAGATTACCCTTGTGCTCTGGTCTCAGACTAGAGAATCAGGGCAAAATAATAACTTCTAAAACAGTGGTATCACACTCAAGGTTTCATAAACTGTGGGCTACATAATGAGTTAGTTTTAAAATGTAATAATATCTTTGTTTTACTATGTTTTTATTTTTAAGTATTAAGTATTCCCCAATTATATTTTGATCTGGTTCAGCCTTGGGTATATTGTGGGCTGTGTTGTGTGCTACATGCAGCCTGCTGGTGGTGTTTGACACCTCTGCTCTAAAGGGTCTTCTTGTCCAAGTTATTTATTCACCACTAGTGGTTCTCCACCTTGGTCAGAACTAATCTGCTTATGGGCCAAAACGCATGCATGATTTCTGTAGCACAGGCCTTTTATAGTGTGTGTCATAACAAAATCTGCCTTGACTTTGATAAACATATCTGTAGTGTAGCCCTGAGTCCTGCTCTCCTGATTGATGCCTCCCTTGTCAGGACCACCATTTTATGAGTGTTCCTGCCTATGTTCCCTACACACCCTTTCTGTATTCCTTTACCCTCTTGGGTGTTTTCTCTCTCATTAGAATGTAAACTCCTTGAGGGCAGAAAATATTTTCTTTGACTTTTTATCCCCTGCACAGTGCCCGGCACATAGCAAATACCTTATAAGTATCTATCTGTGTATGCCTAACTGTCTGTCTCTCTGACTCTGACTCTTTTTCTGTCTCTCCATCTCTTTCTCTCTGTCTTTTTCTTCCCCTCTCTTTCACTCATGTATGCTCTCCACTGTGCGTAATGAGGCATTCTGTATGTACTCTGACTACCACCTAGAGCTATAGCATGACGGTTAATTAGGAGCATATTTGTAGGAAATTGTTTTCGGTTCCTTGCTACAGATGTGGTCCTCCACTGTTGGCCGTCATTGGAGTTTTCTGGCCTTATATACTTTTTCAGCTGCACATGAACTCCATGTTCCAGCCAAACTGGACTCCTTACCAGCTGTTACTTGAATTCAGCATTCCATCTGATGCCCTAAGCCTTAGAGTGCACATCCTTTGTCTTTGCTACCTTTCAGTATCCTTATCTCCTCTTAAGGCTCAGCGCAGTCTACATTCCCTTCATGTGTGACTTTCCCTTTTTCTCCCCCATTGTGAGTATTCTCCACTTTTTCAAATTGTGATATGTTTACTTCTCTCTGTACATCAGGTATCACCCATCCTTGAAGGCAGTGACTGTAAGTTGTTTGGAAGCTTGGTTTTAGGATCTAGGATTTTGAGCTTCTGATAAAGGTGAAGTAGAATAAGGAGCACTAAATTTGGAGTTAAGACCTAGGTTCATATCCTGACTCTTCTGTTTATGACCAGTGTTATCTTCAGGGCCCTCAATTTTATTTCTCTGTAAAATGGGGGAGTTGGACTACATGGCCCCTAAGGACCTTTCTACCTCTAAATTTTAATTTATTCTAAACATAGAATATGCTTAGACATAAATCATAGAATATGCTTAACATAAATCAAGGTCAGCAACTCTGGCTCTTGCCCTGACTTATGTGTTCCCCTAGGCCTCCATCTTTGCTCAGTGAGTTGATAATACAGTTCTAATAGTCCCTACTTCACAAGATAATTTGGGAATGGTTTGAAGGAGTAATAACAATAATCGAATTTAGAAATGGAAATTACTTATGTTCACATCTCCATTGGCCTTAGGCTCGTCCCCTGTTGTAGTCCTGATTCTGAAATGTATTTCTAAGTTTGGGTGCCATGAATATATTAAGGAAATAGGACAGTGCAGCATTTAAAGCATTTATGTGCAAACCAAGTCTCCACTGCAGAATCTATTCTGCAAGACCTGGGATTTATGTCTGCTCTCACGAGGACCGACACTGGGCTGCTGCTTTAGTGAGTAATGGAGCCCTTTATTGCTTGTCTTCCACCAACAGGAAAAGGAGAGAGACAGAGAGAGACAGAGACAGAGACAGAGAGAGAGAGACAGACAGAGACAGAGAAACAAGAGAACGAACCAGCCTCCTAAAACAACAAAAATTACAGCCAACTCTATGAATTCTCAAACACTTGCACAGACTTTCCTACATGCCACAGTTTATGAATAAATCCTAAAAGTGATGGAATTCTTAAATCACTGTTCCTCATGCCCTTCAACCCAGGCTCTCTTTCCTCCCCCTCTCTTTCCACATCTTAGTGAATATTTTTCACATAAGGATCAGAATCCCTTAGTAATTAATTTCCACTTATTTAAACTAGTCACAGATGAGTTTATTTTTATTTCTGCATAAAATTCCAACTAAACAAAGAGTTGTTAAGGATTGGAATGGAGTAAGTATAATTCAGTTTCAAAGTCTGACCTCATTTTCCCCCTGGGAAAGGGAATCATTTTATTTATTTATTCATAAAAAATTCACTGTCAAAATTGGCAACATAAAAACAGCATTTTAGAGCTGATAAAGACCTCAGCAATTACCAAGTGATTATGGATTAAGCCCATTATTTTGCAAATGATGAAATTGGTATGCCAGAGTCACCTGGGTTGTTAGTGGTCATGTGAAGACTCTTCATTATTAGTCAGCTGGACTTTCCTCTTGGCTCTTTTTATTTCTGCCCTTCTTCTGCAAGCAAGGCTTGCTCCAGTACTCTGCAAATGGTCATCAATTCCACTTTGACAACAACAATAAGCATTCGTAGATTGCATTTTAAGTCTGATTGTTCCATACCTTTCTTCTTCTCCCTTGACCTCTGCTCAAAATTCTTAGATGTTATTGATTCTTTCTTGGCCTTAGTTCCCAGTCTTATTCATCCCCTATTCATCACTATGAGCCACTTATATTTTTTAATATATTTTTTTTCCAATGAGCCACTTATTGAATCTTCCTTAGAAATGTCTCTCAAACTACTACTCCCTTTGCCACCCCCAACAAGATCGTCTGGTGTGGTATTGATGGCGACAGTAACAATGCTTTACATAAATAGAGCACTTTGCTATTTCCAGAGCATTTTCATATGCATATATACTTTCATTCTCACAGCGATCCTAGGATGTTTTAGTATCTGCAGAGCAGGTAATATTTTTTTTTTAAAGCAATTGGGGTTAAGTAACTTGCTTAAGGTTATACTGCCAGTCATTATTTATGTGTGGGTGGCCATGTGAATACTCCTGAGGCCAGGACGGATCCCGGGTCATCCCAACTCCAGGGCCAGCACTCTTACTCACTGTGCCACCTAGCTGCCCCAGTATTATTTACCAGCAGTTTACATTTGAAGAAACTGAGGCTTAGAGAGGCAGGCAACTTGCTCAACGTCACATGGCTAAAAACAACTGGCACACCTTGGATTGATAATTAACAAGTCATTTTTCTTTAAGTTAAGATTTACTGATCATTTTCCTCATTACCTACTATGAGGTAGGTACTACATGGCTCATTAGCCTAGCTATATCCTAGATCATAATGAGGAAGTCAGAGGGGTTAAGTGACTTTGTTGTCGTTACCTAGATCTCAAAGATCAGTCCTGGGATTTGGACCCAGATCTTGTTATTTTAGGTCCAACACTCAGAACTCAGACTTGATTAGATATAAGAGATACAGGAGAGGGAAAACAACTATAATACTGAGTTTTCTAATATGAGCTGGTGAATAGTGTTGCCACTGTGTGAATGGATGAATGAAAGAAAGAAAAAGCATTTATTAAGAACTTAAATGTACCAGACACTGTAATAAGTGCTGGGGAATGCAAGTGCAAGGTAGCAAGGCATAGTGCCTGCTCTCAAGGAGCCTACATTCTAATGAGAGGAAGACAGTACAGAAAGGGAAGCTACAAAGTTGGGAGGGTAGCTAGGTGGCATAATGCATAGAGTGCCAGCCTGGAGTAAAAAAATTCATCTTACTGAGTTAAAATCTGATCTCAGACACTTACTAGCTGTATGACCCTGGTCAAGTCACTTAACCCTGTTCGTCTCAGTTTTTTCATATGTGAAATGAGCTGGACAAGAAAATGGTAAACTACTCTAGTATTTTTGCCAAGAAAACCCCAAATGGGGCTGCAGAGAGTTGGACACCACTGAAAAAACAACTCGACAACAAAAGAAAGAAAAGAGAGAGGCATGGTCTAGAAATGACTGGGAATCTTGGTTCCATCCAAGATAAAGCAAAACTCATCTGGTAGAACCTAGGGTTCCAGGGGCACGATTCAGGTGGTTCTGATGGAGGGAGGGTAAGGAATATGGCTGGAGTGGAGGTGGCATGGTCTAAAAATTACCATGAAGATAGAGACATGAGGAATTGTTGATTAAGATAGAAAAGGTTTGTTTTTGGGGGTCAGGGAAGGAGATGGGGATAGGGGGGCAGAATGGTAGAATAAGCAGAATCAGGGAGAGAGCAATTTCTGAAGCCACAGGAGAAGTCAGCACCTAATAGGATTGTGTAGTCAAGGGTGTCAGATGCTGTAGAGAGGTCAAGAAAGGTGAATACTGGAAAAAAAAGACCATTGAATTTGTCTATTAAGAGGTAATTGGTGACCTTTGATAGAGAAGTCTTAGTAGAGTTGTGAAGATAGACTGGGAAAATTAAGGACCAAAGGTTATGATAAAGGCAGGATAGGCTTAGTATGAATGTGATACAGTTGAGAGGGAGAAGGACAGGAAGTTGTGCTCAGAGAATAGAATTTAAAAGTCTCAGATCTTGAACTTAGGACAGTTCTAGGAAATGATAAGGCAGCTAAGTGGCAAAGTGGATAGAGCCCTGGACTTGGAATTAGGAAGAGTCCTCTTTCTGAGTTTAAATCCAACCTCAGACACTTAGTAGCTGTGTGATCCTGGGCAAGTCACTTGACCCTGTTTGCTTCAGTTTCCTTATCTGTAAAATGAGCTAGAAAAGGAAATGGCAAAGATACCATGCTGGTATCTTTGTCAAGAAAACCCCAAATAGGGTCATGAAGAGCCGGACACTATTGAACAACCACAAAGGAGCTGATAAAGTCCAAGCTTGTGCATACCTGAGATAGGCTAGAGAAGAATTAGAGTTGAGGTTGAGAAATTGTATAATCAGGTCATTAAAAAGATTATCAACAAGAATATTGGAGTAGAGGCGGCTAGGTGGCGCAGTGAGTAAGAGCGCCGGCCTCGGAGTTGGGATGACCCGAGATCGAATCTGGCCTCAGAAAATGAGCACCCACACACAAATAATGACTAGCCGTGTAACCTTGAGCAAGTTACTTAACCCCAATTGCTTAAAAAAAAAGAATGTTGGAGTGACTGAAGGTGATAAAGGATAGAGAAGAAAGATAGAGGGATAAGCCCAGTGTAAAAGTCATTGAGAATGTTAGCTATTTGACCTGGAGATAGGAAGATGTTGTCAACAGGATGAACCAACAGCAGCATGAATAGATGATCTGGTCTTCAAAAGAGGAGTTTTTTGTTTTGTTTTGTTTTAGGGACAAAAGTAGACAGATGGTCTGAAAATAAGAGGTAATACCTCACCTGTCCAACGTTGTAGGGCTAGACCAGAGGGATCTCTTGAGTTCTCTTCCATCACTAAGATCTGTAATTCTACAGTACTGTTTCTGATTCTAACGCTTAACAAAAGAGATGTTCTTTATGGGACCAAAGATTTTGAGCTGCAAGGCACCTTAGAGGTCGATTAGTCCAATCTCCTCATTTTATGGATAAGGAGATGGAGACCCATAAAAGTCAACTAGCAGCCAAGTCAACAAAGCATTTAATAGGTGCCTGTTATATTCCAGGCCTTTGGCTAAGAAAGATTAAATAATTTATCTGAGGTTACTCAGGTATTCAGTAGCCAAGCAGTGACTCAAACCTAGGCCTTCCGATTCCAAATCCACCAGTCTCCACGATACCATATTTTCTTAGTACTTTCTGCCCTCTTGTCACTTGCAGAGACAAAGTAACCAGGCTCAGAAATAGCTTAGAGACAAGAAAGATCATAATAGGAAAAAAGAACTGCAACAACTTTATAAAGTACATGGAGTAATTTTATTCTGTTTCACCAGATGGAGTTGGGAAACATAATGTATGAAACATTATTCCATTGTTATCCTAAAACCTGGTGGGAAAACGGGTACCTTTGCTTTCAATTAAAATTCTACAAAGTTGCAAAAATCAGTAATTATGACTGCAGTATATTAAGATCAAGACAATAAAGCCAGGGATTTTTTCTTTGTCCCTATTTTCAAAAGCATGTAAAATTTAACCTGTTGATTTCAGCCTAGTAAAATGACTGAGAGGCTAATCTGAGTTCTGCTACTGCCAGAGGAATCCCTGTTCAGTTCAATTTAATAAGCATTTGGAGATCACCTACTGTATGCTAGACAATGTCTAAGATACTGGGATTGTAAAAAACAAAAATCGAAACATACCTTGCCCTTAGGTAGCTTATATTCAGTTCTGTTAATTGTTTACTTTTGGTGGGTACTTCAGGTCCACACTTTTCTAATATGATTCTCTTGTAATTGTCACTTACTTAAAAAGCTTCCCCAGATTTTTTCTGTCTCACTCAAGCAAAAGCCATTTTTCCTTAACTTTATGAAGATGGATTTTTCTCTCTAGATTATTTACCCTTTGTTTATTTCTATTTGGTTCAATTCAGTAAATTAAATGTCTAATATTATTTATAATAGTAGAGTGGGCACTAGAAATATCAAGATGAAAAACAAGTTGTTGTCATCAATTTATAATTTAATGGAGAAAAGTTGGACTTTTTCTGCTTGGATATATCATTTTTCCAGTTTGACAGACTATGGCATTACTGGTGACACTGGTTATTCATTCATTCAACAAACATTAGGTCTTATGGGGTGGAGGAGGGCAGGGAGAGTGTAGGAGGTTTGAACTCCAAGGAAGATACAAATTTTGGCACATGGGGCCACTTCCTGCTCTGAAGATAGAGGAAAAAATTAGGAGTCAGAGATACTTGAGTTCAAATATCAGTTCTGTTTGACCTTTGGCAACCTTATTTCAACTCTTGGTATATTCCATTTTATAAAATTTAAATTGGCAAGCTGTTCATGAATAGTTGGGGATATATTAAAATATTTACTGGGTGAATGAACATTTGTGAACTTTGGAGCTTTGGAGAGCTGTGTACTCCCTAATACTTTGTTATAATTCCCTCCATACTTTTTCCTTTCCAGAACCACCTTACATGGCAGCTAAGAAATTAATTTAGAACTGTATCTCACATTTGTGGAAACCTATAAATGATCTGTATTTAACTTTATAAAATTCTGTTAACAGATTTCAAGACAATTCATACTAAGCCCTAGATGCACATTCCAGTTCCCCTCCTTGATTGGTGGGAAAAAGTTCAGACTCCTTAGGCTGGCATTCAAGGCAGTTTACAATCTGGCTTCTACTTAATCCTCCAAATTAGTCTTCTGCTAATCTTCTACATGAGTTCTTTGCTTTAGCCAAACTGGGATCCTCACCCTTTCCCACAGATTCTTCATTCATTTCCCATTCTGAGCCCATGTTGGTATGCTCTTCCTTGTCCTTCCCTTCCGAGATGCCAACCCTTCCAAGTTGCCTTCCCTAACTCCTTCCTCTATTCCTGAAGCATTTACTATCTGCACCCCAAAGCCCATGACAGGGACACCTAGGTGGCTCTGTGGATAGTGTTGGAATTGGAGGCAGAAAAATAAGCCGCTTCCTGCCTCAGTTTCCTCATCTGCAAAATTGTGATAATAGCAGCACCTGCCTCATAGATCCGTTGTAAGGATAAAATTAGATGATTTTTGTAAAGCTCTTTGCCAGCCTAAAAACTCTGTGAACTGCAAGCTATTATTGTTGCTTTGTATTGTCATTCACATGTTGATGGCCATGTCCTGTCAGACAGTGAGTTCCTCAAGGTCAGGGGCCATGTCTCTTACCTCTTTAGATCTTTAGCCTCTAGCACAGTTTCTTGTAACCACACAATAGGAATACAGGAAACATTGGCTGATCATATTTCATTTTTTCTAACCATAATCTTTTTTAAAAATAACAAGTAAAGCTAATATTTTCAAGAAAACTGGGAATAATCCATTATTAATCCAACAAAGGCTTATATCCTGGTCCTGGCCCAGCAAGGTTTCCAGAAACCCATACCTTTATGACAAAGAGGATTTTCTTCATACCTATTGTAACTTTTACCATCTTCTAATCTCTAATGAGGTACTTCCTGACTTTCTTGGTTCCTCAGATGCAAAAATTTGTCACATACATTCCTGATTAACTTTCTCCTTTCTTCTACTGACTCTTATAATGCCTTGCACATAGTAGACACTTAAATAAATGTTTGTGCAATTAAATTGAATTGAATTAATTCCCAGTTCTAATACCTATGCCATATTTCCCTTCTTCCTTTTGAGAGGCAGCCTGTCATACTGCATAGAGCACTAGACCTGAAGTCAGGGAAACCTGGGGTCAGAACCTTCATCTGATTCTTACTGACTATATTTCTTAACCTCTATGATTCTCAGTTTCCTTATCTGTAGAATGGGGGCAATGATACCAATAATGCCTATGCCAAAAGAATATTATGAGGCTCAAGGCAGCTAGGTGGCGCAGTGAATAGAGCACTGGCCCTGGAGTCAGTAGAACCTGAGTTCAAATTCAATCTCAGACACTTGACACTTACCAGCTGTGTGACCTTGGGCAACTCACTTAATCCCAATTGCCTTGCCTTCCCTCCCTCCAAAAAAAGACTCAAATATTAAATTGTGCATTCTAAATGCTTTGCAATGTTTAAATTGTTTTGCAGCTTCTACTTTATTCCCATCTCTACTGCCACATAATTCAGGGCACCTCTGCATTTTCTAGGACATTAGTCATAGGAAAAAATGTTGTCCTTTCCCAGCTTGTGACCAGTAAGGAGCCATGAGCGACAAAGTCTCTTGTCATGTGAAGCTGTGTGAGAAGTCCGGTGTGGAATCCTACACAAATATGGGAAGTTTATGGAAACTGAATCTTCAGTTCAGTCTGAAAAACTATGATTCCCATAAGGACAAATGTTTCTCTGGCACTATCAGGCTTAAATCCATTCCCCAACTTAAATTTTCCCTGTGTGTCCCAAGAGACCAAGAGCACTGTGATGGGGTCAGGGCTTTGCTGGCAAAAGTAGGTGAGATGAAATCTACTATCAAGTTCAAAATTAATAAGATACTATGTCTGTCAGGGACTATTGGCTACATGGAGAAGAACAGAAGATGACCGCATCTATAATATCCACCTGGCTATCGATTTCCGTTTTCTTAGCTAAAGAAAAACTGGTCAAATGTGAGGGTATTGTACAATAAGAGCACCATGGTCAAGCCCCAGGATCTATATTGAATCATAGTGTTAATTCATAAATGGTGGAAGCTGCTAAGGAATGGAGAATAAATGGAGAAGATGCTAATGGAAAAAAAAAGTTGTATATGGAAATGTCAAGAATAGGATTATGGGTAAACAAAAATTCATATAAAAGAGAACTACCTGCTACAGACAAAATAGTGTATGTGTTCCATAATCTTACTGAGCCACTATTTCTCTGAGACAGGAGTTCGTATTCAGATCATAGCTTCACAGAGAGAGAGTAAGAAGTGACAATCATATTCATTTTACAGACAAGGAAACAGAGGCCTCAAAGAAATTCATGGAATGTCACACAGCTATTAAATTTCAGGGCTAGCAATCCAGACTTGAGTAAAGCATGCTTTTCTCTGTACCAGGCTGACCCACCTTGGGTATACTTGGGTCCCAAATGAATTGGTTCCTTCCAAACAGACCTTTCTTGACAACGTTTGTGAATGGACCACCTGGAAGTCCTGGACTGATTTTATTCATTTATTTGCAATCCCCAAATTACTCTCAGACAATCATAAAGCCTTCTGATGGTTGGTCAGCTTTCATTGCCCTGCCCACAGTTATTTAACTGTCTAAGTAATGACTCTCTTTCTCACAAGGTAAGAGGAAGACTTCATAAAAGATATTACCATTGTACTCATCACTTAATTAAAAAAATAAAACCATTCAACTAAATATCCAGTTCACTCCAGAGTTCATAAAAGACACTCCATTTACTCCAGAGACTCCTTAAGGCTTTTTCTTTGAAGCTTCTTAAAAAAAGACAGGCTAAGGGGCGGCTAGGTGGCGCAGTGAGTAGAGCATCAGAAGGACCTGAGTTCGGATCCGGCCTCAGACACAACGCACACACAAACAGAAACCTAGCCGTGTGACCTTGGGCAAGTTACTTAACCCCAATTGCCCTCCAAAAAAAAAAAAGCAAAAAAAAAAAAAACCAAACAGCCACTTAACACACACACCAAAAAAAAAACCTAGCCGTGTAACCTTGGGCAAGTTACTTAACCCCAATTGCCCTCCAAAAAGCAAAAAAAAAAAAAAACAAACAAAAAAAAACAAAACAAAACAAAAAAAAACAAAAAAACAGGCTATAAGTCTAGGTAACAGTGAAGTTTATAACAATAGTTACCATTTCTGTAGCACTTTAAGGTTAACAAAGCACTGTGTGTGTGTGTGTGTAACACTATTATATATAATTTATATATGTATGTGTATATATATATCATTTATATATCTCATATATATGTATATATGTACATACATATATGTGTGTGTGTGTGTGTGTGTATCATTTGACCCTCATAACAACCTTATGAAGTAGATGCTATCTTAACTCTTTTATACAGATAAGAAACTGAGACTTTGAGAGGGTGATTTGACTAAGGGTACGTACACAGCTAATAAGTATCAGAAGTGAACTTTGAACTTGGGTCTTCCTGACTCTTGAGTCATCCACACTCCAAGTCACCTAGCTGCCTATTCATACTTAATTTCAGCTAGATTTTTCATAGGAGTTTTGGGGGAAGAGCGTTTGGTGTTTGTACCTTTGCTGATTTCTGTCCATCCTGACCTTGAGATCTACCAGATACTCTGTTTCTAACTCTAAACTCTCATTGGTTTTCTCACCTATTCCACTCATTCTTTTTGGTAGTGCTTTGTAATGATCCTGCTTTCACTTATTTCCTCTCCTTTATTCTCTCCTTTTGTGATTTCTGCTGATATTCATAGGATTTAAAGCTGGAAGAAATATGTGAGAGGTCACCTAGTTCTGGGGTTCTTAATGTTAGGTGCATGAACTTGGACAGAAAAAAAATTATATCTTTATTTTCATTAACCTCTGCTGAAGTTTAGTATTATCTTTAGTTATGAACTTAAAAAAAATTATACTGAGGAATTCATAGGCTTTACCAGAATGAATGCCAAAGAAGTCCACAACAAAAAAAGCTTTAAGAATCCCTGATTTAGATTATTTTACACCTTACACCTTACACCTCATATTACACCTTACAAAACGATCCCCAGGTAAATGAAGTGACTTGCCTAAAGGTATTAAGTGGCCGAACAACAATTTCTTTAATTTTATTTTCCCCAGTTACGTGTAAAAACAATTTTTAGCATTCATTTTTAAAACTTTGAGTTCCACATTCTCTCTCTTCCTCTCTCCTCAATTGAGAAGGCAAGCAATTTGATAAAGATTATACATGTGTAGTCATATAAAACATTTTCGTATTAGTCATGGGGGAAAAAACCTCAAGAAAAATAAAGTCATGGACCATTATATTGCTGAGAATAGCCAAGTTGTTTACAATTGATCATCTTACAATATTGCTATTACTTTGTACACGGTACATTTCATTTTGCATCAGTTCATGTAAGTCCTTCCAGGTTTTTCTCAGAGCACCTTGCTCATCATTTCTTATAGCACAATACTATTCCATCCTAATCACATAGCACAATTTGTTCAGCCATTCCTCAATTGATGGGCACCCTCTCAGTTTCTAATTCTTTGCCCCCAGAAAAGAATTACTATAAATATTTTTGTTTATCTTAAGTCTTTTTCCTTTTTTTGGCAGTGGGGAGTGGGGGGGGTGTGTGTGTGATACAGACTTAGTAGTGGTATTGCTAAGTCAAAGGGTATGCATGGTTTTATAGCCCTTTGGGCATAATTCCAAATTGTTCTATAGAATGATTGAATCAGTTCACAACTCCACCAATAATGCATTAATGTCTCATTTTTCCCTCATCCCCTCCAACATTTGTCATTTTCTTTTTCTGTTCTATTATCTATTCTAATAGGCATTAGGCATTACCTTAGAATTATTTTAATTTGCATTTCTCCAATCAATAGTGAGTTAGAACATTTTTTCATAGCTTTGATTACTTCATCTGAAAACTGTTCATATCTTTTAATCATTTATCAATTGGGGAATGACTCTTATTTTTATAAATTTGACTCAGTTCCCTATGTTTGAGAAATGAGGACTTTATCAGATAAACCTGATACAAAATTTTTTTCACAGTTGCTATTGCTACCTATATTTCCCTCTATCTCATTTCTTCCCCTATTCTAGTCTCTCTCTCCTTTCACCTGTCCCTCATTAAACATGTTTTTGCTTCTAACTACCCCCTCCCCCAATCTGCCTTCCCTTATCACCACTCCCTTCCCTTATGCCCTTCCCCTCCTACTTTCATGTAGGGTAAGATAGATTTCTGTACCCAATTGAGTGTATATGTTATTCCTTCTTTGAGCCAGTTCTGATGAGAGCAAGATTCACTCACTCCCTGTCTTCTACCCCCTCTACCTCCATTGTAAAAACTTTTTCTTGCCTCTTTTATATGGAATAATTTACTTTGTTCTACCTCCCCTTTCTCCCCATACATTCCTCTATCATCACTTAATTTTATTTTTTTGATATCATCCCTTACTGTTCAACTCACACCTGTGCCCTCTGCCTCAATATACTCCTCCTGACTGCCCTAATAAGAAAGTACTTATGAATTACAAGTATTAACTTCCTATGTAGAAATGTAAACCCTTTAACTTTATTAAGTCCCTTTTGATGATTTCCCTTTACTGTTTAACTTTTTTATGCTTCTCTTAAGTCATGAATTTGAAAGTCAAATTTTCTAATCACCTCTGGTCTTTTCATCAGGAATGTTTGAAAGGCCTCTATTTCATTGAATGTTCCTTTCTCCCCCAGAAAGATTATACTTGGTTTTGCTGGGTAGGTGATTCTTGGGTGTAATCCTAGCTCCTTTGCCCTCTGGAATATCATATACCAAGTCTTCCAGTTCTTTAATGTAGAAATTGTTAAATCTTGGTGTTATCCTGACTGTGGCTCCATGATACTTAAATTATTTCTTTCTGACTGCTTGCAATATTTTCCCCTTGACCTGTGAGTTCTAGAGTTTAGCTGTAATGTTCCTGGGAGTTTTCATTTTGGGATCTCTTGCAGGAGGTAATCAGTGAATTCTTTCAAGTTCTATTTTACCCTCTGTTTCTAGAATATCAGGGCAATTTTCCTTGATAATTTATTGAAAGATGATATCTGAATCCCTTTTTTATCATGACTTTCAGGTTGTCCAATAATTTTTTCAATTTTCTATCCTGGATCTATTTTCCAGGTCAGTTGTTTTTCAAATGAGATATTTCACATTATATTCTCTTTTTTATTCCATTCTTTTGGTTTTTTTTTTTATTATTGGGGTTTTGTTTGTTTTTTGCTTTCTCATAAAATTATTAGCTTTCATTTGCTCAATTCTAATTTTTAAGGAATTATTTTCTTCAGTGAGCTTTTGGGCCTCCTTTTCCATTTGGCCATTTCAACTTTTTAAGGAGCTTTTTTTTTTCCTTCAGTGAATTTTTGTGCAATTTTTTCCATTTGGCAAAGTTTGTTTTGTGAGGCATTATTTTCCTCATTGGCTTTTTTTTTTTTTTTTACCATTTGGTCTAGTCAGTTTTTTTTTTTAAACAAATGCTTTATTAACTTATGTTTTACATCATTCATTTCCACCAGATTTTGAGTTACAATTGTTTTTCCCTTACCCACCCTCCCAGAATAGCAGTCCCACAAGATATCGGTTCCTCCAATCTGCTCTCTCTCCCATATCTTCTCCCATATCCCCTTCAACTTTTCCATTAGAGCAAGGTGAATCTTTATGCCCCAATTCCTGCACATCTTATCTCCAAATTATAAGCAAAAGAGTATTAATAATAGTATTTATATATATTTGAAACATTTAATCTTAAGACCTCAAATTTCAGATCCATTACCTTCCTCCCTTGTCACCCATTCCCTCTGGGGAGATAAGTAATTCAGTATATGTTGTACATATCTAGCTACGCAAAACATTACCATAGTAGATATATTGTACAAGGCTGCTTATAATTCCCTCCCACTCATCCCACCCCCCCACCTGGTCTATTCCCTCCTTGATGCTGTCCCTCTTCTATAGTGGGTACTTCCAACTTCCCCTCCCCCCAAGAATTCCCTCCTCTCATCCCCCTTCTCCCTATTCTGCTGCAGGTTGAGATATCCCATTTAGTATGTATGTCATTCTCTCCCTGAACCAAATTCAATGAGAATGTGGTTTTGCCTTTTTGCCTTCCTATTCTTCCCTCCCTTGCAGCCACTTCCCCTTGCTTCTTCTACATGAGATAGTTTACCCTACCCTGTCTCTCCCCATCTCCTCTTGCCACTTACCTCTCTCACCTCATAATTTCACCCCTTGAGTATCCTCCCTTCCCAACAAATTCAACCTATGCCCTCTATCCATATATAACTGTAAACATATATACACACATTCACATGTGTATTCATATGACCATACACCCTTCTTCCATTATTTTCATACTGAGAAAGATTTCATCAGACACAGTTATTGTTTTTCCATGTAGGAATGTAAATAGGTTAACTTTGATAAGTTCCTTTTGATTTCTTTTCCCTGATTACCTTCTCAGGTATCTCTTGCTTCTTGTGTCTGGATGTCAAATTTTCTATTCAACTCTTGTTTTTTCCTCAAGAATGCTTGAAAGTCCTCTATTCCACTGAATGACCATATTTTCCCCTGAAACAAAATACTCAGTTTTGCTGGGTAAGTGACCCTTGGGTTCAGTCCCAGCTCTTTTGCCCTCTGGAATATCATATTCCATGCCCTTCAATCCCTCAGTGTAGAAGCTGCCAGGTCTTGTGCTATTCTGATTGTGTTTCCACAATATTGAAATTGTTTCTTCCTGGCTGCTTGGAGTATTTTCTCCTTGATCTGGGGATTCTGGAACCCGGCTATAATATTCCTGGGAGTTTTCTTTTTGGGATCTTTTTTAGGAGGTGATCTGTGGATTCTTTCAACCTCTATTTTGCCTTCTGGGTCTAAAACATCAGGGCAATTTTCCTTGAGAATTTCTTGAAGGGTGATTTCTAGGTTCTTTCTTTGATCATGGCTTTCAGGTAGTCCAATAATTTTTAAATTGTCTCTCCTGGATCTATTTTCCAGGTCAGTGGTTTTTCCCATGAGATATTTCACATTGCCTCTAATCTTTCGTTTGTTTGGATCTGCTTAACAGCATCTTGATTTCTCATAAAGTCATTAGCTTCCATTTGCTCCAGTCTAATTCTGAAGGAATGAATCTCCTCAGTGAACTTTTGAGATTCTTTTTCCATCTGGCAAATTCAACTCTTTAAGGCATTCTTCTCCTCATTGCCCTTTTGGGCCTCCTTTGCCATTTGAGCTAGTCTATTTTTTAAGGTGGTGTTTTCCTCAGTCAGGCTGTTGACCCTCATTTCATACTTTCCCTGCATCCTTCTCATTTCTCTTCCCAATTTTTCCTCCCGTTCTCTTATTTGATTTTTAAAGTCCTTCTTAAGGTCCTCTATGGCCTGCAGCCCACTCATGATTTCCCCTGGGGCTTTTGGAGTGGGACTTCTGACCTCGCAGTCCTCCTCCCGCTCTATGCTTTGACCCTCCTTGCCCCCAAAATAGGAGTCTAATGTTGCATTTTTCTGTTTAATTTGTTTCCTTTGCCTTGGCATGTTGCCACTTAATTACTTGACTTTTGGCTTGTTGCCACAGTATGGCTCTGGCACCAGACAGGAACTTTCGTCCTGAACTTGTAGGGGGGAGGGGGGACAACTTCCGTTTCTGGCAAGCTGTAAACCCACCCACGACCTCCACCCCAGATCACAATCCAGATCCAGGGAGGTTAAAGCAAGAGCGATTACCCCCCAAGACTGATCGCTGGATCTCCCTACAGTTCGCAGGCCAGGAGCTGGAGCTGCCTCTGAAAACTACAAGATGGCGTGTCACCTCAGCGGCTTCCAGCCCCCAGGGGAGGAAGCCAACATGTTCCCCAAATACTGGTCTCAAAGTTCATAGGGCACTAACCTCTCACTTTGTCCTAGGCATGTCTATGTTGATAATTCTGGAGTCGCCACAGCTGCTGGTGTTCTGGGGTCCCACCAGCCAGCTGGTGGCCCTGCCGCCCTGGGGCTAAAACTGTGACTCAGGTGGACCTGTGCTCGGCTCCCCACGCACTGCGCTGCTCCCAGAGCGCTTCACTGGTCCTTCCTGCAGGGCTGCTGGGCTGTCCTCGGTGGGAAGTAAGCTTCTCTGTGTTGTTCTGTGGGTGCTGGGGCTCCAGAAGTTGTTCAGAGTCCCCTTTTACATAGTTTGGAGGTAATCTGGGGGAAGAGTGGCTTGGACTTGCTGTTTCTACTCCGCCATCTTGGCTCCACCCCCAGACGAAATCTAGTCAGCTTTTTAAGGTGTATTTTCTTCAGTATTTTTTGTGTCTCCTTTACCGAGCTGTTGACTCATTTTCCATGATTTTCTTACAGCACTCTCATTTATCTTCCCATTTTTTCTTCTTCTCTTACTTTATTTTCAAAATCCTTTTTGCACTATTTCATGGCTTATTGACCAATTTCCATTTTTCTTGGAGGCTTACGATGTAGGAGCTTTGACTTTGTTTTCTTCTTCTGAGGGTGTGTTTAGTTCTTCCTTGTCACCATAGTAACTTTCTATGGTCAGAATTTTTTTTTTTAATTGTTTGCTCATTTTCCCAGACTATTTCTTGACTTTTAACTCTTTGTTAAAATAGGGCTCTGCTTCCTTGGTGAAGGCTCGCTTTCCTCCACTTCACAAAACTTCAGGGGTTTTGTGCACCTGTTTTCAGAGATACTTGTAGTGACCTCTGCGTTTTAAAGAGAAGTGTGTTTAATCCTCTCCTGGTCTGTGCGTGACTACAAGCACTCTTTTCTGCCCTGGAACTGTGAAAAGTGTCCCCCCTCTACTATAGCTATGAGCACTAGTGTGCTAGAGCTTCTACTCACCCAGGGACTGAGACCCAAATCTTAGTAAGAGCAGTGCTAGCAAAGAGAACCCTGTGATCTTCTGACCAGTTGTTCTACCCTCTTACCATCCACAGACTGAGAGCTGGGGAAACCGCCTGTGGCGCTATTGATTCAGTGGCTCCTGAGGCCTGCTCCTGGTTTTCTGGGTCTGGGTCTGTGCTCGCATGGCCTGCTCTGGACTGTGCTCTACTTTCACATTGGTACAACGCACCTTTCCTACTGGCCTTCTAAGTTATTTTTGGCTAGAAAATGATTTCACCCCATCCTTTTGTGGGTTCTGTTGCTCTAGGAATTGTTTTATGGCATTATTTAAAGGGGTTCAGAGGGTTTTGAGGGAGAGCCCAGGTGAGTCAGTGCCTTTTCTCCACCATCTTGGCTCTGCTATAAAGCCAGAGTCAGGATTTCAACCCAATTTTCTGACAAGAAATCCAGTACCTTTTCCCCTGTACCAAAGCAACCAGTACATTTCAGACTGCCCTCCTTTTTACTAGGGTGTGGCCAGAGTGGATTTGTCATCTTTAGTATGAAGAAAGGCTGGATCAGATTCAGAGGAAAGCAACTGGTCACATTTTTTCTAGCAACATCACTATCCATTAGCAGCAACTTTCTTCCTCCTAGCCCTCTTCAACCAGCCACCCTTCTGGGAAAGTGACCAGTGATATTGTGTGAAACTTTCCTGAGAAAATATTGGCCTGGATTTAGTCATGACAGCATTGAGTTGGACATCAGAATGTCTGACATTGATGGACCAAATTGGGGATGAATGGAACTTACCTCACTTTGCCCTTAGATAAGGAGAGGGGGTGATAAGATATCTCCTGAGATAAGGAGAGAGGATATTTAAGGTTTTGAGGGAGTGACTGGAAAGTAAGCATTCCTGATGTTCCTGAAATGAAAGGCTGTTCTGTCTATAACCACCATTTCCACCAATTCTTGAGCAGAGGCCCATTGGAGAGTCACCACAAGGCCTGGAATTAACATAGCTCACACATTTTCAGGGTGAGACACAGTGGCTTCAAAAGGAATTAATAGGTCCTGGATCATAGTATACTCTGAGTGATAGAGTCCAGCACCCCTAATTAAGACTCAACTGTCATGTTAGGCTAGTTCTAAAAATGTCTCTCTTGGAATAGCTAAGACCTTAGAAAAGACCTGTTTGATCTCCCCCAGGGCAGTTGTTGCAATTCAAGTGTGTATACAGTGATTTCAGTTCTGTACTATTGTGTTTTCATCAGATTAGATCTTACTGACTTTTAAGCAATGCACAAGAGACAATGTAGCATCATGGATGGAGGGCTGGAGTTGGAGCCAGGAATAATTGGGTTCAGATCCCACCTCTGACATCTATTTGCTGTGTTTAGTCATGTCTGATTCTGTGACTCAGTTTGGGGTTTTCTTGGTAAAGATACTGGAATGGTTTGCTATTTCCTCCTCCATCCCATTTTACAGATGAGGAAATTGAGACCAGAGGGGTTAAGTGGCTTCCCCAGGGTCACAGGGCTAGAAAGTGCCTGAGGCCAGATTTGAACTTCAGGAGATGAGTCTTCCTGACTCCAGGCCCAATGCTCTGTGCACTATGGCGCCACCTAGCTGTGTTCTCTGGACAAAACCTCTCTGATGCACAGCCCATTCATGCTTTGGGGAAAGGAACTCCTACACCAAGGAAATCACAAATTCTCAAGATCTTGGCATAAGAGGAAGAATTCAGATAATATTTTAGGTTGTGCTGGTTTTTCACATGGTAGCTCCTTTCCTCTATTGATTATCTCCAATTTATCCAGCTTAGTTTGTTTGTATCCTCTATTAGACTGTGAGCTCCTTGAGGGTAGGGACCTTTCTTTATGTCCCTAGAGTTTTATACAGCGCCTAGCACATAGCAGGCATTTAATAAATACTTATTTGCTGAATAATCACTCAGGACCCCAGGAGACTAATGATGATGTCACTTGTTGTCAGAGAGATGATGGAATAGGGGGAATGGATTGAGCCATACATTTTCAAACATGGCCAGTGTGTGATTTTGTTTTGTTTGTCTGTCCTTATTTGTTACAAAGAATTTTTTTTTTTTTTAGTAGGGGACAATTATGGATAGGAAGTGGGGATAGGGATGCAAAAAAATGAAGAAAATAAAGAAAATGTTGTGGAAAGAACATTAAAAGTATTCAAGAGAGCAATGGGAAGCTTAGAAAGGGTCATAAACAGACAGGGGAGGGTGTAAGGGTTATGGGATTTAAAGATCTTCCATGCCCCATTGGACTTGCTGACATAGCAGGAAGGGGAGGGGCAAGAGGAAGCGGAAGAAGAGTTAGAGTTCCGTTGGGGACTGTTGGTGGCCGCAGTAACTGCCGAGGTAGAGGTGGAGGCCCAAACCTCTTTTTAAGCCAGCCAGAATTTCTGCTAAGGACTCTTGTTGGGGGCTGCCGGGAACTGGAACTGCGGGGGGCCGGAGCTGTTGTGAGCACGCTTCCTGGAAGCTGAGCAGTTGCTGTGTGTGGGGAGAGAAGTACCTTTGCCTGAGGTAGCCTGTTCTGTTTTGAAGGCTTAAGAATGTGGTTGTTTACTACGTTAACTGCTTGTGCCAATTTCATAACTACCCTGATGGCTTTGACTTTCTGGTTTTGGGACTCGGTTTTTTGGTATTTTAATAAATTCTCTGGCTTTATCCCCCATATAGAGAGACTGATATATTTTGTGATTAATAACCACATAAACCTATTTATAATTGCCATAGGCATAGTGAATATTGCATTGTTAATACAGAGGGTTAGTACTATCATACTTCAAAAACCAAGCTCTATGCATTAGAGTTTCATGGCTGCATATATAATCCTTTTCTTTCCTTTGTATATTAAAATGTCATATTTGGTGATTATTTTTTAGTTCATTATTTAAAAAAGAAGAAAACTAAAAATCCATTATTATTAATATTATATAAATTCATGTATTAGTTTCAGCATCCTTAGAGGGCTTTTCCAGGAAAGACAATATCCTGGAATAGCTGTTTAAGACATCTTCATTTAGTAACACTGTATCTCCAAGGTATGAATTGAAATAATTGTCATTTTCATTCATACCTTGAATGACAATGTGTTTAAAATTATATTGGACTCTTCTGACACTCACATTTCTGGTTGGTTCCTAGATCTCAAAAGGTAACTGTGGCCAATCAGCACTTTCTATAAACAACTTCCTGAGAACATCATTTAAAAAAATATATTACATTAGTTCCAGCCACCAAATATATTGGCCAATCTAAAATCTGACTATTGCATCACTTTAAGATCTTAGTTAGATATGTGGAAGGAGGGCTGAAGCTGTTTGTGAAATGGTTGAGTATGATAATCACTGTGTGACCATTGGATGTAGGATTGTATGTTACATTTCACAAAGAAGAAACAAATCCACAGAGTAGAAATGTTCCCTCTGAGGGCTATCTAGTAATGCCCTCTACAGTGTCTCCAATTAGAAATTATCCAGCCTCCAGTGAAAGCCCTCTGTTACACAGTGTTGCCTTCTACAGCAGCCCATTCCATTTTTGGTCAGCTCTGTTGGAAGGTTTTTCATTATATCCAGCAAAAATTAGTCTCTTTTCAGTTTATTTTATTTTTTTTAAGCAATTGGGGTTAAGTAACTTGCTCAAGGTTACACGGCTAGTCATTATTTATGTGTGGGTGCTCATTTTCTGAGGCCGGATTTGATCTCGGGTCATCCCAACTCCAAGGCCAGCGCTCTTACTCACTGCGCTGCCTAGCCGCCCCTTTTAGGGCAATTGGGGTTAAGCAACTTGCCCAAGGTCACACGGCTAGTTTTTTGTTTGTGTGGGTTAAGTGTCTGAGGCCGGATCCGAACTCAGGTCCTTCTGACTCCAGGGCCGGCACTCTACTCACTGTGCCACCTAGCCGCCCCTCTCTTTTCAGTTTCTGCCCATTAGTCGTAGCTTGATCCTCAGGGGGCAAGCAGAATTCCTCTTCTATATGACAGTTCTTTGGGAACTTGAGGATCCATGTCATGTGCTGCCCTGTCTCCTCTTCTCCAAGCTAAAGATACTCAAGTTTGTCGACATAATTTGTCCTATTCTGGTTATTTGAACTCATTGAAGCCAGTTAGATGTCTTCTTACTATCACTTTACTCATTAAATTTGGAGCTGGCATTTGGAGATAGTACCAGTAACAAAGGTGCTTGAAATCTACGTTCCTTGAGGGTAGGTGAGGACTGTCTCAGTTTTATTCTTTTAATTGCCTAGCACAAATAGGTATGTTGGAAATGCTTATTGATTGTTTGAAGACATGTCCAGGGTCACATAGGTAAGATATTAAGATTTTAGATTTAGGGCTGGGAAAGGGCATTAGGAACCACGTGGTTCAGCCCCCTCATTTTATACATGATGAAACAAAGGTTCATAAAAATTAAATGACTTATTCAGGGTCCCAGAGGTAATGAAAGGCAGAATTTGAACTCTGTATCCCAATGTTTAATTATAGGTAATAAGTAGCATAGTCAAGATTCTAAGCTATATTCTTTGGCTCCAAAACTAGTCCTCATGGGTTTCAATTCTCTGTTAGTCATTTTCCCTCTTCTGTGTTCTCTGTTCTGAAGTTTACTCTTCTTTGTAGAGGAGAGAGGAGAGAAGGGGTTTTTTAGTTCATCCTTTCCTCCACAGCATCATTGTCCCAGAGGCTGGTCCAGTTTTAGAGCTTCTTTTTGCCTCCAATGGTGCTAAAAATAAAAGAGCCCTTTTGTTATTCTGTGCACTCACCATTAGCTTTCTGAGTTTTAATGCTCCTGACATTCTTCTTAGAGGATCTTGACACTTTTGCATTCATCTTCTGTTAACCTGATTTTTCTTCTGTCTTATTCTCTCTTTTAGGAGAAATTCATTGGTAGTCAAATTGTTGGTAGTGTTCCTAGAGTTCCACTTAAGGTTTTTTGAAAGAGCCTTCAGTTGTCAGTTGATTCTGCAAAGCTCACTGGGCTGGAAGCCTGTAAGCCCTAGACCACCTGCTTGTAAAAGGATTCACTTAAATGAGATTATTTTGGGGAGGTATATTCTTTAATATTTAACTGCTTTAAGAAATGCCCTTCAGATATAAAAGTACATGGATTAATTCAGTTTGGGAGCTTTTGTATATTTGTTTTTTTTGTTGCTGATTTGCTTTATTCAGAGGCAGGTAGGTAGAATCGTGTATAGAGTACTCCTTGGAATCAGGAAGACCTGAGCTTTAATCTTTCTAAAGATACTTACCAGCTGTGTGACCTTGGACAAGTACTTAGTCTCTCTGCCTCAATTTCCTCCTCTGTAAAGTGGGATAATAATAGCACCTACCTCCCAGGGTTCTTGTGAGGATCGTTGATATAATATATGAAAAATACTTTGCAAAACTACAAAAATAATGATGTTCGATTGTACTGTAATGACCAAGTGTGGTCTGGAAGAAGAAATGAAGATGAGAATATACACTTCCTTCCTTCTTTGAAAAGGTGGGGGAATATGGATGTAAAATAGTACATACATATACTATGAGACAATGATGATGGTGATGTATTAGTTTTAATGAATTGCTCTTACATTCTCTTTTCCTTTTTATTCTTTGTTACAAGGGATGACCTGCTTTGGATAGGAAGGGAGGGGGAAGGACATTCAGAAATAAAAACAATATAAAAAGAAAAGATCAATTTTTAAAAATTAATTGAAGCTTCCTTTTAAAATGCGCATTTTGTGTGAGTTGGTTTTACTGAGCTGTTTTCTTTGTAATAAAGAGAGGATTCTGGGTAGGGAGTTGAAAATCAACTAATATAATAGAAACACTAATAAAACATCAAAATGCATATTTTAGTAGCTCTTTAAAAGAAGCTAAAAATTACCAAGATATTTCCAATAAAGTTTTTTTTTAAATGTCTTTTTGCATGTCAAAGACCTATCACCCATCACTTTAGTTTTCTTTCAACTCCATAAAGAATGGAGAAATGTGGAATAATTGCCTCATAACGTCCCTTTTCTTGATATCTAATTTCTCAGTCTGTAACAATTTTTATAATTAAGCAGCATTCAGTTTGGGGTTTTTTGTTGTTGTTTTCATTTACATTATTGTAGTAATGCATGTCATTTTCCTGATTCTGTTTGTTTCACTCTACATTGGCTTATATATCTTCCTATGATTCTCTGAATTCTTCATATTCATTGTTTTTATATCAGCAATATTCTATTACATTCCTGTACCACGATTTGTTTAGTCATTTCTTAATCGATGAATATCTATTTTGTTTCCCCTCTTTTTTTTCTTTCTTTTTTTGCTATCACAAAAAATGTTGATATGAATAGTTTGGTGTTGAAAAAATAACTTTTTACAAAAACCTGTTCCACTGTTTTAAATCTTACTGTCTTGGTTCACAGAATAGATCTGACATTTTAATATCATAAGTCAATAAAAATTTATCTCTTTGCACACTTTTACATTGTTTCATACTGTCCTAAGGTGCTTCTGTCCTGTCAAGAGCATCAGTTACTTACTATCATGATCAATTTCAGATGCATAAAAAATA
Organism: Gymnobelideus leadbeateri; assembly: GCA_011680675.1. Taxonomy (NCBI): domain Eukaryota; kingdom Metazoa; phylum Chordata; class Mammalia; order Diprotodontia; family Petauridae; genus Gymnobelideus; species Gymnobelideus leadbeateri. The sequence goes on along the minus strand of WOXC01007937.1, from coordinate 1,575,624 downwards.
CTAGTTTTGCATCATCCCTTTTCTTTCTTTTTCTTTTTTGCAATAAAAGAGAGAGCAATTAAACTATCACCCATCACTTTAGTTTTCTTTAAACTACATAAAGAATGGAGAAATGTGGAATAATTGCCTCGTAATGCCCCTTTTCTTGATGTCTTTTGATTTTGACTGTACTTTTAAAAAAATAAATGCATAATTAAAGAGTTTTAAAAGTAAAACGTCATGCATGAAGTTTTCACATATGAGAATTATTTATATAATATTTCACTGATTAATTGACATGTGTTTCATTTCATTTGGAAGATATGTGCAGAAGTTAAGAATGCTTCTGCTTAAATACACACATGCACACACACCCCTTTTTGTCTTCTTCCAAGCAAAAATGCTTTTAAAATTGGTTGTTATTGTTGTTGTAAAATTGTGTCCAGCTCTTCATGACTCCATGTACCATAGCACACCAATACTGTCCACGAGGGTTTTTTTGGCAAAGATACTGGAGTGGTTTGCCGTTTCCTTCTCCAGCTCATTTTATAGAAAAGGAAACAGAAGCAAACAGAGTTAAGTGACTTGCCCAGGGTCATACAGCTAGTAAGTGTCTTTTTTATTTCAAGCCTATTGATCTATCTACTGTACTAGCTTAGCTGCCTTAGTATGGTATCTAGTAAGCACTATGTAAATGTTAGCTAGGAGGAGGAAGAGGAGGAGAAGGAAGAGAGGGATGAGTAAATAGGCATTAAGTGCCTACTCTGTGCCAAGCAATGGGCTAGGTCCTGGGAATAAAACTAGAATAAATCAATCCCCACTTGCAAGGAGCTCATGTTCCAGTAAGGTGTAGATCTGATTTAAATATAGACGGGTAAGAGACAGAGGGCCAAACTATTTGAATCTATACTATGCTTTGTTTGATGTTCTCCTCATTTTCTGTGTGTATTTGTAAGAACAATGGAAAGGGCAGCAACTTATTTGGGGGGAGAGGTAGATGAAATAAGATGATCCAGATCTCCACACTTTGCTGCCCCTGCCCCCCCAAAAAAGTTCCTTCTCTAGCCCTTGGACCTCAGAAAACTTGTTTACCCCAAAATGCATATTCCCTGAATACTTTTTCTTATCATTCTTAGTATCATAGGTTAGGTCATTATGTGGCATAGTATTTCTTTTGTTAGGGGAATTACACAAACAAGACCTCTATTGGGCCTGACCAACTCTGAGATGTTAAGGTCCTGGAAATTCCCAAAGAAATAAAGTCAACATGGAGCCACTTTTAAAAAGCACTCCTTTAGCCATCTTTGTTTATACACTGAGAAACTCAACCTCCTAAGTGCAGTTCTCTTGGTTGCTATAAGAAGAGAAGGCCAGAATGATTCCAGCCAAGATCTCTACCTTCTGTGACCTTGAGGTCCTGAAGCAGGCACTCTCCCTTCTCTGAATCAAAGGAAAACACGTTTACTGCCACCTTTATTATTCTCTTCCCAGAGCTCTAGAACTTCAGGGGCCATCTTCCTTGCCATCTACTTTCTCACTTCCCACTTTCTAGACTACCAACCTTTGCTAGAGAACAAAAAGATCCCAGACTTGGTGCTGTTTTTCGGTCCATTACATTTTCATGCTGTGGAACATCAGCAGAACCCTTGCTTGTTCCTTAACCCTTTTTCAAAAAGAAAGAGGGGCACTCCCAGGATAAATGTTTTCCCTTCAGCTCTGCTCTGCTGATTGGTGATTTTTTTGGCCTAGAACAGCATTTCATGAGGGTCCCTACTAACTCTCTTGTCTGTCTTTTTGACAGTTGCTTGCCACAACCTATGGACTGTCCCTCTTTGCCCACCTTCCTGCTTTACAGATCCCCTTTATATATTGTTTTCCTCCATTAGAATGAGGATAGAGACTATCTTATTTGCTTTTGTTTGAATTTACAGTACTTAGCATTGGTCCTGATGTAGTAAATAATAAATACTCTTTCCTTTCATTTTTTCCCTTTCCTTATTCCTTCCCATCTTCCTTTTTTTCTTTCATATCTTCCTATACATTTATCAATCATTCCTCCTTTCAGAATATTTGTGAACAGCTCTGTGGAGGTGACAGATTGGTGAGGGGAGAGATTTGAAGCACAGAAACGAATTAGGATACTATTTCCAAGTAGTCCAGGTGAGAGGCAATGAGGGCCTGGACTAGGGTAGGAGCCACTGAAATTATTCTTGGTGAAACTCAAGTATTCATCTTCAGTCACGGTCCCTCTATATAGGAGGATGCATCCAGGATAACTTCCATTACATGAATGCTTTCCCTTATCTTATATCTGTATGCTGAGAGGGTCCCTAGACGCCATTAAACCAACCCTCTCATTTTATAGGTAAAACAGCTGAAGCCTGAGGAAGTCATATGACTTCCCTAAAGTCACACAGGTACTAACGACTAGAGTTCAAACACTGTCTCTTAATTCTCATTCCAGTGTTCTTTCCACTTCACCCCCCATCTATTTAGCAAGCTCACCACTGCCAAGCTGTATTATTTTACAACTGTAAATAATGAGACTGGGAGCCTTTAAACAGCAGGCTTGCATCCAATGAAACATTTCCAAATCATTGTAGATTAAATAAAACATTTACTGTTTTGAAAAAAAAAGAGGAGAAAAAGTAGTTGGGAAAACTAACAAAAACATTGTCTCTTTCTGACAGTATATGAAATTTTCCGTACTCATAGTGCAAACTTCAGTGGAGGAAGGAAAGTGTATTTTTCTCAACTCTTCCCTATGGTCAAACTTGGTCATTGTAATTACCAAGTAGAACCAGGAAAAAATTTTGTACAATGACCATAACAACCTAAATAGAAAGAACCAATTGCAAAACTGAACTTGTATCATTATTCATTCATCATTGACTCCCTTTTGCATTTGGCCTAACAATCTCTTCAAACCCCAACCCCATTCTTCACTCTGAGAAGACATTTGCATATCTAGGGCTGGGATCTCCTTGGGTGGATGTCCCCATCTTTAGAATCACACATCTTTAAAATGTTGAAGTCAGATGTTGCTGTGCAACAGTGTTATGTCCAGCCATGAGGGAATACATGCTTTTTCTTTTTCCCTACCAGATCTATGTATACTACCTAGTAAGGACTAAGAATCTCCTCTCCTACATCTTGAGAACTTTCTGTATCTTCTTTCATCTTCTCTTTCCCTCCAAAGAGGTATCTTTGAGGATAGAGGTATTTCCTTAGATAGAAGAGGAAGAGGTATCTCCAAAGACTAACCCTTCTCCATGTCTGTCTTTGATCACACCTCTTCCTACCTCCCCTGGAGTCTTCATTCCTTCATTCAATCATCCATTCTCATCTCCTGACACTTTCTCTTGTTCTGGTATTCCATATCTTTAAAATAAAACAAAGTACTTTCCTTGATCCTACTGGTCCTCTTAAACCTTTGTCTTATTTTCTTTCCTATCACCAACAAATTTTTAGGTAGGATGAGGGGTGAGGGGTGGTTAGGGTCATCCATTTTTGCTACCTCCTTTCCCTCAGCCATTTATCATCTGACTTCTTTCCAACCATTCTAAAGCAGTTACTTTCTAGAAGGGTATTAATAATGGGTTCATCGGGGCAGCTAGGTGGCGCGGTAAGTAGAGCGTTGGCCCTGGAGTCAGAAGGACCTGAGTTCGGATCCGGCCTCAGACACTTAACACACACAAACAAAAACCTAGCCATGTGACCTTGGGCAAGTTACTTAACCCCAATTGCCCTCCAAAAAAAAAAAAGGCAAAAAAAAATAATGGGTTCATCATCACAGTACATTGGGAAATAACAGGAGCTTTGAATCAGAATACCTGGATATGATTCTTAGCTCCTCAACAAACTAGAGGTTTGACCTTTCTGGGCTTCATTCATATTTAACAGCACTAGTTCCTGAGGCAGAAACAAAAACAGAATAGTCCCTGCTCTCAAGGAGCTTACAGCCTCCAGGGGGAAAATAAATGGCAGATAAGTCCATTTGAAATTTTTACCAAATAATTTAAGATAGGGAGTAAAACACTAACAATTGAGGAAATCAGGAAGGACCTTAATGGAGACGGGGTGAAGGGTCTTACTGTTGAGCTGAGCCATGAAGAAAACTAGAGGAAGTGGTGGGAAGCAACAGAACATTCAGTTTCTCCATTTACTGTAGGGATTCCTAATATTTTATGCTTGTAAATATGCCCTTTGGCAAATCTGGTAAAGTCTATGGATACCTTCTCAGAATAATGTTTTTAAATAATTTAAGAAGGTGTTAAATTTCAGTTAGAAGTTAATGAAAATGAAAATGTCATTTTTTCCCCCCATTCAAATTCACAGACCCATCCTGAAATCTAGCCACAGACTCCCTACTCCAGGCTCAGTACCCCTGATTTATAGTAGCTATCTTCTCAGGTTATTGTATTAAATAAGTGGCATAAAGTACATCATAATCATAGAGCATTATATTAATATAAACTAACAGTGTTAATGATAATCATTAAAACCAGTGGCCTTTTCTCAGATCTCTGTTCTGCTTGATCTCTGTGCTGCATTTGAGACCTGTGAGAAACCCATCTCTCCTGATACTCTATCCTCCTTTGGTTCCTACAGTCATTTCCTTCCTCTAAATTATTCCCCTACCAGTTTTGACTCCTCTTCCTCCTTTGTCATCTTCCTGGTATCCCTTCCTTCTACTCTTTAACCATAGGCACTTCCTAAGGCTCTGTCCTTGGCCCTCTATCTTCATTCCTTTTTTGGGAGGCAATCAGGGTTAAGTGATGTGCCCAGGGTCACACAACTAGTAAGTGTCTGAGGCTGGACTTGAACTCTGGTCCTCCTGACTCCAGGGCTGGTGCTCTATCCACTGTGCCACCTAGCTTGATCCCTTTTTTAATGGCTTCATCCATTCCCTTAATTTTAACCATCAATTCCAGGTACATGGTATTCAAGTTTTTGTCTTCATCTTCCAATTCTCTGAATTCTGTCCTCCATGCCTAGAATGCTTCCCTCTGCCTCCTAGCTTCCCTGGCTGCCTTTCCATTCTCAGCTCAAATCCCAGTTTCTCTAAGAGAGGACTTTCTTTCCTCCCCTCAATGTTAATGCCTTCCCTCTGAGATTTTCTCCAATTTACTCTGTATGTATCTTGTGTGTACATATTAGCAGGTTATCTCTGCCATTAGAATGTCAGTTCCTTGAGGGCAGGATCTCATGTATTCCTTTGTATCCCTACCTCTTTTTTCTACTTGCCCACTAGATCTTGCCACCTAGATTTTAGCAAGAAAATGGGGTAGTGCAAGGATTAGAAACAGAAGACAATCAACAGCTTTTTAAAAATCTTTTACCCTAATCAGTGTCCAATATTGCTTTACACAAGAAATGTTTGTTGAGTGAGTGAATGAATGAATGAATAGAAAATAAAAGGAAAGAAATCTTTGGGAATGCAAGCAGACCACATTTTTGTAACCAATAACCAAAACATTGAAATGCTCGGTGTTTTTTAATTTTTTAGAATTGGAAAGAGAAGGAACTGAAGAGGGAAGGGTGATAAGGAGGGAGGGAGGGTAAGTGCTTCTGCCAGGGATCCACCCTGGCATCCAGTCTGGAAGGAATTCACCAGGCTCAAGCAAACTTTGAAGCCAAAATTGTAAAGTTTATTGTTACGCTGTAGAGAACAGTGGGCTAGATTCTTATGGAACCTGCAAACTCTCAGAGGCCACAGGCATAGTTTTAAGGTGTCAGTTATGCTAACTAGGTGAGTAAGGGTGGGATCAGGGAGGAGTTAAGGAGTGGTCAGTGCTCAAAGGACCATACACTTTTAATATCAACTGCGCAGGTGTATTGCCCATGATTCACTGGGAAATAGCTCAAGTGGGGGCTAGCTGGAGGTGTGGTTTTAGGCCTGATACGTCACCAAAGAGTGCCCAGTCTGCCACCCACCAAGGTCATCAGAGACAGTGTGGCCTATAGATAAGGTATTGAAGAATTTATGATGGGGCTGGCCACTCTAACTAAGGGAAATAACATTTACATAATTTATTGTTTCAAGCAGAGATAAATAGGTCATGAGTTGTTGCTTGGGCAGAGTGCTGGAAGGGGGAAGGGGAAGAGTCAATGCTCTGAGGCTGGGGTGGGGAAGTGTGATTTTACAGACTGCTCTTACAAATTGATTTTACAGACATAAATCCCAAAGTACCCCATTTACAAACTGATGTTACAGATTGATACTACAGACATATATACATCACAAGGACCCCATCAGAACGACTTTGGTGTAGTAAGAGGCTGCATATATTGAGAAACTATTTCTTGTACTTTTCTCATTCCCTTCACCCCCCCACCCCCACCCCAGTCTTTCTTCCTTACTTAGCAAACCAAGACCTCTGTCTTTCTCTTATTTGATGTTTCTAGATTGGGAGGCCTTTTTCCCAGAGTCTGAAGAGTGACTTAGGCAGCATCTGCTTTCAATTCTTATTTATCACATGTAACTGAGTGGATTTCTCCATGGATTTTCCTTGGGTCTTCCATATTCTCGGTTCTTCTGCCAAGCCTATCTTGCTTCTTACTGAAGCCAAAGTCAGAGTTGGTGCTTAAGATGAGAAGGAGAGATGTTGCTTGGCTTCCATAGGAGAAAAAAATAACTTGGTGGTTTCATCCAAAGGGACGTATTGTCACTGTTTAGGGGGAGAGGGAAAGATTCTTTGCTTACAATTTTAAAACTGCCTGGACAGGTTTTGGGGTAGGGTGTGTCTTTTTATTCCTTTTCATAGAATTTCTGTTTACTTTCTGTAAAAGTCAGTGTTAAAGCAGGGTGTAACTGAGTGAGTCAGCCCTTCCTTGCAAGAATCATTTTTTCAAACACTCATGATGGAAAATGCTATCCACGTCCAGAGAAAGAACTATGGAGTCTGAATGCAAATCGAAACATACTATTTTCACTTTTGTTTTTTATTTTTTCTTTCTGGTGGTTTTTCCCTTTTGTTCTTATTCTTCTTTCACAACATGACTAATATGGAAATATGTTTAATAGGATTGTACATGTATAACCTGTATCAGATTGCTTGCTGTTTTGGGGAGAAAGGGAGACAAATTTGGTACTCAAAATCTTATAAAAATAAATACTGAAGGGGCAGCTAGGTGGCGCAGTGAATAGAGCAGCAGCCCTGGAGTTCAGGAGGACCTGAGTTCAAATCCAGCCTCAGACACTTAACACAAAAACTAGCCATGTGACCTTGGGCAAGTCACTTAACCCCAATTGCCCTCCAAAAGCAAAAAAAAAAAATGAATACTGAAAACTTTTTACATGTAATTGGAACAAAATAAAATACTATTAGATAGAAAAAGAAAAACCATTTTTTTTAATAAGGAAGGGAATTCAGAAATAATTTATGAAGTGGGCCTATTTAGGCTTTTGCAAATTAATTTCATTAATACTATAATGATTTCTTCTTTAAGATTTTATTAATGTCTTTTGTTTTTTACATATTTCCCTCAATAGTTAAGGTTCAAGGAGAATGGAGGTTTGGGGCTCCCCTCAGAGTATTATATAAGTGAGTGAGCTGATGTGTTCTTTACACAATTTATATCTCTTAATTTTTGAAAATCATTTAAAGTTTTCATATTATCTCTTTGAATTACTGTATTTTTGAGGCTGAATAACATTCTTTCTCATTATATATCCTAAATTTTATGATTGTATGTGGGTTACAACTAAATTTTATGACTAACCCATATCAAACTAAACTAACCTGAGTGTCTTGAAGTATTTATTGATAGCTTTACTTACTTGTATCTGAAGTGCAGGACTAGAGTCCTGACTGAAGAACAAAAGGATGCTTAAATACATTCTAAAACCATCTCAATTAAGGGTGGCTGAGTTACACAAATTTGTGATTCCCGTAATGGTTTAATCATTGTATGAGAAAGGAATTTTCCTAATTGGGTAAATGGTAAATACAATAAAACAAGAAAGATGACAAAAGTGTCAATTTTAATTATGATCCAGAGTATCTGTGCTTTCTTTATCATTAACAATCCATAACATGGTATATACCCAGAAAATCTTAAGATAAAAAAAAGTCCCATTACTCAAGTTAATACCTCGAATTGAGGGTCTCATCCTTACGAGCCATAAAATAGGCTTTGTTAACATAAGGAGAGGTATTCTCAGAGACAAAACTGGGTCTGTTTGGAAATTATGATCTCTGCATGCCTGTTTTAAATCCTACTCCCAGCCTTATCTGGGTTCTGGAGTGACTGACATAGAAAGAGCTTTTTTTGTAAAATGAGGCAGAGCAGCCTGTTTGATTTATTCAGATTTTAGCCACAATAAGTTATTAAGTGATTATCAGAGGTAGTGAGCATTCTCTATTTTCCTGACTTACTACTTAGCAAAACTAATTTAGGTATCACAAAGCGTTTTAGCCAAAGGAGAGAAGAAAAATATATATATTAATTGAATCTCAAACAATTAAAAGATGATCACTGTGTTTTTAAAAGCTATTAGTTCTAAAATTCCTTTAGTCAATGGGAGTATCTTAAGGTGATTTTTAAGTAATTTGCACAATTTTTTGTACAATTTCTAATTTTAGGTAAAAAAATATTAAATTTTCCAATAAGCTAACAAAAAGAGTTTGTATCCTTTACTGATTACTTAGTCTGATCATAGAAATCAGGTCTAAGGAGAAAAAGAGTAGAAATATGTGAATATGGCCTTAAATGCTTTTTATCTTAAACAGCAATTTTTACCAATCACATTTTAGAGCTAATTACAGTTAATTTTATTCTCATGTAGCTATAATAAACAGTAAAGATCTAATAGGTCTTTTAACACATGACGGATATCATTTAACATTTTTCTTTCTCAAATTTAACTTATCCTGGTATAATAGCCAATCCTTATTAATCTCTTGCAACTTTTTAGCAAGTTAGGTTCATTATTTAAAGAATTGCATAACTAAAACAAGTTCCTATACTAGTCTGATGATTTTTCCTGTAGAGATAGCTAACAGGAGTCTTGATATTATTAAAAAATAAGAAATAATATAGACCAGTGTCTGAAAGTGATGTTCCTGCTTTTCTAAATCTCATACGTGCAGGAGGAATGTAATGAAGTTTTTACCCAGTTTCCTCTTTTCCACATACAGTAATCAATTAACAATTCTAGGTTTTAGCATTGAGACACTAAAATGATCAATTTTACAAGTTCCATAAGTGACAGCCAAATTATTTGAGCTGTAGCAAAAGCATTAAACTTCAGATCAAGTCCGTTGTATTCCTAGATCATATAAAATCATTGACAAAAAGGAGGGATTATCTTATCTAGTATAGACAACTATTGGTTTTCTTATCTGGGGCAGGGCTCCAAACTTTTAACACCTCTTGGTAGGTGAAGTCTCTTCCCCCTCCTTCCTTTACCCAGTGGGGGAAGGTGAGTTTTACATGTGGGGGGGTGGGGGGAGGAAGGGTAGAATTAGGAATTTCCTAATCTGATCTAGGATGAAAGAAATTAATAAAATTGTATTGAGGTATCCTCTGGACTTGAGGGGGGAGGAGCTATAACCTTTTGTAACTGGTTTTCTATATGGCAGATATAAACATTTTAAGACAGGGTTTAGCAGAACTGATAAAATAACATGACTGTTTCTACACAAATTTCTTATATCTTTTTTAGTTTCAACAAAAATCAGATAAAAGTTTTATCTAACACTATTTCTGACTAACCACAATTATCCAATCTTTACTAGATAATAGAATTGTACCACAACTCAGGAAGACCACAATAACACAGTGACATCATATTAGTTGAATTTCCAAATCATCACATGCAAAATTTATTGATAGAGAATTTAGGCTTTTTTATCCTCTTTTCAGAGTTGCAGAGCTGGGCTGATTGTAATTTGATGTAGCCCTTGATATGATTTGTTTTGTATATTTCCTTTATATGGGTGAGGGTGATTTAAAATCATTCTGCACTCTCTCTTTTAATGACAAGAGACTTTAAAAAATGTTTTCAACTAATTTAACCAGTACTGTGATCTTCAGTGATTACTAAAAAAAGTTTTTTTTAGAAAGCAAAAGACTTTAACGTATAGTTACAGTGTGGAGAAGCTGGACAAATGCCAGTGGTGCCCATCTCCGTCCTGTACTAGCTAGTTAAAAGCTTTTAAGAACTTCTTTTTCAGATCTTTCTATGTTCTAAATTTGCCTTCATGCCAAATGAAATTAACCTTCGGTTGCATCCTGATACACAACACTTTACTCTTTTAGATTAGGCAGGAAAATGGTTAAATGGTTGCTAGTCTGCCTCTTTTAATCTGAGGGAGGAAAGTCCCTTTTTGCTTTTTATTATTTTTATCATTACTATTTTTTTAATAGCCTTTCCCACAGTCAAAGTTGACATGAGTTGGATTGGAGGAAAGTGCTGTACCTTGATTAATGTGAGCAAGACTTAAGTAATAATTTTAGAATGGATCTTTTATTACAACGCCAAGTTGGCTGATCAGGCCACATGGCCTGCTGAGCAGTTACTACCACATGTCCCAAGAATCTCAGCTTATAAAGGGGGCCTTACTTAAGCAGTGATTGGTCAGTACACACCTTGAAACTCCCGAGTCAGACTGAGAAGCCTGCCCACTTCTGTGCAGGTGAGCTGACTGGGAAAGGGCGGAGACACAATGGGAGAGGGCGGAGCTGACCTGGCAGTCTGCTCACTTCCTTGAGGTGGGGGGAAGGGGCATGGGGAAAACCAGGCACAACAAAAGGAGACCCTTAAACCTTAAAATTTCTGTTCACATTTTTCGTGCAAGTAATTTATTTTTTCTAATTTTCATCCTGATGTTTTTTGTATACTTTTTTGACTTGCTATAGATACTGTGTAAAGAAAGCTGAATTACACTTAATTGTTTGTGCCACCTTTGGCATTTCCATTCCTGATGTTAAACATATCTTTAATATATTTCATAGAAAAATGGCAGAAAAGGGGAAATGCTGGGTTCCTTCTTTTCCTAGTTTCTCAATTTTCTGTTTTCCTTCTGTTTCCCATTCTATCGCACTACCCTTTGGAAACCCAGGGCAACAATGTTCCAAACACACTAAATAAAATTCTTCTAACTGTTCTGTCATAATAACAAACCATCTTTCTTTTATACTTGAAAATATTGTTCCTGATCTTTGAACTGTACCCTATGCATTTGACCCATGATGATAGAAGGCTTTAAAATCCATCCTGGTGGAATAGAATGACTAAGAATTGATTGAAAAAATTTCCCTTACCCTGTGACTTGTGATTTTTTTGGAGCTCCTTCTGCTTGTAAGGGCCATTTCTGCTATGGACCTTCCTTTCAGGTTCCTGTGTGTCCTGTGAGGGTGCCATTTGCTGTGTGCTGCTCACTGTCTAGCACTTAGCATGATTCCTAGATGTGAATAAGAAATGACCGCTTCTACTTCTGGTGAACACCAAATGGCGGACGACGCCGGTGCTGCAGGAGGTGCGGGGGGCGGGGCCGTGGTCGAGGCTGAGGCCGCAGCCGCGGGGCCTGGGGAGGAAAGGCTGAAGACAAGGAGTGGGTTCCTGTCACTAAGCTGGGCCGGTTAGTCAAGGACATGAAGATCAAGGCCTTGGAAGAGATCTATCTTTTCTCGCTTCCTGTCAAGGAGTCTGAGATCATAGATTTCTTCCTGGGATCTTCATTGAAAGATGAGGTTTTGAAGATCATGCCTGTTCAGAAACAAACTAGAGCTGGACAACGTACCAGGTTCAAGGCTTTTGTGGCCATTGGTGACTACAATGGCCATGTTGGTCTGGGTGTCAAGTGCTCCAAGGAAGTGGCCACAGCTATTCGTGGTGCTTTCATTCTGGCCAAGCTGTCCGTCGTTCCCGTGAGACGTGGCTACTGGGGGAACAAAATTGGCAAGCCTCACACAGTACCCTGCAAGGTCACTGGGCAATGTGGGTCGGTTTTGGTGCACCTGATCCCAGCCCCTAGAGGAACTGGCATTGTCTCAGCTCCTGTGCCTGAAAAGCTCCTGATGATGGCTGGAATTGATGATTGCTACACTTCTGCAAGAGGCTGTACTGCCACTCTGGGCAACTTCACTAAAGCTACCTTTGATGCCATCTCCAAAACATACAGCTATCTAACCCCAGACCTACGGAATTCACCGACCATCTTGTGAAGACTCACACTGGAGTGTCTGTCCAGAGGACCCAGGCAGCTGCTGTGGCAACCACATAGCTGTTTGTAAACAAATAAATTGAACTGTGCCTGATAAAAAAAAAAAAAAAAGAAATGACCAGGCCTTTTGGGTAGTTCAAGGAAGAATGATGAACTCCCTTTATTGATTCTTAGGACAAGGTTTTTATAGAGTAATGAGACATTACCTTCTGTTGTTTCCTGGAAGTAGCACAGAAAGAGTCAGTTAACCCCTTTCATATTCAGTCACATTACAAAGGATGCTCTGGAGAGCTGGCCTAAACCAAAGCTGTAATCATTGAGTGCATTTGCATGGGAGCCAACCATCTAAAAATAACTAAAGTCTGGGGGAAGAGCCTATTGATCTCAGAACTCAAATAACATCCTTTCAAGTGTAACCCAGGAGCTAACTTAACACAAAAGTCTCATCTCAAAGAGCTCTTTAATATTAAAGTCCACTATTATTAGGGTAATTATCTGAGTCCTGGATCTGGCTTCTTTTGCTCCCCACAGATAAAAAGCCAAGCAAATCCCCCTCTTGAAGTTCTCTGCCTTCCCACAGGGACTTACATAGTCCTCCAGACTTACATTGCTACTCTTGTGTTACCTTATGCTTCCCATGCTTATCACATGGGAGGAATTTGGGCTTAGGTAGAGAGTCAAGAAATCATCTTTTAGTACCCCTACTTTCCTCAAAAACATGCAGTGTGTGTGACTTACAGTTCTCTCTCTCTTGACCCTTTCAACCCAGTGAGGGTCTGAGACTCCATACTGGGTCCTGTCCTTCTTAGTTGACCTCGCCTTTAATTACTACTACATCACTGCACCATCTCATTAGTGTTCCATCACTCTGTTGCTACTATTTTCATTTCAGTGGGAGCCTTCCTGCTCCAGGTCTTGCAAAATGTTATTCAGTAGCTTTTTCTTGCTTCTCTTTATGACATAATGTATTACTGAAGCCTAGCGGTTAATATTGGGTGATAAGAATTTTATGTTTGATAGACTTATAAGATAAAAAGCAGAGGTATTTGTTTTATTCCAATACACTTTATTACTTTCTGTCACCTATTTTAGGAAACAAGTCAGAGTTAGCCCCAAGATATGGTTAATAACAGTAAATTTAATGATATTTCTTAGATGGCAATAAATCTAGGGTTTTGGTTTTATGTGAAATAACTCTGCATGAGAATAATCAACACCATCAAAAAGAAAATAAGTCAGTCCCAACTTATGAATGTTTGTTTTATGAACTTGCAGAAAAATGGGGGTCCAAGCTTGTAGACTAACCTTCCCAGTTGCTTCATCTACACAAAATAACTTTTCACTCCCTATAGTTACCATGTCTCTACTACCAGTGTTGAATACTAAATCATTATATACCAGTTACATTGTAGGTTCAGTCGATTTTTGTGGACTAGCTTTTACAGCCTAACCATCATTATTAATATTTGCTCCAGATAAATATTTTAGCTCAGCTAGTTAACATAAACATTAAAAAATAGGCTAAGTATACTAACAAAAACCATTTAAACAGTACTGTTCCAAAGACTCATAGTATATACAGTGTTGGGGTACTGTATTGGGCTTCATGAGGGACATGCACACAAGTCTTCACAGGGTGAGAATGCCTATATTGTAGGGCATAAAGGAACAAGACAGAAGATCCCCAAGATTAAAATTGGAAGTGGATTTTATTGCTGCAGGACTGCCAGGGTTACATACCCAAATCAGACAGTGAGTTGGCATGGACAGTGTGCTAGTTTTTAAAGAGATTCAATAATCAGGTTATGTAAGCCGAAACTACAATCAGTGATGGGTCAGTGTACATTTGAATTTCCCCCATGAGCGAAGTTTACCCTAGGCTGAGAGACAGGAAACCCAGAATGGGTAGAGATGGGAAACACCTGGTAGGGGAATGGGGGGGGGGGGTCAGGGGAAGAATGGAGCTGGGATTTAACCCTAGGCTGAAACTCCCACCCAAGATCAATTAGGGGAGGGGAAGGGTGGAGTTGTACAGAAATGTCTGCGCACAGATCAATTAGGAGAAGGGAAAGGTGGAGTTGTGCTCAATAATATGAGTTGCCTGCCTAACTCCTCAAGGAGGATGGACCTTTATCTGTGAAATCATGGGCTATTTGTGGTGTTGATATATACCAGACCTGCACAATTTGGCAGTAGGTAGGTGTCAAAATTAAAATAGGCTAAATTTCTTCGGGTTGTAGATAGGTTAGACTGACCGTGGTGGGTTGCTGAGGGTCACATAACATAGAGGAGAGAGTGAGGAGTGGCAAATGGGTATATTTTAAAAATAGTTTACTATTTGTTAAAAGAAGAAAGACTGTGTTTTAACAAATAGTACCTGAAGCCTCCTGTTTAATCTCAGTCTCACTGCCCATTAGTGATGTCTTCATTTACAGAGTTAACAATAACATTTATTTAATACTGCGGTTTGTAAAACACTTTACAAACATCATGCAGTTTGATCCTTGCAACAACCCTGTGAAGTAGGTTACTACTGTTAGCCCCATTTTATAGATGAGAACATGGAAGCTTAGACACATTAAATAATTTGACCATATATCTAATAAGTGGAATTCAAACCCAGGTCTTCCTAACTTCAAGTATGTCATTCTCTCCACTACTGTCTATTGCATCTTCTGTAAAGAGCATGAATATTGTAGGATTCTTCTAATAATAATAAGCATCTGTTAAAACTAAAAGAACCAGAAATTGACATAAACATTTTTTACTTTTAAATATAAAATTTTCATCCTGTCAGGAGGGTCAGTTGATGCAAAAATATGAGTTCAAATGTCAGACAATATGCTAAATGCCAGGATACAAAAAAGTCCCAATTCCCAAACATCTAAATTTTAAATGAAAATTTGAAACTCAAACCCCTAACAGGTTAGGGTTTACCTAATACTTGGTCTCCTCCCAGAATGATAGCATACTGGGGATTGGAACAGAGAGTAAATTTAAAAAGCAATTCTGTACAATGGAGAGATGTAAAATTTTTTCACTTACCATGAAAAAGGAATAGCTTCTATTGTTTGACCAAAACATTCTTTTATGCAGGTTTAATTTCTGCTCTGTTGCTGTTTAGAATTGTGTGTCATTGTTTGTAGAAGGTAACTTTATTAAAAGCAGCCTCTCAGGTGACATGGCATACAGTTGGCAGTGGATACAGCTTGAGAACACAATAAATGTACAAGGATAGGTTTGCACACTGTGCCCATTCTGTGTTGTCGACAAAAGAGGCCTGTATAGATAATGGAAATAAATGAACTTTCTTTACTTTTTTGCCAAAGGAATCCTGTTCTTATTTGAAAGGTACAGAGTGGAAGGGTGTTTTCATCTATGCCTTTCAGTGTTTGATACTTTGAAAATTGTGTAAATATTGAAAAAAAGCAGTTTTATTCCTATCAACAAAGCAGGACCCATTACCCAATCTGAACTAGAAAAGAAATTTGGCTTTTTTGGAATGAATTCAGGGTTAGTCATTTTTTTGTTTACTAAAAATAAGTCACACCCAGCAACTTTCTGATCCTTATTATTATTGTTTTCAAAGCATCTGTCAGAAAATTCAGCCATAAAGCTCCAGTCCAAGCTATCAGGCCTGGCTTTGAGGCTTTTATGTCTGGACGGAGGTCACTGCCTATCTTCCACATTTCATTTGAGGACCACTTAGAAAGGCCCTTTTGCTCAAAAATATCTTTGCTGAAATTACACTTTGACCAATTCATTGCTTTTAGCCAACAGTCTATTCCTTTAATGCTGGGAAAGTTAAAAAGTTAAGCTTTGTGTGATTTGATTTAAACGCTTAATTGGTTTAGATTCTTTTCTCTGATAGGGGAGAATCGAGTACTGAGGAAATGGGAACTTTCAAGGAATGGAGTGAAAAAGTAAGGATACTGTTCAAATAGGGAATGGAAACATCGGGCAGCAGAGAACAGTTCTGGACCTCTAAAAGACAAGGGAAGGCACCATGAAGCCATAAGGGATACCATATAGAACATGGGAACTTACTTTTCTCCACAATTTGGCCTGAGTCTGACCCTGTCTCAAACTTTACTTTAGTTGAGCTATTTCCCCCTATCCACTTCCCTCCTAGAAAGATTTTCCAATGCCTGGTTTGATGAGACAACCTCTTTCAGTGAACTTATGTTTTCTGAGTGTCTTTATCTGTCAACAGTGGCAGCAAGCAATGTTTGCTCCTGCTCAGAAGGGTGGTAATAGTATCAGGGGAACAGTGGAAAGGGAGACATTTTACCAACCTGAGTAATGGACCCTGCCATAGCTTAGAGCACTGACCATAGAACCTCTAACAGTTTGTTCTAAGAAAAACAAATGAAATTTGGCTGTGTGTTCATGTTCTTCTCTCAAAGCTGGCTTGACATACATTGCTTGGGAGTACAGTTTAGAACTAGGCTCCCCTAAAGAGGCCAGTTCTGAACTGGTTCAGTTTGGGATTTGGGGGTACAGGGTTATATACCTTTTCAACAGGGGCTGATGTCATCCTGCCATCATTCTGCTTTCAGAGGAAATACTTGTTCCATCAGACCACCCCAGTCTTAGGCTATCTAGGCAAAAGAATGTAACTCCACCCAAGCCTGAGAAGGATAAAATCAATTCAGGCTTGGGTCAGGTTTGACCAGGACCAGAAGATTCAATGCAGTCTCATATTTAGTTATCTTTCTAAGAGAGAGACTGAATTTATAAGGGGGGGGTGGCTGGGGGGAAACTGAGTCTCCAAGACACTGATTCCTAAGATTTTAAATAATTTTTCACAGTTGCAATATTTAATCATTTTATTGTGAGGAAAGAAGGCCATTAACAAGATAATTATATCTAGGCTTGGGAACCTCAGTGGTCAGGAAAAGGGGGAAATGGTAACTATCAAAGAGAAAATCTTCCCAGTTGATTAAGTTGTCATAATTCCTGATCATGATCATAGGATTTTGACTGTAGGGCTAGAAGAGAACTCAGAAGCCATAAATCCAACATCTTTCTTTTTCTTTTTCTTTTCTTTTTTTGCTTTTTGGAGGGCAGTTGGGGTTAAGTGACTTGCCCAAGGTCACATGGCTAGTTTTTGTGTTAAGTGTCTGAGGCTAGATCCAAACTCAGGTCCTCTTGGCTCCAGGGCTGGTGCTGGGCCACCTAGCTGCACCTAGCATTTTCATTTTTCAAAAAGGGAAATAGAGGCACAGAGAGGTAAAGCCTCTTGTCCAGTGACATATCAGTAGCAAATGGTAGAGGTAAGATTTGAACCCAGGGCCTCTGACTTTAAGTCCACCACATCACACCAGTCAGTAACTCTTTTTTTTTTTTTTTTAAAGCAATTGGGGTTAAGTAACTTACTCAAGGTTACATGGCCAGTCATTATTTATGTCTGGGTGCTCATTTTCTGAGGCCAGAACCGATCCTGGGTCATCCTGACTCCAGGGCTGGCACTCTTACTCACTGTGCCACCTAGCCACCCCCCAGTCAGTAACTCTTTTTAGCCACAGCAACTGTAAAAGATCCCTTGCCACGGCATAGAAGGGTTTACAATTTTTGTAGGTTCTCAGTTTGTATTGGAGGAAGGAGGCACCCAAACTGATGAATCCAAAGAAGCTTGAAGTATTCAAAGTTTAATGTCACTGCCAAAAATGTCAAGAGCCTTTTCATTATAATGATTTTTTTTAGGCTACTATTTATATAGAACATCCCCAAAGTCTTAGTGCAGTCTTAAGCTATTCTTAAGCTACTTCAATTTAAGATCAAACTGAGACTTTTGGGACACTCTGTATAATACTTCGTGATGATTCACTAGAGTAAGTAGTTAAAATATTCTTAGGGAAATTGAGACTCAGAGATTTACCTAAGCCACATGGATATATATTTTTTTAAAGTGACCAAGTTAGGTTATAAAATCTCCTTGTGCTAAATTTGTTTTGGAAATGTATGAGGACCTGAGTTCCAGTGATCATCTCCCTAAGGCTGGATGCTTAATATGGTATCTGCCAAAGACTGTGTGACTCTGGGCAAGTCATGTAACCTCTGGGTCTCTGTTTGCTCATCTGTAAAATCAAGGTTTTGGATTAGCTGCCCTCTGTGGTCTCTTCCAGTTTCTAAAGCTGTGATCTGAGGATCTTCATAGTGCTTAGAAGCAAATCATTTTTGTGCCTCTGTAGGTGTTTTGCAGAAATGGGGGATGATGAGTGTGGGACATTGCATTTTATGTCAGACTTTAAGAAAATTTATTTTTTTTCAATGTTTGAAATAAAACAAGTATTTCCATAACATTGTAGAATTTTTTAAAAATGAAATGATTGTACATGAAACTGAAAATAAATCTATTGTGGGGACTCGTAGGTGGCACAGTGAATAGAGAACTGGCCCTGGAGTCAGGAGGACTCCAGTTGAAATACAGCCTCAGACACTTAACACCAAAAAAACTAGCCCTGTGAACTTGGGCAAGTCACTTAACCCCAATTACTCTACCTTGCCCCTCCAAAAAGAAAAGAAAATCTATTGTGTACTTTAATCCTTTCTAAATAAAGCCCCACATCTAGGTGGCACAGTGGATAGAATGATAGGCCTAGAATCAGGAAGACCTGAGTTCAAATGTGGTCTCAGATACTTACTATGGGACACAGGACAAGTCACTCAGACCTCTGTTTGCCTCAGTCTCCTCATCTGTAAAATGAGCTAGAGAAGGAAATAGCAAACCACTCCAATATCTTTGCCAAAAAAAAATCCTCAAATGGAGTCAACAAAAAAATTGTACACAACTGAAAACAACTGAACAAAAAAAATAAAGCCTGGAGAAGGGCTTGATGCTCTTTCTAAGAATCCCAGGACAGAGAAAAAAAGCTAGTTCTTCACTTTAACAAACGGGGGATGATAGGAATGATAAAACCAGGGAACTAGAAAGTGGGCAATGTTAAATGGAACTCTGAAGGCAACACTTGTAAGCCAAGCCCTGGGCTTTCTAGGAACTAAAATGTTAGCATCATATGAGGCTACAGAACGACTGAGTCCAGCTCTGTTATTGATAAAATTTCTAGCAGAAATAATCCTAGAGGGGTGGTTAGGTGGTGCAGTGAATAGAGCACTGGACCTGGAGTCAGGAAAACCTTAGTTCAAATCCTGCCTCAGACACTTGACATGTTTACTAGCTGTGTGTGACTTTGGGCAAGCCACTTAACCCCAATTGCCCTCCCAAAAGCCAAAATAATAATAATAATAATAATCCTAGATCCCAACTCAGGACCACAATTTCAGAAATTAACACACTTTGGGAAATGGAACTCCATCATTTATTCAACAAATTTCCATTTTGAGCCTTGTATCCTCATTACCAAAATCAGTACACGGACTGAACTTGTCTAACAAATATTTGTTAAATTGGACTGGATTGGTTGGACTGGGTCACTCCACCCAGGAGATGAACCTGAAAAGGACCCACAAGTATATAGGTTTTATTGCTTTTTATTTTTCTCATTTATTGCTTTTTAGGGTAGGTTTGCTTTTTGCTTTTTTTTTTAATCTAGCAAAGATCTGAAGTATAGAGATTTTTCTCTTTTTTGATGAACACAAAGTAAATTATTGTTATCTATTGTGCTAGCTGAGTTATGCTTGGTTATTTATCTCTCATTTATTTAAGAAAAAGTATTATGACTTTTTTTTTTAAGCAATTGGGGTTAAGTAACTTGCTCAAGGTTACACGGCTAGTCATTATTTGTGTGTAGGTGCTCATTTTCTGAGGCCGGATTCGATCCCGGGTCATCCCAACTCCGAGGCCGGCGCTCTTACTCACTGCACCACCTAGTTGCCCTGGTGTTATGACTTCTTTTTCTTAAAAAGTCACTGCATACAATGGATTCTCCAAGGAATCTGGTTGTTGATGTTTTCTTTTTTAAACAATGCTATTGAAAATAGTTATGATTTCAGATTAAGGTTCATGCTTCTTGATATCTGAGACTTCCTGCCTCCCAAATCTCCTGCAGATTTAGATTATTTGGTTGCAGGAATTACCCGCCCTTAAAATGAATGTTGTTGGATGCTGTCTTCATGAGTTTTTCCCCTGAGAAGCAGCGGGCAGGATTTGTGCAGATTAACCTGAATATAAGCCAGTAAAAATTCAGACTCCAGAAGATGCTGATGAATTGGTAGATAATGAGTTATGTTTGTCCATATGAATTTCAACAAAATTTCAGAACTGTATCTTTTGCTAAAATATTGCTGAAAACTATCCACTGAGCCAGTTTGGTTGAAAACAAGATACAAAGTGAAAGAACTAGCAATTTTTAACAAAAAGAACCTTCCAAGCAAATTAATCTAGGGAGGGGGAGGGGAAAGGGACCATGTTTTTTAACGTACATTTCAGAAAATAATGCTCAGGGCTCTTTAGCTATAGGTCATAGGCCAAGGGTGGAAAGGAACCTCAGGCCATGTAACCCAACCCCCTTATTTTACAAATTAAATTAAAAATAAGATCTAAAGAAATGAGGAAACTGAGACCCAAAGGAATTAGATGACTCATTCAAAGTCACACAGATAGTAAGCATCTTCAAAGGTAGGATTTGAAGCCTGGTTTTCTCAGCAAGGGCTTTTTCCCTTGTTACCATAGTCAGATTGACTCTTGAGTTTATCTATATTTTGATCAAGTATAAGAAGACAGAAATTTGAATGCCAAACATAAAAGCAATACAGTGGCAATAAAGAGCCCTTAAAAATGTGTAGTGTCTGCCTGATTTTTCATATTTTCCTGATTGACTTATAGCAACCCCTATTCAGTTCAACAGGCATTAGTTACTTAGTTACCCAGCTACTGTGGGTGTAAGGCACTGTGCTGGGTGCTGGGGCTACAAAGGCAAAAGGAACTGCCTGGAAATGTAAACAATTTTAAGGTCAACTTTTGTAATGCTAAAGATATACTGCCACCATGCTTTCTAATTTCCACCTAGCTTTTTAGACTCCAAATTCAGTCTTTTATGTTTCCTTTTTGTTTTATAGACAGGACAAGGAAGGAGGCCAAAGGCTGCTTAAAATGAAAGAATTCTAGAGTTGCAAAGATTCTTAGTTACCATCTAGTCCTCTGTAATTGAAATCTCCATCTTCATCCTTTCTACCTAGTTACATGTAAATATATATATATATATATATATATTTAAACATTTTATTTTAAAACTTTGAATTCTAGACTCATTCCCTTCCTCCCTTGTCACCCACCCTTCCTTACTGGGAAGATAAGCAATCCAGTATAGGTTGTACATGTGTAGCTATGCAAAACATTTGCATAGTGGATATATTTTTAAAATATATATTGTATTGTATTATATTATATTATAAAATATTATATTATAAAATATTTCCCTCCCTCCTATCCCACTTCCCACCTGGTCCACTCCCCACTTTGGTCCTGTCCCTTTTCAAAAGTGGGTGCTTCCAACTTCCCTCCCTCCCCAGGCTGCCCTCCCTTCCATTATCCCCTCCCCATCCCCTTCCCCCCTCCTCTCCTGTAGGGTGAGATACCCTATTTAATGTGTATGTCATTCCCTCCCTGAGCCAAATTCAATGAGAATAAGGTTGACCTATTCCCTTTTGCCTTCCTGTGCTTCCCCTCCATTGTAACCATTTTCCCTTGCCTCTTCTGTATGAGATAGTTTGCCCCATTCTGTCTCTCCCCATCTCCTCTCATTATATTCCTCTCTCACCTCTCAATTTCACCTTTTAAGTATCATCCCTTCCTATTAAATTGGTCCTGTGCTGCCGGGGGCCTTATCTACGGCACCGGCGGCGGGTTGATCTGTAACTATTATATCCCCGTCCTCTCTACTCACCTATCCCCATGGCGAGTCTTCGGTCGTCACCGGCCTCCGAAGAAGAATTAACCCAGACAGAGCACCCGAGGTTTCAGGGGTTGTTTATTCACGGCTGGTCACATCCCGAGAGAGAGATGCTTCCGCGTACAGCATCTTATATACATTAAACCACGCCCTCGCCCCAACTATGGCCCAATAAAACCTATACCTTATATGGAAATTACCACAGTAAAAGCAAAGCCTATCCCCGCCCCCAACATCTCCCCCTTTTTGTTTTATCAGGGCTGTGGCGCCCTGTGCAGCCTTGCTAAACATTACGCATCATCTAAGCTTATGGCTTCGCCGGGAGCGGGGTGCCCTGGCTTGGGTCGTCTCCTCAATCCCTGAAACCTTACCCGTCCTAGGGACCCAACACCTTCGGGCCCTGTCTTAGGTGGCTGGGTGGGAGAAGTTGCCCGTCGTGGGGCTTGCCCCGTCTTACCCCAAGGTGTTACATGTCTTCCATGGCGGCGAGCCAAACTGTAGGATCTTGTCCTTCTCTTATAGCAAAGATGGCTTGTTGGGTAAGTAACATATAGCCCTTATGCCGGGTGGATGCACGGCATATGCACCAAAATAAAAGCCCAATAAGTAATAAGAGGAGACCCAGAGAGGCACCCAACCCGCCCCAAGAGGCCCCCATCGAGGCGTCACGAGTCCAGGGGTGGGGTGTTCTATCGCCGTTCCACACATCAGGATTCCCAGGATGGTGGGCCATGTCCCTGCAAAGGAAAAGAGAGGGAACTCCTCATCCCGATAATCGGGTTGGGTTCATTCAAGATCTCTAGCTCTGTGTACAGGTATCCATTTTTCGGGGAGACTAGAATTCTCATTTGGATAAAAGGATAAATGGCCTGGTCTCCTTGCAACCACTGTGACCGGCCCATGCCACTTTCCTTCTTCATCCCTCCACATTATCTTAGTTCCTGGTAGGGCCCTTGTGGGGGGTGGCAACTCTATGTGTTTGGACGCAGTTTTTCCAAAAAATCTCTGTGCGGCCGAGGTGCCATCATCTCTAAATTGGAGAAAGTTCATGGTAAAAACGGCTTGTGCCAATTCCTTTTGGGTTATTCCCCGGCATACTCCCCCTTTTTGTTTATAGAGGGTTGTTTTCAGGTTGCGATTTGCTCGCTCCACCATGGCTTGGCCTGTGGGGTTATAGGGGATACCCGTAGTATGATTGATAGAAAATTCTAGGCAGAATTCTGTAAAGGCCCTAGAGGTATATGCCAGCCCATTATCAGTCTTTAGGGCTTCTGGCACACCTAAGGTGGCCATTTGAGTGTACAAATGTGATATTACATGTCTTACAGTCTCACCGGGTTGCAACGTAGCAAAGGTAAAGGAAGAAAAGGTATCTACTGATACATGTATATGTTTCTGTCCTAAATGTGTAACATCCATTTGCCAGAGGGCATTAGGCAAATTGCCCCTGGGATTGATGCCTTCTGGCTGGGGGCGCGGCCAGAAGGGTGCGCAAGCGGTGCATGAGCGTACAATGGAGCGTGCTTCTATCTTAGGAATGCCATAGAGGTGTCTGAGGGATCTAGCTGAAATATGATACTTACTGTGTGCCTGCCGGGCCAGATCAGGATCTTGGTGGGCTATATATAGGGCACTATCGGCTTCATCATTGCCTTGAAAAATAGGTCCCGAGATAGATATATGGGACCGCACATGTAGGACATAAATGGAATGTCTCCTACCCTTTATTCTATGTTGAAGTTGTAATAAAAGATCGGCTATGGTGGATCCTGGAGACACACAGGCATGTTCCAAGTGGGGAAGCAATAGTGCACAATACATACTATCTGTAATTAAATTTATGGGTATAGTATCAAACAACTCTACAGCTTTAATAATGGCAAATAACTCATTCTTCTGGGTGGAGGTATATGGGGTATCAAATACCCACGTGGCTGGTTGTGACGGGTTATGAACTACAGCACGGCCATTCTTAGTGGCATCTGTAAATATATTTGGTCCGGCCACTGGATCGGATACCACTACAGGCGTGTGGCGTTTGAGAATGAATTCACTATACATCCGGACCACTGGGAGAGGTGTGACTTTTGCAATATTCATACTAGTCAACACCGTGGCCCACAGCAGGGAATTTTCTGCAAGTGTATGACTGAGCTCTCCTGATAGATCTAAATTAAGAAAAGGTTTGCGCCCAAATGCGCGTTGACAGCGCTCAGAGGCTTGCAAACAAAACCAAGCTAGGGTCTCCCATTTATCTTGTATAATCTTTTATGGAATTTTTGGATATAACCATTCTAAACATCCATGTCTTTGAAAGAGGCATCCCCAAAATCGCCCTGTATCTCTTAATATTTGAAAATATATAGGTTCATCTGGGGCTTGGCGACTCAAAACAGAGGCTTTTTGCAAAATCTGTTCCAATGCCTGTTCTGCCTTGGGGGTCCATGTCCTAGGGGAGGTCAACTGTGACGCCCCTTTTAGAATCTCATATAATGGCTGCATAAGTGACTGTGGTATAGGGATTGCCGAGCGAATCCACTGAATTGCTCCCACCAACCTTTGAAAATCATTCAATGTCCTATATTGGGACTTATCAATGCCAGGAATATCTTTAACAACCTGTTCGGGAAGAACCTTTTGACCTAAATATTCATAAGGATATGACTTTTGCACCTTCTCAGGGGCTAGCAGCAATCCTTTACCTTGCAACAACTCGGTTATTAGGGCCAAACAACTCTCTGCCAGCTGCAGCTGTGGTGCAGCGATCAATATATCATCCATATAATGTATAATCATAAGACTGTTATATTTTTCCCTAGCTGGCCTTAACAACTCTGCCACATATAACTGACACAAGGTTGGGCTATTTGCCATTCCCTGGGGCAAAACCCTAAACTGATATCTCTCGGAAGGTGCCTGGAAGTTAACGCTGGGAACAGAAAAGGCAAACTTCTCTTTATCATTTGGGTGAAGAGGGATACTGTAAAAACAATCCTTAATATCAATCACTATTATCTCCCAATTCCTTGGGATGGCTGCCGGTGTGGGTAGTCCACGTTGGAGGGCTCCCATTGGTAACATGGCAGCGTTAACTGCTCTGAGGTCAACTAGCATCCTCCATTTTCCACTTTTCTTTTTGATGACAAATACTGGGGAATTAAAGGGACTAAGAGATTTCTCTATTTTCCCCTCTAATAATAAAGTATCTACAATCATCCTAAGTGCTGTGAGCTTCTCTTGGGACAGGGGCCACTGTTTTACCCATATTGGTTTCTTATCAATCCAAGTGATCTGCGGGGAGAAGCTCCCTTCGGCAGTGGCCCCCACTAATTTCCCAGCAGACTGTCTGGAGTGGCCAAAGAAAGATTCAATTGGTAGAGGAGATCACGCCCCCAGAGGGCGTATGGGAGCCCTGGTAGGAAGAGAGGTTTAAACAGTCCTGTCTTGCCTTTCACGGCCCACTTCAGGGCCCTTGCTGCCTTAGGGGCAGTCTGTCTCCCTCCTACCCCCATTACTGGCTGCCCTCCCGCCTACAGTGGCCATTCAGGCTTCCACTGGCCTCCATTTATCACGGAGCAATCCGCCCCAGTATCCATGATTCCCTCTACTGAGCTCCCTTCGACCAACACAATCAGAGTAGGCCGGTTGGGGGTCACTGGTTGTACCCAGTTTATGGTCTGGGCTCTCCCTGAATGAATAAATGGGGAGCCTTGCAATGGGATGGCTTTCCCAATTACTTGGTTCTTATTTATCATTATGGAGTAGGGGTGAGGGTTAGTCAAAACAATGGGTGATTCAGGGTCTTCCACAATTTGAGTATGGGTTATAAATTCAGTGTAGCCCTCAGGGCCTGTGATTAAGGCCGGACAAGTCTGTGTTAGAGATGGAACAGCCATGGTCTCCCACGGGGCCATCTGGTAGGCGACCTGTCCCTGTCCTTCTACTGCCCAGGCCCTCACTGGTGTATGTTTGCCGCTGATGGACCGTGGGGGTGCCTCACGGCTGGGCCCCCCTCCGGCCGTTTCCCTGCTTCCCCTTGTTT
Source organism: Gymnobelideus leadbeateri (assembly GCA_011680675.1). Lineage (NCBI taxonomy): Eukaryota > Metazoa > Chordata > Mammalia > Diprotodontia > Petauridae > Gymnobelideus > Gymnobelideus leadbeateri. The sequence continues at coordinate 1,549,576 of WOXC01007937.1, read as the reverse complement.
CTGCAAAATTTAGCTATGTGTCCCTGCTTGCCGCAGCAGTAGCACCGAGGGGTCTGAGTAGATGCCTTGCATTGTGCTTTGAAGTGGCCAAGTTTGCCACACTTGAAGCAAGCTGATCTCTTGCCGGGCCCCATGCTCATTTTCTCTAGGGCGGCCACCAGTGAATTCTCTCTGCTTTCCATGGCCGCCACAAGGGCTTGCATGGAGTCCTCTCCTGGCATATCCATTAGTTTGTCTACCATGTCTTCTAAGGAGGCATCACTAGGTAAAGTGGCCACAGCGGCAGCGGGGCGAGGTCGAAGTCCCTCCCTTACAATCTGTTTCACGAGTAGATCAGTGCCGGGCCCTTCACCCATAACGCGTGACACAGTCTCCTTAACTTCATTAACGAAACTTAATGGGTCTTGATTGGCTCGCTGTTTGAGCCCAATTAGCTTAGCCGGAGCCTTCCCTCCTTTCATAGTTCCCACCTTATCCCATGCTCTCAGGTGCACTTCCTCTACTGCTTCCAGTTCTACCTGGCAGTACTGTGCCTGCACTCTTGGGTCAGCATTTATCCCCGTGCCGCACAGGAGATCCACCACCTGCTCAACTGGGCCGGATCCTTTAGTTCTTGCGAACTGTAAGGCCTCTCGGCGAGCCTGGGCTTTGAAAGCCATATAGCCGGCGGGGTCAAAACAAGCAGAACAGACTTCGTCAAAGTCTGACGGAGTCCAAGGATTGGTGGCTATTATGTTTTTCAGCAATCTTTTTACATAAGGGGAGCTGGCGCCGTACTTGGACACGGCCTCCTTCAGCTCCTTCAACATCTTAAATGGCACTGGGGCGTACTGCCACTGTCCCGTGAGGGGATCAGCAAGCAGCGGATATATCCCCCAGTCATCCCAGTCTACTGTCTCCCCCTGCTCAAAGGCTCGGATGGCACTGGCTGCAACCAGACCTGTTGCCCCTGGTCTGGGTCCTCTCCCCCCGTCCCTGAATGCTGCCAATCTGCATGGGGGAGGCTCAGCCATGGCCGTTGGGGCGGCTAGCCAAGCTTCTGGGCAACTGGGGGAAACTCCGCCCCAGGCCTCCGGGTGTCTAGAAGAGGCCCCGCCCCATCCTCCTGTCTTTTCCTGTCTAGGCCCGCTTGGCATCTGAGCTGCGTCACACCCACTATCCTTCCGGTCTGTGTCCCATGAAGAATGCGGAAGTGTCGTGTCTCCGCCATCTTTTTCGCGGCTTTCCCCTCTAGCCCTCCTTAACTCTTCCCAGGGGTACACGGGAGGGGGCCCCTCATCCTCCCCCCCATCCTCCCCTTCATCCTCCTCTTGTGGCCCCACACCGTGACTTTCCTCCTCTTCACCCGACCCTTCTATGAATGCTCGGCAGGTTTTTAGGGGGATTTTATACCCCCTCTTAGCGCACAGCTTATACAGCTGGGCGGCTACAACCCCTTTCTCCTCGGGTCGAAATTTAGGTATGCTATTCAATCCTCCCATCTCGTCCTTCTTATGAGATGAGGCTGTCTGGGGGGAGTCCGTCCAGCGGACTCAGACGGTCCCTACAGATCTCAATCCCTGTTCAGGCGCCACTTGCCGGGGGCCTTATCTACGGCACCGGCGGCGGGTTGATCTGTAACTATTATATCCCCGTCCTCTCTACTCACCTATCCCCATGGCGAGTCTTCAGTCGTCACCGGCCTCCGAAGAGGAATTAACCCAGACAGAGCACCCGAGGTTTCAGGGGTTGTTTATTCACGGCTGGTCACATCCCGAGAGAGATGCTTCCGCGTACAGCATCTTATATACATTAAACCACGCCCTCGCCCCAACTATGGCCCAATAAAACCTTTACCTTATATGGAAATTAGCACAGTAAAAGCAAAGCCTATCCCCGCCCCCAACACTGTGCCCTCTATGTATACCTGTAAACATATGAATTTGTATACCCACATACCCTCATATAGATATATATGTATATATTTCTATTCCTTTCAACTATTTTCATACTGAGAAAAGTTTTCATCAGTAACAATTATCATTTTTCCATGTAGGAATGTAAATAGTTCAACTTTGATAAGTTCTTTATGGTTTC